>VDFB02271358.1:1032996764-1033530212 GCA_007258455.2 Sequoia sempervirens | reverse complement strand
AGAGGCCAACCCTCACATAAAACCATTGATTTCAGCGAAACTTACAAAACCTTCCAACCACTCCATCCCCTCCACCGACACCATCTTCAGCTTTCACTTCAGGAAATCCACAACCACATCCACAATCTTTATGTGCCTCGCCAAAGTAGGTCCTTTGAGGTCTAAGAGAAAAGGATAAATTTTAACAGCATCCTCTGAATCCCATAACCAAGTCAGCCGGGCGCAGAATGCCTTTGCCTAAGAAGGCCACCTTCACTATTTCCTCAAGTCCATCAAGCAAGTCTGCACGGAACAAGCGCACCATCAACTCCATAGCCACCACCTTCGGGGTCTCCAAGTCCAGAAGCACTACAAGAAACTGAGAGGAGATGTGGGCATTATCTCTGGCATACTCCTTTCTTTCCAGGTGTTCTTTACCAAGGATCATTTTGACCACAACCAATGACACCGGATCATCCTCGGACAGAATTCTCTTAAGTCTCTGGTCTGTAACTTCCCGAAAGGCAATCTGCCTCTCCGTAGCCACCAGAGAGACTGGTGTGTCGACCCGAAGACATTCCAAGCCTTCCGTCGAAATGTGGATGGTGAATTTCAACTTTGTCGACCGCGCCATTTGCAGAACATTAACAGTCGCTCCCTGCACAGAAACAAAAAACAATGCCAAATTCCAAAGACAAAGCATTAAAAAAGAAATCAATAGATCCATTAATAGGCCCGTGAGAGGATCAATCAGGCCTCCGCACACGAAACTGAACAATGGCGGGCCGATCATCCCGTCCTTGTCCTGAGGATTTGTTATGGGCGCAGTCCTTCCGCCTATAACCATAATCACTTCGAATGAAGTGAGGCACCACCTGGCCCTTCAACAGTCAATTCAATGATAGCCATACCTGACGTGTCGCATAGACGGCGCCTTGAATACATATCCATACATTCCCCCTGCCGAAAACCATAGACTCCGCGAATTTCAAGAGCAAAACACTTTAAATGAGCCACCACCTCCCCACGACAATTTAGAAAAGCCACAGAATGACATGGCACTGCCACCTCCGCAAGAACCAAAACCGTCCCCAAGCCACCTCATGCCCACCCAGGAATTCAAGTGGCAAAAAGCGATTGCCAGCAGGTAAAGTAGGTGCAATGGTGAGGAGAGTAAGAAGCACCATGCAAAGGTGCATTTATATTTTGCATACTTTTCCAAGGTGAGGTTGGATGAATCAAAACTTCTGTTATGTCCCAAAATTGCAGCACTAGTATACAAATAGCAAATTATTTGAAATACAAAATAATTAAATAAAATAAATAACAAAATCATTATTAAAAATATAATATAAATATTAACAATTTAATATTATATAATTATAATTATTATAATATAATATTATAAATATTAAGAATATAGATAGAAAAACTAATATAAAATAATTGTATTAAAATCAGAGAAAATATATAATATATTACAGCAGCGTCATATTCCATTTAGCGTGATTATGCTTCAATGATAATGCAGCGATCCCAGAGTAAAAGGCAGCAGACTAAGGAAAATTATATAGTTATAAAGATAAGCTATATCATATGCAGCGATGAAAAGTATATTAAGTCAGCAAATAAATGTTTGAAAAGTAGCGGACTTTATTTAAGGCAACAAACTTAGTTTAAGGCAGCGATCAAGGAAGAGGTGCATCCCTTGTAAAGGATGCAAGGAAAATAAAATGGCATGACTCTTCATCTCACTTTGAAATTTATATAGGAAGGGATGCATCATTTGAGTAAAGGAGGGGATGGATCAAGGGAAAAGCTGGGAAGCAGATTGTAAAGGCAGGAATGAGAATTGAGTATAAATCTATTGGATTAAATATCAAAGAAACAGAAATATATTTGGGAAGTAAGTTTTTTTTTTTGATTCGTAAGATGCAGCCGAAGCTGCATAGATTATATCAATATTGTCAAAAAATTACATCGATTCTGCCCCCATGAAGTAGCAGGGTGAATATAGATTTGTGGGCTTACAGTCCCAAGCATTTCTCATGAAACCCAAACCTTCATCTTACAAAACAAAAAACTAACGCTGGCAAAAAACAATAACACCCCCGTCCGAACGCTGATCCCGGGCTCTAGTCAAAATCACCACCACCACCAGCCTTCTCAATCCCCTTCATCGTAGAAGCGACATGACTCCACTGGCTCTGTGAAATCACGGCACCACTGGATGCCTTCAACTTCATTCAACCCCAGCCTTTGACACAGGAAATTGTATCCCATGGCAGCCTAGTGCTTGTGGTGGGTTCGACCAGCTTCATCGAGATTGAGTATGAAGGGGTGCCATTCTACTTCAACCCCCAACAAGAACATCTTGTCAATGTCATCTGGCCACGATATGCCGACCCCTAGTAGGGCTACTGCAACTACGTCCACATTGTCCACCAAGATCACAGCCTAGAACACCATTCTGAGCAGTAGCAGACACCGCACCTTTGGCAGATTCATGTCCAAGAGTGAGGTGAGGAATCGTGAAGATATATCAGAATTTGCCCTTGTTCGGTTGCTCGAGAAGTAGTAGCTCTTCCTGAGCACCATCTTGACTGCCTCAAGGCATAAAATGTCTTTGTTTAGACATATTTTCTTCAGCCTCTGATCTGTTATAAAACCTAAGAATGCCGACTGTTTCTTGGAGCTCCTCAGTCTTATTGGGGTATCCATTTTGTGAGAAACGATGACATCTCTGCCGGTAGATATAGGGAGTTCGCCATTAATTCCCATGAGCTGCCAACTTGGAAACAATAGAACATCTGCACAGCTCCTCCACTACCGATAATTTCATACGGTTTGCAGGAGGTGACATTAACTCCTCTACGGATGATTGCACAACATTCTCCAGGTGTTTGCCAAGAATATCTTCCCGCTGTACGTTACCGCCATTGTTGAGTACTTTCTTGCTTGTTCCCTTGTCAAGCCACACATTTCGAAGTCGTCTTGGCCAAATTCTGATCTTTGTACCTACCAAATGGCTTGGAAGTTAATGTCTAAATCCGGCTTGGGATATGATACTCGTGCGAGTAGTTAATGGTCCAATCCTTTGTTGAGAGAGGACGCCCGTGCGTCCAATCCATCCAATCTCCCTTCATTTCCCATGCTTGGAAATCGATCCCTTCATATGGGTATAAAGCCTTGGAGGTGGGAATGATGACTAAGCCCGCATCATCTTATTTCACTGGGGGTAGAGATGCCCATGTGTCCGATTTGGCTAAGGGGCTTAGACTATGCCAACTGTTTGACACATGGGCAATTTGGGAAGTAAGTTTATATATATATATATATATATATATATATGTATGTATGTATGTATGTATATGTATATAAAATATATATCTATACATATATATATTCATGCAAAGGTAATTATTGAAATTAATTAGGAATATTTATATATATCCATTTATGTTATATATTAGTATGCAATAATGATGCTTGCAGCAATTATTAATCCTTATTAGTAATTATTCAATTGAACTAATCTATTTGTTTCTCTTTGAGCAAGTATTGAAAACAGATAAACAGACTTATTTTGATATAAGTGAACTGTATTTTGCAAACAGTAAGCTGGTTATGTCACTGTGGTATGCAATTTGATGTATATGCTTTAAATACATTAATTCCATGCATTTCATATAGAGCCTAATAAGAACTTCAATTCAAACTAAGTTATTAGTTCAATTATAAGTTATTATGCCTCTATAGTTAATCATGAGAAGAAGAGACGGAAGTAAAAGGGGGATAGTAGTTACGAGATTTCATGCTAAGTAGACCACCCATAATGGATGACTGAAGTGTCTGCCATTTGTGGGCCAAGGGGGTTGCCTATCTGCCCTTGGGCTTAAAAAGAAGAAATGCTCCGAGCATCCTATTGCGGCTTCATCTCCGATCTTCCCAATGGTTGATTATTAGAGTGGATAATAACCTTAAATTCGCGTTGATTGTAAGAGGGATGGATAAGGCTGCAAGGGTAGGGAATGCAGATACAAGTTATCTGCCAAGTACACCACCCCATGTTGGATGACTGAAGTGTCTGCCATGTGAGGGTCAAGAGGGATGGTATATCCGCTCTTGGGCTTGATATGGATAGCTTCGGGTGGACTTATCATGCTCCTCATCCAAGTTCCAGTATGATCCAATTTCCAATGTGCGCATTATGGACATGGTGTGATTTATATTATTTGAAATAGTTATGTATTTACATGGTTGAAATAGATAAGATATTTATTATATATGTTTGTGATCATATGAATATTATCTAACCTGATTGCAAGAGACATGGATAAAGGAGGTGTCTTGATAACTTATTGTGCTTTCTTGTCATTGAGTGCCACAAACTTTTTGGATGAGCTGCATTGGTATATAAATCATTATTTTGCATATTCAAATTCTCATTTATTGAATTCCACTCTTTCCTTATCTTCTTTATTGATGAATGACTTAATTTTTGGTCTCACAGGTCTCCAGAGTGATGTACCAGGTGACATACCAAAAGATGAAGGGAGGGAAACTGCTATTGTTGCTGTTCCACTGCAAACAAGATTGTGTGTGGTCACTCTTCTAGACTATACATAGTTTTTGCCTTTACATTTTTGAAGCCAACTTCAAATGAATGTCTAAAGGTTTTTGTTTTCAGTTTTGTTGCATTGATGTCACAATGTAACTAATTTTATCATTGCTGTTGCAGTGGTGATGGAAAATCCATAGCAATAGCTGGAGCAGGTGCTGCTATCTCTGGTGTTGAAACTTCAGAGCGGTAAGTTGCAATCTTTTGAATTGGTTTACAAGTACACATTATTAGTTTTGTTTAGCTGGTAGAGTAATGATAATGTGTAGTGTCATGCAATATTTTAAAAATGTCACTTAGAAAGTTTTTAGATGGATGAACTTAATTCTTTTTATAAGATGTATGGGCCACAAATTCAATTTCTTAATATAGCTGTTGCATTTTTTGAACTGTATTGTATGAAATCCATTATAAGTCTCTCTTAGACTGGCCCAGAAATGGTCAGAAATACTTATGTAATGTTTGCTACAAAAAATCATTGAACACTCTCCAATATATTACTTTGTTCTTTCCTCTAAACATTCATATGTGGTGACCAAATCCTCTTCCCATTTTGTGTAAGCGTACCCTTTTTCATTTCAAATCTAGCATTCACTAGGTTATAATAGAGTTGGTATTTTTCTTTCATAATCTTTCCTTCTTTCTTTCATTTCATTTCCTCAATATTGCATCACCCTATGCTCTTAGATTTTAAAATTTTGAAGGCCCCGCATTATCATGTTATTTGGAAAAAGAATAAAAAAGTAAACATCAGATTCTGTTTTATGTCCTAATTGCCTATCCATCATTGAAGTGGAATCCCTGTTAAAAATGCCCATCAGCCCAGGTTTAAAAGAAAACCATTGATAATGTTTCTACTTTCACTTTCTAAATGTTCTATTTTTTGGTTGCTAAATTTCCACTAGTCTACTGGATCCCATTCAACACCTTTAATTTCTTGCTTTCATGTAACTACACCATTGCTTTTCTTTGTTTCATCCTGTTATAATGTTCAACATCTTAAAAATATTTCACTTTTCTCTTATTATCAATAACAGGCACCAACCCAGATTACATTTAGTGAGCACCGACCCACCGAGAGCACCAACTCTCCTTCGAAGCACCAACTCCGAATACACCAAAGCACCAACTTCAATGGCTGAAGCACTAACTTCAGTCTTCGAATACAAATCTGATAAACACTGATTTCAGGCCCTGCCTCCACATGAACTGTGAGGCTCACACTAATATATACGCTGTCCAAATACAGAAAATCTTCTGTTCAACCTCTCAACTCCATATTCTGATTTCCCAAATACTGCTGTTGCTGATTGCTCAATTCAACCTACTCAAACCACTGTAACATACTGCTGCAAACTGAATGCTTCCTCAATGAACTCTCAATCATAGAACATAAAGTCTACACCCTTCTCTCACATGTTTTCTCTTCACTAGAAAGTATGCATTTCAAAGACAAGACAGCCCTCACGCATGAAAAAGATAGCAACTTTTTAAGTCCACCCAACACTCCACTCAGCCAATGCATACACTAAGTCTTTAACGCATACTCACAGCTTGCTCAAAAAGGAGATTGCAGTAAAAGTGTCGAGCGCATCTCTTTCACCAAAGTTTTATATGAATACACACCCAAATATCTTCATCATCACACACAGAACCGAATCACAAAATAAAGTGACTCCAAAACTTATATAAGCAAATAGAAACGTCTCTGCCTAAAACAACAACTCCAAGAAACAATATCATTGGCTTCTAATCAAACAACCATAATCCAACATGAAAACTCAGTCTCCTATCTCCTTATATGCTTCACCGTCCATAATCTTTTCCAGATATGTTGCTGAGCCGAAAATCATGGAAAGAATCAGATCACATCACATCATACTTGCTATTGCTGAAGGTAAAAGACAGAAGAAACTTCCTCAGCTTATTGCACCATACTCATTAACACTGACCATCATCCTTTTTAAACGTCCCACTCACCCCACAAATATATTAGATGCAGCTATTTAATCATCCGCAGACACTCCTTCAGGCACTAGACTTTTCAAAAACAGGCAATGACAATTACTTAGATTGATGGAAAAATCAATGAGCCAATATTTTTACCACAATATCTTTTGCTAGAATAATCCGTCTGAAAGAAATCACACACAATCAATAACTTGACAGGTGAAGGATGAGGGAAATCTGTCAGAAATTCAGACGCCTAATGAAATATAATGAAGTCGTCAGCAAAATAGTCACACGCACTCAGCCAGATTAATGACCACGACCAAAGAAGAGCCGTCAGAGCAAGAATAGAATAAGTGCGCTGAGAGATATCACTAACATTTCATAGCCCAACTGCCGTCCACTGAAGCACAGAATACACGCTTTAATTTCTCCATTTAGACGCCCCAGTCAATGCAAGAATCTGAAGCCATGATTAAAGGAAATGATTTCCATTTGAAAATCCACTCGATAAACTCATAGCCATCCCAAAAATATCCATCAGAAATAAATGAGCCGTTACACATGCAAAAATTAAATCTGTCACTCAGAGATTTTTAAAACAAATCTAAGACCTCTAAAGTCCACGTCCTCATAATCATTTCAAAAGCTCGATACAAAAATCCTCTATCAAAGCTCCGCTCTTCAAAGAAAACGTTTTTTCTTTAACACATCCGACACAACTCAAGCCATATAGGATTTTCATAAATACACACAGTTAACGCTGGAGAAAAGTTGTCTTCTGAACACATAATAACCCGTGTCAGGAATAAGCCGCTCCATAAGAAATATTCGCTCCCTTTTTGAATTCGTATACCTGAAAATTAAGTGTAGCCGCCTTCAAAGCAAGCCGATGCAGAATCAATTTCTGAAGACGTCGGTCAGAGACAAACAAAATGGAGTCATTATGGTTACAAAGCCATCACATAAAAATTAAGTCTGAATAATAGTTTCCCTCACTAAAATAGATTCTGAATAAAATAAATAAGCCACCACAAATAAATTTCTGAAGCGCCTCCATATTAAGTGAGAACTGACACTTATGATATCTTCATTCTTTTGGTGAGATAGGTGTTACACATTGAAGATTGTCTTCTTAGAAATGCATCGATGCCTCCAGAAATTAAATTTTGACTCAGAGAAATAATACAAGGCTCAGACAAACACACCTTCACATAATAATTTCGCTGCCACATATTAAAATCACCCAGAAATAATTTAATTTAAAAACATAATCTTGAAGAGTCCACTTTGTCAAGTAGACCTGACACAGTATGCTGATATTGCATAAAATCTGACTTAGCATCTAACATGGCAAGAGATGCTGACAAGAAGACAAGCAGGCTGCTTAACCAGACAGGCAACCAGCTCAACCACACAGGCAACCAGCTCAAGCACGCAATCAGGTAGCTCAAGCACACAAGCAACCTGCTCAACATTGACATCAATGACCAAATATTCCAACAGCCTTATGCTAACATTTGCATTCATGTTATTCTGTCTTAAATTGCTTGTTCCTTTATTTGTTTTTAGATCTAAACCTTGAAGTAAGGTATTATTATGATGGCAACTATTACTATATACCCTATCTCTGATATGAACATGTAGATGCTTTTATTTTTTCATAAAAAACCTCCTTTTGTTTTAAATCTTTATTTCCTATAATTAATCTGAGCTTTTAGAATGGAATTTTGTGTTTTCCAGGTACCAGCCAAGTGCAGCCATTATGAAAAGGCTTCCTAGTAAATGGCCACGTCCTGTATGGCATCCTCCATGGAAAAACTTCAGGGTATGCTATACTTCTCATTTTGTGGCTCATAGTTGAAAAACTTGGACTTTGCAATTACTTAAACAACCCAAATTTTTTAAAAATACATAAATTTTTAAAAATATTCTTGAAAAACACACCTATTACTGATTTCCTTCATATATAAATCAAAATTAGAGTTCAATACATATCACAGGCTCAAAAATGAGTTCATATTTTTAATAGATATCAACTTCAAGTTTCAATATCAATAAAAATTACAAATAATAATTTTTTTCTACAACTAAAGCTTAGAAAAGTCTGTTGCCAATTTGTGGGTGTTATGGAATTGGAATGGTATAGTTGCAGTATCCTAAACAAGAGCTTCAATAGGAGCCTCAGGGATAGGATCGAGCTATGTATGCAGTGAACTTGTCTTAGTGGCTTCAATAGGACCAACCTTGCCCTTTACCTCTTCATATATGTCCACATCCGCTTCCCCTTCCCTTACATTCCTCTTCAAGTCAGCCATATTATCAGTAGTAAATAGAGGATCCACATCTTCAAGAACCCAATCCAAATATGGATCAATGTCATTGGGGTCGAGTGCATGATGTGTATCTTGCTCCTCGACCATCTTTTCATGCAATTTAAGGTTGTATAAGATAAAGACAAGGTTATTAAGCGCCTTTGAGTCAACTTGTATTTTTTTGTGTGAATGGCCTAAGAAACACTCTAGTTGCACTCACAACCACAAGTGCTATAGGGCTGAGAAAAATGCAGATGGCAAGTTTTTTAAGATTAGGCATTGAGTCACCAAAGTCTTCCCACCACAAATCTATAAAGACAACATTTATAACTTTGTAAAGATTTTAGTAAACTTAAAATAAATAGTAAACTGAAATTAAATGTATGTCTTTTTACTTAGTTATGGAGTGGTTCTCCTACTAATGCATAAATATCAAGAAAATAATCTCCCCTCCACCCCCTTATAAATTTGTAACTCATTGTGTATGATGTCTCAAAGGTTCTCGTTAGTGACCATAGTTCACGGACTTGGTGAGTTTTTCCCTTGCATGAGTTATCTCAAGGTAAACTGTAAGGACCACCCCTGATTTTTTTATTTTTTTGGGAACCTACTGTGTGCTGATTGTTTGTTTGCTGTGGTGTTTAGTAGTTTGTTTCCATTGTTTTTTCATGATGCATAACAACACATAGAATATTGCAAATAGAAGGTAACATTAAGAAGAAACATTGCTTCTTTTGATGAGTAACAACATATGATAAGAGCAAATAGTTTTCATATCAAATCAGACATTAAACAAACATATTTTCAGATCTGTAATAACAGTTTTCAGACCTGGTAAAGAGCATACAGCAGTAGCAAATCCCTTCCAACTTGTATCTTCCAGCACATAAGTGTAGACCAATGAACTCTCTGATTTTAAACGCCCTTAACCAGCTTCACGAACCATGATAAATGCAGAAAATGGCCTGTACAACAGCAGGTCTCGAAAACCCTGAAACCTCCAAAGGTGCATGACTCCCTAGGTGGGGCAACCTGCCTCTAAAAATCAGATGTTTTCCAATAAATACAAACTTGTGCATGAAATGGGGCGCCAAAATGAGAGATTTCCAAAGGAGGAATACCTAGAATGAAACTTCAAGCATGCATGGAGTTATGAACTGTTTTCTGAAACCCTGTCAAAAATGGTGATTTCCAGAATTCTGGAAATGCAATCAGATCTCTGTAAACAGCCTCAAAACACCTCCAATCACCACCAAAACGAAGCCAAGAATCATACACACCCCAAACTCCAAACCCCACATCAAAATACCAAAAAGATCTTCATTATTCATCCCCAAAATGAAGAAAAATAAGAAATCCATAAGCACAACGGTGATCCCTGAAGTAGAAGCATTCCAACCAGCTAGGGTGGATCTCTCACCACCGAAACCAGTGCTAGAAATGAGGGTTTCCGTCCTCAATCAGCTGCAATCAGTGTACCACGGGGACGCGTTTCCCCCAAAAAATGACCCGTTTCGGAAACGGGGACGTCCCGGGGACGGGGGGACGGGTACTTGGCGTCCCCCGCCGTCCCGCCACCGCCACCAGAGCTCCGCCGGAGACGGGGAAACGTTTCCGCGTCTCCCAAGGAGACGGGGAGACGGGGAGACGTCTCCAAGTTTCCTTAGGAGACGTCTCCAAGTCTCCAAGTCTCCTTGGGAGACGCCCAGGAGTTTCCTGGGAGACTAGGAGACGCCCAGGAGTTTCTTGGGAGACGCCCAGGAGTTTCCTGGGAGACTAGGAGATGTGTTCCATGAAGGTTTGTCTGGCTTTGATGGTCTTAATTTGGGTTTTATTGTTAATGCAAAATGATGTACACCATGAAGGTTTGTGTGGTTTGGAGGTCTTAATTTGGGCTTGGCGGCGGGGGCTCCGCCCCTCGACCCCGCCTTGTATCGCGACAGGGAGCGCGCCCAGGGCGCTGCCCCGGGACCCTGCGAGGGGCGCTGCCCCTCGACCCCGCTGGGGGCACTGCCCCCAGACCCCCGCAAGGGGCGCTGCCCCTTGACCCCGCTGGGGGCGTTGCCCCCAGACCCCCGCAAGGGGCATTGCCCCTTGACCCCACTAAGGGCGCTAACCCTCAAACCCATTAGGGGCATTGCCCACAAACTCCCATTGAATTCATTTGATTTTCTAGGTACTCTCCACTAGTTACCTTCAATTTTACAAAAACAATTTCATTTGTCAAATTTTATTTAGCAATTAGCATTCAAGATATCTTCGTATTTAGATTTAGTATTTCAAATTTTGGTATGTTATAATTTTACTAATTAGTAATTTAAGTAATTTCCTATAGTTTCATTTGAAATGTAATTCTTATACTGTTATACTGTTATACATCCTTTCAAAACTAGTTTTTCAAGTACTATAAGTATATTTATAACTATATCAGCACCACCACCCCACCACCCCGCCGCCGCCGTCCCCCCGCCGTCTCCCCGCCGTCCCCAAACTTAGGCCCTTTGTCCCCCCGTCTCCGAAACGCGTTTCCCCGTCCCCCCGTTTCCCCGTCCCCCAGGCCCGTGGAACACTGGCTGCAATCGAAATCTGGAATCATTCCGGCAGAATCTCCTTAATTTGCCAAAATATCCATATGCAAATGAGAGCCCAAAATCATATTTATAAAGTGAGGGAAGAATTATGGCAATTTGCATTTGAGTTTGAATATATTTCCCTCTCATTTCACTTTATGAAATGACATGAAATTACCGCAAGAGGGGCATCCAAAGTTTTGCCTCCAAAGTTCCACTTTTGATTTTTAATTTAAAATTAACATTAAGCCCAAACTAGGTGTCTCACTTTATGAGGCATAACATTAGCTTTTAAAAATGATAAATAAACCTCTTTTCTAGGCATCCACTTGAAATACATGGCCCCTCTTTTAAAACAATGTTGTGCAACTAGGCCAAGGGGTCCTTTTTATTTTATTTAATTAAAAATACCTCCCTTGGGCATCTATGCTCATAAGGAAACTATTTTGATTTTGTTGCGTTTAAAAAAACGTTAAGTCATTACATTAGGCTCCAAGGTAATTTTTACATGATCCCCTGATCCCTTCACTTAAATTAAAAAACTTTATTAAAATAACTTAAGTGAGAAATACAAATAATAATTAAATCGAACTTAAGCCATGCCAACGCCCAAACTGAAAATAGACACTGTTGAAGTAGCCTTGACCAGGACCAGTTACCAAAAATAGACTTACTATTTATAGCAACTGCTAAAAATAGTAAATAATCCAAATCACCAAATTGGCACAAAACATTAGAGTTCACTTGACAACTGCCACACATTGCCCAAACAAGAAACCCTGCACTGCATTGTTGCCAGGACCAGTAACTAAATATAGTACTTGCTAAAAATAGTGAGTTAAAACCAAACTAGCCTGAATAAGGACATCGAAAATGGGGACATTACATAAACTTGCCAAAATTTTCCGCAAATCTTTGACGAATATTGGTCATTTTTTTCCACAAGTTGGTGATTCCTTGCGAAAAACTTGACTCAGAGTAAGGTCATGGGTCAGACACGGGGTAGATGCGATTTTGATGGGCTAGACCATATGCCACACTGTATGGATGCACCAAAACCCATGTCATATGGACAATTTTTATCTCGCTTGTCCGAAATAGCCTTCGGTTGTGGCAAGGGGGCTGCAACCGAAACAACTTTACCAATGCTAGAAGAGTAAAATTAACTTCACATACCAACAAATTTGTGGATTGATTAAAGTTAAATTGATTTACAGTGATTTACAATTGAGTGCAAGAACCATGCCGTCTACTGCCCAAATTTTCACTAGAATTGGGAAGAGGAAATTGTAAAAACTTGTAATTTGTTGCTTGCTTAGATATGCAATTTATGATGATGATATTAAAAGACAATCATCATAAATTCATAATAGTTATCAACTAGTAGTTATCTATTATATCCGGCTTTGCATGATGATGTGATTTTGTAATCCATATGTATTATCAAAATGGTTTTTTAGATTCATTTGATGCATTTTGTAATTAAAATTTGCTAAAAATTGTGTTTCTTTAGGAAATTAAGTATTTTCTTAAGTTGCTAAGTTTTGCCGAGTTGAGAATTTTGGGCTTGTCAATCTTTTTCCGAGTCCAAGTCTATGAACTATGTTAGGGAATAACCTTTCAATTGACACATTCAGGGCAAGCATAACCTCCTCATTTGGTCTGAATGAAGAGGAGAAGAAAAAATTGGGGTTAAAATAGTAGGCAACATGAATATGTTGGTTCCACCTCCGATCAATAATGTGCCATGTGGGTTCATATCTAGTTCTATTTGACCTATACAAATGTTGAATGGCTTGTTTGGCCCTATCTATGGCCTCATATAGATGTCCCATGGGTTTTTTTATCCCAATCCATCATCTATAAAACACTAACCAATGATATTGACACCTTAAACAAGAGAGTTAATAAAAAGGAAATTAGAAAATTAAACTAAACTAGAAATTTAATAAAAAATTAAAATTATTAGAACGAGAATTTTGCAAAAGTAATTTGTAATATTTTATTAAAAAAAAAATGAAAATAAAATTTGATTGAAAACTTAGTTTGATGATCTCCTCCATGGTCTTGGAAAATGTATCATTAAAAATGGTCTTCATGACCCTCTCTCCTTTAACATTCGTTTAGTAAAGACTCTCCAACCACCTTTTGCTTTTAAACATGTGTTCAAGGTTGGGCAATGTAGTTGCTATACATTACAAGGTGGTGAAATTAGTGGCAAAGCATGTAACTCTTGTAAACACGATAGTTGGACCAATGTGTGGATATAGATATATTTGGTGACATTCCTTGCATCTTCAATCACATTCTTCACCCAACTTAGTTTGCCTATGTACTCAAGAAGAAGGTGAAGGTAGTGGGTGGTACTACAAGGGCTCCTAAATAGTGTAGGGTGGCTCACCTCTTGTAGGCTACTAGCTGCCACATATGCAAATGCATTGTTTGTGACTATCTAGATAACATTTTTCACTCCCACCTCCATCACCATCTTATTCAATGAGCTACATAAGGTCTTGATATTTTTTACTTCATTGGAGGCATCAACTGTTTTAAAAAAAATACTATCCTCTTGAAGCCTCTAAAAAGTTGAGTATCCAATTCTCGCCATTTGTCCACTTGTCAAATAAAATGCTATAATGTTTCCTTTATCAAATTTTTTTTGTTCCTCTACTAACTTCTGTGTTTTGGACCTCATTCTACAACAATGAGCCACTCAAATCATAATAGCTTGAGTCCTTGAAACCTTTACTTGCCATGATCAATGCACTGACTAGTTAGGACTTGAAGCAAATATTAAATGAAATGCTATTGGCCAACTTTGCCTCATGATGCACATCCTTGTTTCAGACAATACCTTACAATGAAGGTTATGGATTAAGATTGTTACGAGGAACAAAAGAACTAGAACTATGGCTACCCACATTGAATAGTCCTTGTATTCACATTCCAATGCGAATGGGAGAAGAGCCTACTATATCTCCCTTAGGTACAAGTAGAACTAAAAATTGGGGATGGAGCTCCCATTGCCTTTATTGTCCTCTTTTTCTTAGCTTTCCTTTGCTCATATGTTTCAAGGAGAGCTCTCACCTCATTTTAAACCTTTAGACTTGCTTGTGTGCATGGCTCTACATCATGGCGTTGGATCCATGCAAGGTGATATTTCAAATGATTTATGCATTATCTGTAGCCTTGCTATAGTGGTTGCAAATAACCATCCCTCTCTTTGTACCTTCTTCCCATGTTTCTAGCAAGGATCCTTAGGCTTGTTAGGTCTCTTGTGGAAAACATATTTTTTTCGTGAATCGATAAAGCCTAGCAAAGAAAATAACAAAAAAAGCTTAATATCCCAGCTTAAAAAATTGTCATTAATAGGCTATAATAGGCATTAAACTTTTAAAAAATGATAGATAAAGAAACAAAAGTTAGAAATGCACATACTTGAACACTAAACCTTGATAATGAATGGTGAAAGTTGGTGCTTGGAAGCTTGAAGCATAATAGGTAAAGATGGAGTTGTACAATTTGAAAATGGGAAGTTGTAGTCATCATTATACACATTGCAGTTAGAAAATTCTTAAATTGTCACCCAAATCTATTCACAGTAGTTAGAAAATCCTCCAATTGTGCCCAAGTCATTGCTCGAAGAATTCATTCGTGAATTGAGGACAAATACAAAATTAAATCACTTTTTTGGACATAAGTCCTTCAAGTTTTGGTGAATTTCCTACGATTCAGGCAAATCTTTTGGTTTTTTTTGTTGTTGGTGATTTTGTCTAAGCTTAGCCTTGAATTATAAGGCAATTACTCATTTTAGGTTTTTGTCGGCAAGTCTTTGTGAGTCTTGTGAGTACTTGTATGTTTTTTCTATGATATGGTTATTCAATTGTCAATCAAGCATCCTTATTTGATGATTTTGCATGCATGATTTTAAATTTGATGTATAATATAGTCCTCCATGATATGCAAATAGTTCTTAATGATGAACTATTTGTAAGTTGGGGAGGGCAAAGGATGTTGATGAACTGTTTTTTAAAATTTTCAAATGTTTTCTTTAGAATTAGATGTTGATACACTCAAATAAACCACCATAATGTCAGATACTTAAGTGTTGTAGGAAACGATTTTAGCTTTTGGGCATTAGATTGATAATCATAAATGCGGCACAATACATCAAATTCAACAGAAACATGTTAGAATCCTCAATTGAAAGTCCATGGAAAAGTGGGAGAGTTGAATGCAAAATATTCTTCATGAGTGCTTCCTCATCAGGAGACTTGATGATAAATTCTAAAGTAATAGGAGCATTATTGTCTAATGCTCAATATTGTTTGAAATCTTCTTATGCTTGCTCGAATGCCATACTTGGTTTTGCCCAAATAGTCCAATGAACAGTAAAGTTAGAGGATTGAGATTTGTACTAGTTTTTTGGAAGCTTCTTTTCGTAATGCATAAGAGGTTTGAAAGGCAGCTCAGAAATCAGAACCTATAGGAGTTAAAGACTCTTGTCATGGATCAACTAGTACTTCAGCCTCACTACCTTTGTCTTTTGCAAATGAAGAAGTCATGCATGATGGAGACTTTGGTTCATGTTTAGTCTGTTCATCTACTAACTCCAATGGATCTTCAGCAGGCTTGATCACATTCTCAATAAGTCTGGTTTAGTTGGTTGCATCTTTGTTATTGTGGTCATTGGTCATGGGCTCAATAATCTAGTGGAACTCCCTTGTTTAGTTGTATATGCACTGTTGTTCACAATAGGTTGTTTGAAAACAAATCCACCTGCAACATGACTCATGCATCTAAATGGTGTATCTAAACAACAAAAATTAAGGTTGCACCTAATTAAGGAAGACAATTCCTTAGCTTTTCAACTGGACGTACTGGCCCTAACTTAGTTAAACTAAGCTGCAAGCCTTTTGACACCATCCTTGACAACAACACCAAAATGATTGGACTAAAATGAGGCTTTGTTTACCTTAGTTCTGGTTTTGTTCACCAATCGAAATCCAATTGAAATATTCATATTTCAGTTTCTTTAAAAGATGAGGATCAGCAAGATCCTATGTCAATCTAGTGACATATACTTGTGATTGTGTTATGGCAAAGTATATGCACAGGAGCTGTGGGTAATTGAATTAGGCTTATCTACTATGAATGTAGGTTCTAACTTAGAAAAGGATTGATAGGGAACTAGGTTCTACCGCAGGAGCAAACTGTAAAAACAATTCTCACACCAAATCAAAAAATTGCTGCAAGTAAATGAAATAGTCACAGATTTGAGATTGAATATGCTGCAAGTTGTCACACTGCTTCCACATGTTGTAAACACACATAAAACACTATTATCTGAATATTAACCTACAGCAAAGAGAAATATGATAAAATCTAATTCTCACAACATAAGCATATGACACCAGTAAACATGAATGGAATTGTTACCAACAGGTGTGCTGATGAGTGGGCTCTTTCTCACTTGCCTGCTGGAGGTAACTTCCTTGGAGAACTTTTATAACAGCAGCACTATATTTGTATTAAAATATTTGTTCAGCAACAACACAAGCTTTCTCAGACTATTATATTTCTACTAAGATGGTGTTTGATCAAGCTGATATTTATATGAGTGTTACAAAATAGACAATGCTATTAAGAACAAATATAGTTCCTCTAAGTGTGGGCTGTCTATAGGATGGCCTCATGTAATAAAACAGAGTCTGGTTTAAATTAACAATTATTAATTATTATCTTTATTCACTGCCTCCTTTCTTTGTATTGCCTTGTATGCTGATTTGTAGGGGTTCGTTGAGAATTATGCATGCAGGAGCTAATTCTAGCATAACTCTCCATGCTAGTTACCAGCTGTCAACTGTCAGCTCCATTGTTTTTCCGTCCAAAATAGTTGTAATTGCTTAGTGTTGCTGTAAGTGGACTTGCAGCAACCTGCAACTAACCCGTAATCAATGTTCATTTGTTTCACATTGTGGCTTATAGTGACATAGCAGCTCCTTCACTTGTTTCAAAACATTTTCTTGATGCTGGTTCTTCCCTGCCACGCAAGTTCTCATATCTCACAAAAAGGCTGCAAGTTAGTGCGCATGAAGAATACATGGTTACGGATAAATCTAAAATGGAAAATCCTGCTTTCTATCATTTAGTACTTTAAGTATTAGCAAACAGTTATAACAGTTATAAATGATTAAGAACATAGATATGGCTTAATGGTTGTGAAAGGAAAGAGGAAGGGCAAAATAATGGAAGGAAACAAGGCTTCTTCAGGACTCATCAACGAGACTGAAGAAATTCAAATGTTTATTTGTAATGACCACATCACAAGCCTTTTAGTGACAATTCACTAATCTGGATGAGTTCCTAAGATTATTTCAAAGTTTTAAAATGTTTGTCTTTATCAAATTGTCATTCAAGGATATGTATTTGAAATAATTACTTTTTTAAAACTTTTTTTTCTTTTGAAAATGAAGGTGGTTGAAATTCACTATGCTACACAGTACATTGTTTTGAAAGGACTTCTGGATGTAAAAGAAGCTATAAAGTATGGTGATTTCTGATGTGTGGGCAGTTTAGAGGCAATCCCAAATATAGGGCAAATGCTATGAAGACTATTATTCTTGAGGTTGATTAGTGGGCTCAATTAGAGTATATGCTTTCTTTTATGAGACAATACATGCTCTCATTCTTTGTTGAGACAAAGATAAACCTGCGTTACATGGGTATGCGCCCCCTGTCCTAGAAGGGGCCGTCCCTGTCCCTAGCCGTGCCCGGGATGGGGGGGACGCAAACGGGACGTCCCCTTGCCATCGCCGAACCAGGCAAATTAATAGGAAATGGCCCGAAACGTCCCTGTCTGTTTGGGGACGGCTAGCCGTCCTCAGGACAGCTGGGGGACGTTGGGGACGTCCCTCGCTGTCCCATGCAGCCTGGGACACTTCAGCAGCAAAAAAAACATTAAGAACTATTTTTTTAATTCCTTTTTCTAGTCTTGGCTGAATTTGAGAGCAAAAACCAAGTACGGGTAAAAAACAGCTTGCCTAGTCTAAGATGAGTCTGAGTCTTGTAATACTGGTTTTATGTAGCATCTTTCACTATCTGTGATCCATAATGATCAGAAAATACATATGAAAAAATATATGTAAACATGTAATTTTGTTAACAGTACAGTGGATTCATAAAAGTATCAACACTAACAATTTGGAACTTTGCAAGGTAATTTTCACTGTGCATGACAGATATGCGACTATAGTAGTTACCAAGGTCAAATCCACTGGAATGGAAGTGAGCCCCCAACTCTGTAAATTTCAGAATTTGCAATGAAACAACACCCTTTCACCTTCCAGCTTTTAAAAGTTATAAATAGAAGGGCAAGTTTCTGTTTGCATAATGGCAGGGTTAAATAAAGTAACATTGACCAAAGCAAAGAGGATTCAGCTGTTCATTAGTGGTTTTTGAGGCAGAGACAATTGTGTATTGGCATTGAAAGAGAAATGGGCAACTTGCATGTGATGGGCCAAATTCCCAAATTCTTTCAAACGTAGTCTTAATTATTGATGTTTGAGACTGCTATTATAATGCATGATTGACATTTATTATGCTGTTATACTACTGCTCTCGTGATTTATTTACATATTGATATTGTTGTTATCAGTTATTGACATATCTCTCTCTTTCCCTCTCTCTATAATATATTAATAAAATTTGAAACACTCATATATATATATATATCGCCGTCCCCTCAAAATGACCCCATAGGGGACGTCCTTGAAATGCGTCCCCTGTTGTCCCCCTGTCCCCATCCCCGAAATGCTGTGGAACATAAAGATAAACCAATCTTGGGCAAAACTAATGATTGCATTGATAGAATGGTGGAGCAAATAAGAGATTATTATGGCAAGAGGGCTACCCTCCTTTAAAATTCATTACAAACAAACAAATGATAGTCAAAAGGTGGATTAACCGACAACCTCTTTGCAGCCTTTGGCATATGTTTTCAATCCCAAGTACTACCATGTGAAGATGTTGCAAATGTTAAATATAATTTCACCAAATATGTGTTGGAATATTTTGTCATTGATGTCAAGGTTGAGCTGCTTGAGCTGCCTAGTTGCTTGGTTGAGGTGTCTACTTGTCTAGTTGAGCAGCTTGAGCTCCTTGGTTGCCTACTTAAGCTGCCTAGTTGCTAGTTGGGTGTCTGCTTCAGCTGTTTGGGTGTTTGCTTAAGCTATCTGCTTGCCTACTTAGTCAGCAAATGTGTTGTCACCTTCATGTCAGATTATGTGACAAGTCAGCATGTTGAAAAGTCAATTTGTTAAGAGGTCGATGGTTTGAATATTGATATAGTCATCGCATATCTTATGAATTTGTGAAGGCTAAAATTATAATTGACACATGTGCTGGAGGCTTCTTTTTAATGAGATGGTTTCATATTGCTTTAGGTGGTTACAGGTGTCTTAATATTCTGTGCAGTGATTAAAGTGATTTTATTTCTAAAGGAGCTCGAGACATTTATTTCCACAAGTCGTGTAAAGGAAAATTCCGACCCCTGAAGAAGACACCTGGGCTTCATTTCTTATCGCCTATTTATGCAAGTGGTGTCGTGTGCTTTTATTTTGGGCTGTATATACTGGAGGTCGATATATACATGAAGTCGTGGTGTTTGCTCTCTTGGTGTGGACTATATTAGACTTCAGAATTCTGGTGTATATTTCATTTTGTGAGGGCGGCTGCTTGAAACGGCTTCAGGACGAGTTTTTGGGTGGCTCGTTTCTTTCATTGTGAGGCGGCTATTAATTTATCTTTCCTAACTTCTGATTGAGGGCGGCTTAATAAACATCAGTGATTTCTTTATTGGACGGCTTCAGACTTTTGTTTCCTGCCGAGAGTTTTCATGAAATATTATTACGGGCTGTTTGAAGAAATTTTTTATATGCTCTGACGTTTTTTTTTATGGAGTTGTGTTTATTAAAAACACCCTTATCTTTCATCAATTCAGACACGAGCTGTGTGAGTGTGGGCTTAAAAAGGGGGACGTTACTATTATCAAACATTTAAATATTCCTTTAGCGTCGGTTACATATTCTCCATCATTTTTTATTTGTGGAAATATTTTACAGAATTTCTATTCCCTCTATATCGTGACATGGCTCTTGGTGAAAACTAAAGTATCATGGTGGAGTCGTGGTTTTAAATATACAACCAACGCTATTATTATTTTGTGCGTTGCTATTAGGAGCATCTTTACTATGAGACGTGTTAACCAAACATAACAAAATTTGTTTTTTTGTAACGCCAGAGTAATGTTTGTCGACGGCTTCCGTATTCAGGGCGACTCCTTCATTAATTTGAAACGGCTCTTCTTTACTATAGTTGACGGTGGTGAAAAAAATAGAATGTGTGTGTGCCGTTGAAGTCTTAGATATACATGATGCGGGCTATGTCTGTATATTGAGGTTGGAAGGCATCGCTACATTTTATAGACTCGAGCTTCTTTTCTCTGTTTTGCTCCTGGTGGTAATATGAGAAGACTTACATTATGTCAAAGATGTGAAGGCTTATAGTTCTGAGTTTATTATGTGAAGAAGTCTACCGTCATTGTGAATTTGAACGCTGCTATTACTTCTTTTTCTGAGTACTATCATTGCTGTTTTGAATGTGCTGGTGCAGACATGGGTGTATGAAAATCTGAGTGCATATGCAATAACATAAAGATCTGTTCGTGACTTTGACAAATTAGATGTAGTAGTAAAAGTTAGAGGCTGGAAATTGTTATACATTTTACATGTTCTAAAGTGATGTGTGCCGTATGAAGAAGAATAACCAGTATCATTGGTCTTTGCTGTGTATTGCCATGGACAGCGACCGAGTTTACTTGTGCTGAGAAAAGTATATATATATATATATATGAAGGCTGCTTGAATTCATGTTTTTGATAGAAGCAAAAGGAGAGATTGAGTGCTACGATATGCTCCTCAGAAAATATATCACCTGCATGATGTTATTATGTTTTTGGTTTTGAAGATTATATATATATATATATATGAAGGCTGCTTGAATTCATGTTTTTGATAGAAGCAAAAGGAGAGATTGAGTGCTTTGGTATGCTCCTCAGAAAATATATAACCTGCATGATGTTATTATGTTTCTGGTTTTGAAGATGAACTGAAAATGGGAGAGGATGGTTTTTTGTCTTGCTCAGATTATTTTGGAAAGTTAGGATGTGCGGAGAAAATTGAGTTTATGATCAGGTTAAAGCAACGATCAGTTTGTGCTTAAGTGCAGAGTGGAGAAGTTTTGGATTAAGTTTCAAGAATTTGTTGATATATATATATATGAAGGCTGCTTGAATTCATGTTTTTGATAGAAGCAAAAGGAGAGATTGAGTGCTTCGGTATGCTCCTCAGAAAATATATCACCTGCATGATGTTATTATGTTTTTGGTTTTGAAGATGAACTTAAAATGGGAGAGGATGGTTTTTGTCTTGCGCAGATTATTTTGGAAAGTTAGGATGTGTGGAGAAAATTGAGTTTATGATCAGGTTGAAGCAACGATCAGTTTGTGCTTAAGTGCAGAGTGGAGAAGTTTTGGATTAAGTTTCAAGAATTCGTTGAATCTGAAGTTGGTGCTTCAGCATCACTGGAGTTGGTGCTTCAGTTGGTTCGGGGTTGGTGCCTCAACAAATTGAAGTTGGTGCTTCGAAAGAGAGTTGGTGCTCTTAGTGGGTTGGTGCTCACTTATGTAAACAGGGTTGGTGCCCTTTGGAATAATAAAAGCAATATTTTGCCATGGTTTTTTACCCGAAAGGGTTTTCCACGTAATCTTGGTGTTCATCTTTTTATGGTGTTTATGTTGCTCTTTATGAATTGATTCTGATTTCTGATTTACATGATCAATCTAGTTTAAAGTTTTGAAAAAGTCTCAAATACTGATTCACCCTCCCCCCCTCCCCTCTCAGTATTTGCTGTGCGCTCTTCAATATGGATATAGAAAGGTCTTCAAGAAAATATATACAAATGCTAGACTTGCAGTGGAGATTCCAAATGAGTTTGGGACTTTTGTATCCTTGAATAGAACTAGATAGTTGTGAAAAATGGCAACCAAGCTTTTGTCATAGGCATGCCATTTTATAAATTCTATTCTATTTTAAACTTATTTTGTTCTATATAATTATTTATTTGGGTTTTTGCTTCTTTGTACTTTGTGACTTTTTTTCAAAAGGTTAATAGTTTTTTCTTAGACAAAAGGAATTGGAGTATATATGGCTTCATTGATTTTGTGAAGCATAATAGGTTTACAGCCAATAAGTAGAGGATCTTGTATATGTATTCTAACCTTAACCTCATCACATTCCTTCATCGTATACAAAAAATGATCTAGTAGGCTTTGGGATGTCCAACTTGAGATTAGTGACAATGATGTATCAATAAATGCATCAAAATGTCTCAATTCCATTGTTGTGGGTTCTAACATAATAGGAGGTTACTTTGGCGGTTTATAGGTGTGCTCATTCCAGTCATTTTGGTTCAAAATGTCTCAATTCCATTCTTGTGGGTTCTAACATAATAGGAGGTTACTTTGGCGGTTTATAGGTGTGCTTTGTTGATGTTACTAGCAGCGTCGGGCTGCTTCTTCCAGATCAGCGTGTGAAGATAATTCAAATGTAGCCTAACGGCTATTTGAATTATATACTTATGATTAATAATGGCCGACATGAGATGCATGAAGAGATGCGTCTTTCTCTTAATGATGCTGTTTAGAAGAGGCACGAATTAAAATGAAGAGACGTGTTTTTTTATTAAGGCCGACATTACTCCTTGGGACGCGATTTTATGAAGGGTTGCATTCTTCTATGTAAGCTGACTTGATTGTGAAGAGTCGTCCTCCTCTCTATATTGTATATATATTCATTGGCATCCTCATTGTTGATCATCAAGTTAAGTTCGACTATATTCATTGAAGTGCGAGTTCTATATCAGGTAGATCGAGTTCATCCTTGAGAGGAGTTTTGTCTTATTGTTGGCTGAGATTAGATTGTCTCTATTTGTTATTATAGTGCATCAGATTGGGTGCAAGTAATAGGCCTTCATATCGGCCTCTATTGTAAAAGAGTTTTCATTGTTGATTCAATATATAAGTGATATATTGTTGTTGGGTTTTTCTCCCTCAAGAGGAGGGTTTTCCTAGGGTATCTGCTGTGTTATTGCGTCTGATTTGAATTAATTTTCTGTGCATTAAATCTGATCATAAATCTAACATGGTATCAGAGTGGGTTTGAGAAGATCGTGATCAGATTTGTTCTTACAGCGATACTCTATACTCTTCTTTATATTTCTTTGTCTATCTCTACCTTAGTCAAGATGGTGAATGGTCTTAAGATTGAGGATAGACTCGAGGGAGCATCCAACTTCACATCATGGAGATTCAGGATCATGCTTACCTTGCAAGAGAATGACTTGGGTGAGTTTGTGGAGTCCAATGTCCCTGAACCTGAGGAGGAAGAAGAAAGATATCAAGGCAATGAAAGTGTTGGTTGATTCCGTTAAGGATCATATCGTTCCTATTGTCTCTAAGTTGAAGACGGCAAGAGACATGTTTAAAACATTGGAAGAAATGTACGAAATCAACAATACAAGCCGGGCACTTGCACTGAAGCAACAACTACACCATGTGAAGATGGCGAAAGGAGAATCAGTGATGGCCTACTTCATGAGGATTTCGGAATTGAGAGATCAACTCTCGACAATTGGTCATGTAGTTGATGACAAAGACTTGACCATGCTTGCTCTCAATGGTCTTCCTTTATCATGAGAGTCCTACATTCAGGGAATCAGTGCAAGATCCAAATTTCCTAAGTTTGATCGTTTGAAGGTTGACTGCATTCAAGAAGAATCAAGGTTGGTGACTAGAGGCATTGGTCAAAGTTCAAACAATGAAGATATTCATGTTCTCTTCTCCCAAGCTTCGAAGAAGAAAGGAAAAGATGGAAAGAAAGGATTCTTCAAGAGGAATTGAGATAAGGGAAATGATGGTGCTCCTGCTTTCAAGAAGAAGAGAGACATGTCCAAGATCCAATGCTTTAGGTGTGATAAGTTTGGCCACTTTGCTAAGCATTGTTCATCTAGACCTAAGCAACAAGCCACTGTTGTAGATGTTGATGATGCTTCTCCGTAGAAGGATTCATGTGAATATTTGTTCTATTCGGCATTGTCAAGCAATGTACCTATAGACACCAACACTTGGCTGATCGACAGTGGTGCTTCTCGACACATCACTGGTTTTAAGGAGCACTTATCAAGCTTGGTGGAGAGAGATTCTTCCGAACAAGTCATTATCAGAGATGATGCTAGCTACTCCGTGAAAGGGATTGGGACCTCTACTCTTCATTTCGATTCCGGCATCACACTTTAGTTGAGCGATGTTCTTTATGTTCCAGGAATCAAGCACAATCTCATTTCAATTTCAGCTCTAGAAGATAAAGGATATCAAGTTGCCTTCTCCAAAGGTAAAGTACTTGTGTGGATAGAGAATTCCAGTTTCAAGGATGCTCAAGTAATTGGTGTTAGACATGAAAGCCTCTATAGGCTATGTACGCGTACACTACAGGCATTAGTTCACGATTCTTCAAGCTTATGTGATCTTTGGCATTGAAGATTGGCTCACCTACACTTCCGAACCTTACCTATCATGGAGAAGATGGTCACGGGACTTCCTAAGTTCAATCAGGAGCATGAAGGAACTTGCAAAGGATGTGCTATGGGTAAGAATTCAAAAGCTCCATTCCATAGTAGAGAAAGTAGATCTAAGTGTATTTTAGACCTTATTCATTCTGATTTATGTGGACCTATGTCTGTTCCTTCTTCAAGTGGTTTCTTGTATTATATTCTTTTTATTGATGACCACTCTAGAAAGACTTGGATTTATTTTTTGAAAACTAAAGAGTTTGAGGAAGTGTTAGAAAGGTTCAAGGAGTTCAAAGCTTTGGTTGAGAATCTTTCCAGTAAAAGAATCAAGATCCTCAAATTTGATAATGGAGGAGAATACACCTTTGGCAGTTTTTGGAATTTTTGTGTTAATGCTGGGATTAAGAGGGAGTTCTGTGTCCCCTATAATCCTCAACAGAATGGTGTTGTAGAGAGAAAGAACGAGACGATCGTGGAAGCAGCAAAAGCCATGATCCATGACCAGGATCTGCAAACCTTCTTATGGGCAAAAGCTTCTAGGACTGCAGTATATGTTCAAAATAGAAGTCCTCACAAGGTCTTGGAGAATATGACTCTGGAAGAAGCCTTTACAGGAAAGAAGCCAGAGGTTAGTCATTTAAGGATCTTTGGATGTCTTGTCTATGTTCATGTTCCAAAGGAAAAGAGAACAAAGTTGGAGCCTTCTGGCAAGAAGGGAATATTCTTGGGCTACAGTGAGACATCAAAAGCCTACAGGATATACATTCCAAGGCAGAAGTTGATTGAGATCAGTAGGGATGTCACATTCGAGGAAGATGTTGCATTCAGAAGATCCAAGGGAACTCATGTGGAGATTGACAATGATGAGTCTCCTCAGGATATGGAAGTTGACCATAGAAGTTGACCATACTCTTGAGATTCAGAAGGAGACTTTAAAACTGAAGGAAGACATTGATCCTGTTGAACCCTTGGAACCTACTGATGGACCTACCGACATTGTAATTGGGAGAAAAAGACCTCTATGGGCCAGGCAAACTATGCAAGAGGCTGAAAGGTTTGCAGCTCCTAGAGGTACATTCAGAGAAAGTAAAAGGCCACATAAGTTCTCCAGTTATGTTGCCTTAATGAGTTAGATTATTGAGTCTGAGCCTTCTAGTGTGGAGGAAGCTTCCAGTCAATAGGTTTGGAGAGATGCTATGTTAGAGGAATACCAATCAATTCTCAAGAATGATGTTTGGGACATTGTTCCGAGACCCGAAGGCAAATCTGTGGTATCTTCGAAATGGCTCTTCAAGATCAAGCATGCAGCTGATGGGAGTATTGAGAAGTACAAGGCAAGATTTGTGGCTCGTGGGTTTTCACAGAAGGAGGGAGTTGATTATGAAGAAACATTTGCTCCTGTTGCTTGCTATACTTCTGTTAGAACCATTATTGCCATTGCTGCATCTAGAGGATGGAAGATTCATCAGATGGATGTGAAGACAACTTTTCTAAATGGTGTGATCGAGGAAGAAGTTTATATCGAGCAACCTGATGGGTTTGAGGTACATGGGAAGGAGTCTCATGTTTGCAGGCTGAAGAAGGCCTTGTATGGTCTTAAGCAGGCTCCTCATGCATGGTACGCAAGAATTGATCGTTACTTGTCAAGTTTGGGCTTCTTGAAGAATGATGCCGACTCTAATTTGTACTTTAAGGTAATTGATGGTGAAGCATTGATTTTGGTTTTATATGTTGATGATTTGATTCTTATTGGAGAAGAGCACTTAATCATCAAATGTAAGAAAGAGTTGGCCTCTGAGTTTGAGATGAAAGACCTTGGGCTTATGCATTACTTCCTTGGCTTAGAAGTCTGGCAGAAACCAGATGAGATGATTCTAAGTCAAGGGAAGTACACCATTGATATACTTAAGGGGTTTGGTATGATGGATTGCAAATCCATGTCCACACCTATGGAGACCAACCTACATAAATTGAAGGAGGTTGCAGCTAGTTCAGACTTGGTGGATCGTACAATGTACATACAACTGATTGGGTCCTTGATGTATCTAGTTAACACTAGACCAAATATCTGTTATGCTGTGAGTGCACTTAGTCAGTTCATGTGTGAGTTGAGACAGATACATCTTGTTGCAGCTAAACATATCCTGAGATACTTGCGTGGCACAGTTGGATATGGGTTGAGATATTCTTCAAATGTGGACTTGGAGCTGCATGGTTATACTGATTCTGATTGGGTAGGGTTTGTCATAGATCGGAAGAGCACCTCTGGATGTTGCTTCAGTTTGGGATCTGCTATGATTTCGTGGTGCAACAGGAAGCAGTCATCTGTAGCATTGAGTACAACAGAGGCAGAATATATTGCAACTTGTATGGCAGCTCGGGAAGTAGTGTGGCTTCGTAAGCTCCTTGCAGGATTGTTTGGACAATCAATGGAGCCTACTATCATTCATTGTGATAACCAGAGTTGTGTGAAGCTTTTTGTCAATTCTGTGTTTCATGACAAAACCAAGCATGTTGAGATCAAATACCACTATATCAGAGATATGGTATTGAGGAATGCTATACAGTTGAGGTATATTAGCATTGATGAGCAGACGACAGACATTCTCACCAAGCCTCTCTCCAGAATAAAGTTTGTGTACTTTCGAGATAAGCTTGGTATGGTGGAGAATCCAGCCTTAACTGAGAAAGAGTCTCAGTATCAGTGATCCTCTATAATGAGTTCTTCTCAGTGAGAGAAGTTAGAGGTGAAATCCCTTGATAATGAGTTCTTCTCTGTGAGAGAAGTTCGAGGTGAAATCCCTTGATTCCACCCTTTGAGAGAGTCATGGTGGATGTCATGTGTGTGACTCCATGACAACATCACGTGAGAGAGTCCGTGATAATTTTCTTGTACTTGTGTTTTCACCCTTTGGGAGAGCCATGGTGAAAGTCATGTTGAGGTGACAACATCACGCAAGTGATGAACACTTGTACATACCATACATGGTTGTAGCCATTATGGTTGATATCATGTTGAGGTGACATTGGATATCACGATGAGGTGATATTCTACTTTTCCACTTATGAATGTAGTCGTAGTGGTAGACATCACGTTGAGGTGACATGTCTTGTGCAGCTGGAAGTATCATCCCTAGCTGAGAGGGAGTGTTGATGTTACTAGCAGCATGGGGCTGCTTCTTCTAGATCAGCATGTGAAGATAATTCAAATGTAGCCTAACGGCTATTTGAATTATATACTTATGATTAATAATGGCCAACATGAGATGCATGAAGAGATGTGTCTTTCTCTTAATGATGCTGTTTAGAAGAGGCACAAATTAAAATGAAGAGACATGCTTTTTATTAAGGCGACATTACTCCTTGGGACGCGATTTTATGAAGGGTTGCATTCTTCTATGTAAGTCGACTTGATTGTGAAGAGTCGTCCTCCTCTCTATATTGTATATATATTCATTGGCATCCTCATTGTTGATCATCAAGTTAAGTTCAACTATATTCATTGAAGTGCGAGTTCTATATCAGGCAGATCGAGTTCATCCTTGAGAGGAGTTTTGTCTTATTGTTGGCTGAGATTAGATTGTCTCTATCTGTTATTATAGTGCATCAGATTGGGTGCAAGTAATAGGCCTTCATATTGGCCTCTATTGTAAAAGAGTTTTCATTGTTGATTCAATATATAAGTGATATATTGTTGCTGGGTTTTTCTCCCTCAAGAGGAGGGTTTTCCTAGGGTATCTGCTGTGTTATTGCGTTTGATTTGAATTAATTTTCTGTGCATTAAATCTGATCATAAATCTAACATGCTCATTCCAGTCATTTTGGTTCAAAATGTCTCAATTCCATTGTTGTGGGTTCTAACATAATAGGAGGTTACTTTGGCGGTTTATAGGTGTGCTCATTCCAATCATTTTGGTTCTCTTGAGAATGATGATTTTGTTTTGGTGATGAAATTATATTCTTTTTTCTTTTGGTGACATATAGTACCAATAATCCTAAATTACTTATCTAGTATTATAAGCAAATAAATAAAAAGATTCAAGCATGATGATATTCCTATCTTCAATTGTGCACCCCTCATCATTTAGACTGGTCACATTCCCCATCTTCATTATTAATTCTTTAAAGAATGAAGATCCGGTTAAAAATAATGAGGATTTGCTATCAAAGAAAAGATGGGATCGTGGGGAAGGCTTATAGATATAATAATATTTATTATTAATATAACTAATAATTATAAATATTATTTAGTTCAATTAATTTTTTTTTTTTTTATTCAAGGGGTAAACGCTTTTGAACCGGAGCTATGAACCGGAATTTAGTTCAATTAATAAATATATATATTAATATTATATTATTTTCAATATATATTTATGCATTTGTATGCATAACTAAATAGTATATGTATCATAGTTACAAGACTCAAACTTGGCTTGGACTTGGACCCAACATGTAAACTTGACAAATTCAAAAACCATGAAATATTGAGATGTTTTAAGGAGTTAAAACTTTTACTATGCACTCTTAAATAAATCAGTTGTAATGAAATAATATGCCTATCAATTAGAATCTACTTTGATTACGTACACAAGTATACATTGAACAAATGGTAGAAAAGCAAATTTGAGTTGAAGGAAACAAAAGGAAACAACATTTTTAAATATATAAATATTCTCGAGTGTTTTGGGTGTACAACACATGGATTATGCTATCGATGGTATCAAAAACAAGAATCACCACATGGAGTCATGAACTATGGTAGAGAGGAGTTTGCATCACTCGACTTAGTATCACTAGATCTATGTGGGGTCTTGCACTTGTATCTTAGATAAGTTTGCAAACTTTACTACAATCATAGGAGCATCACTTAGGATAGGGAAAAAGTCGAAAGAATGATAAAACCATGTTTTTCCTCTTAACATGGCCCAAAAAGATTTTTTACTTTTTACTTTTTAAAACTAGAGCGGAGGTCTAGGTGCAGCAGTGCTACTTGTGGGGATATGGAGGCACATGCCATTTTTCACAATTTAATCTATTTTAATCAAGCTCCAAGAATCCTCCAAACCATTCAAAGAATGCAAGTGCTGAAGCAATAGAGTGGTAACTAGGCCCTAACTATGTTTGCTTGTTTTTGTTTCGATGGATTGTATTTTTAGCTTCAAATTTTCTCCTTGCTTGTGCTTACAAATGAAATAAATATTGTTTTGAAGTGTTAAAGATCATTTTATGTGTTTTAGGTTTAAGTATTTTGAATTTATTGCATTTTTTTTCCCATCTGATTGTCATGGTTGATTTTTTTAGAGGAGACTTGCCAGGTTCGACAAGTGTGGATGAGTCTTGTAACTATGATATATATCATAATTTATATTTGTGTTCCCATGCTGCAATCCCCAAATTCTGGTCCACAACCTCTCATCCCCAAAACTTATCACTACGTCCCCTTGTCCTATTTTGAAACTTTGTGGAACAAAGATTAATCTTTTTTTACTTGTAAAAAGGTAAATATTGAATACTAAGTGCTAAAGAGGTGTAGTTACCCAAATTCAAAGAGAAAAGACACACACACCATATAATTGCACATCAAAATCAACATCCAATGGCCAATATCACTTTTTAAAATCTATGAACAAGATTGATTCAATGGTAGTCCTTTCATTCTTGTCCATTAAAACACAACTGAAGATATACTTCTCTAAGTGCTTGCCATAAGGGAATGCTCATTGATGTAATAAAAATTAAGTCACATAAAAATAGCATCAAATCATGTGATGACACTTAAACCACCAAATAGACATGACCTAATGAAAAAGTTATGGGCCAACCTTTATTCATTTGTATTTATGACATCCCAGCAAAAACATGTTATGACACTGTTTTTGATGATGTAGACAGCAAACCTTAGGTTTAAGCAGTTAACTTGGTAAGTAAAACGGTGTAAAATTTTGAGTCATTTCAATTGTCATGTAAACGCTGGGGGATGCAAAGTTAGCCTAACAATTATCGGGCCCTCTTCCTTTCAAAGAATGGGACCTAGTTGTCTCCTACCCATGCCGTTGAACATGTCAATATTAAAACCTTCTCTATATTGATATCCTCATTATGACAGAATTTTCTAGCATCCAAGAGCTTTGGACAATTATAGTAGAAACCCATCCATGCCAAACTATGGTGGGTAATTGACTGCAAAATTTTGAAATTGAAATAAATTTTGCTATTATCTTATTGAGTAATGTCAAATTTTGAAAAGATCAGAAGAACCAGGAGATTCTTGATCCTCCAAGACAATGCACAGTGAGATTATAATGTACATCAAATACGAGCCATAGAAATGATCCACCATGACATGCAAGGACTGAAGAAACCGCAAGTACCAAAGTTGTTCTATGTTAATATCAGTACACAGATATGGATATTAGAAGGGTTTCTCAATAAAGAAGCCAAAACATGTAATCTTTTAGATAATGTGAATGTTTTTCCCCAGAAATGTGTGTTGACAACATGTGCCATTGCCTGACTTTTGGTTGCTAGATTCATGTTTATATGTTCAAGAGAAACCTACTTCTTGGAAACTCTTATGTGGAATTTGTTACAAGCAATCAAAATGTGTCATTATGACCGATCATTGTTTTGAAATTCATTTTCAGATGTCTAAGCAACTTTAAGGAACTATTATACTCAAGGTTCTCTTGTATTAAATTTTTTAGGAGCAATTTGACATTTTGAATGAAGATATGGAGCTAATTGTTTATTAATCTTCTAAGATCTATTGAAATTCTGTAAATATTTTACCTTCAAAAGATATACTTTATGAGTGCAAAGAGGATTTCCATCACTGAACATTTCAGTAATGCTCGAGGTAGAAGCTTTGCGAGAGGGGAGACTTGTAGTGTACCTTGTTGCCACCCTGTATTATGTCCTTTATTCATATAATACACACCCACCCACACGCATACCTGTCCAGCACCCTGACCACCACTAACAAATAGATTTGTAAAAGCTTTAACTATCAAAGAAGTTTATATATGGATTATACCTAATGTATGATGTGCTTATTGTTCACTGTTCATGCAGGACCCCAGAGTCATTTCTTCCTTGTGAAGAGTATAAATTTACTTGAATAGTTTAGACAAGTTGGTTAAACCTTAAATATGTATATGCATAAAGTTCACCAATAGTTCTTAATATTTGTCTCATCCTGATTATTTAGAATCTTAGATATTGAATTTTTTATTTTTAGGATAGAAGTAATGCTGTACTTTATGTAAATATTATAAATTTCTAATCCAAAGGTGTACTACCTGCAAAGGTAACTCAATGGGACCTATAAAGATGGGTTTTGTATATTCTAACGTTGCATATTGGCCAACTTTATAAATTTAGTTTGGGCTGTTTTTATTGAGAAAATCAACACAACTAGTATGTTTTAATTACTTAACTACTTACATATTGTTTTAAGTGGGTTATACTTCTATCTATCAGCCTAGTAGTTTTGCTTGATAAGCTTGTTACTGCATAGGGAACAAGCTGGATTTAACATATTCATATTTATTAAAATGATCTCTGTGATAATTTACAAAGGTTGTTCACGTTTATAACATTCTTGGTCTTTCTTTGTTGGATCAGGTTATCAGTGGGCATTTGGGCTGGGTGAGGTCTATTGCTTTTGATCATGCTAATGAGTGGTTCTGTACTGGTTCAGCTGATCGAACAATAAAGGTACTATGGGACTTAATAGTAAAAATATCATGTACTGTTTGAGGAATGCTTCTTTTAAAAACATCTTTTGAATTCTGGCATACCTCTTTGTTGTGTTTCATTTGGACTTCCTTGATATGGATAAATGATAAGGATAAGTGGTCCGTATCTGTCAAAAGCTGCATGTATGTTGAAAAGGGCTTTTATTGACTTTGTACATTAAAAGTTTTATTTTACATGATTTTATGCTATTCTTGGGTTTCTAGATTGTTGCCATTGGACTTGTAATTGATTGTGTAGATAATTATAATACTGAGAGGTTTATCCTGCAGCTACAGCTGGTGTAGGTGGTAGCATGCAAATGTTCATAAGTGGTTGACAATTCATGGCCAAACCTAAATAATAATTCAAACAATAACAAAATGTCATGTATAAATATTATGCATTTTTTATTTTAAAATCAAATTCAGAACATCAATTAATTGTTACTATGTTAGCGTTTTGATTTGTCCTTTTCCAGACAACTCAAACTGGAATAGTGTGTGAGGAAATCCTCTCTTTCAATTTGTAGGGGAAGCTCCCTGCAGTCTATTTTACCCCAAAAATCTAATAAGACAACACGCTCACTTGTTATGCACATTGGACAATTTAACTTCTGGGTTTTTGCATGAAAGCAAATAACATGAAAGCAAATTTGACCTATCTTTTTGATCTCAGAAGTTTCAGCACAAGACTTGAATTATTTTGTCTCACCATGAGGATTTTCTGTTTATGTATGCTAAACAATAATATGAATCAGAAATAAATGCTATGTGCAGGATGTATCAGAGTTTGGAAGATTTATGTCAACAAGAAGATTAATTTAAACAAAAGAAACACTCCACTAACACGTGGAAACATAGTGCAAGAATGAAAACCAATAATTTCTGTGATGTCCCCTACTTGGAATATGCCTGAATTTGCCTTAGGAGACAATTACACAACATAAAATTGTTTAACAAATAATATTCCATAGTAAGTTTTATAATAAATATTGAACATAAGAATAGTTGAGCTGTTTAACATTCATGAAATAATGGATAACAACTTGGACTTGAATTCAATCTATAGATTCTTTTCAATGACCAATCATGGTGGGGTTTGAAGAGAAACACATGATAGGGCACTAGAAAAACTATTCATCACAAGTAAGCCCAAGGGCGTGCTCATACCCTCCTTGGCCCCAAGTGGATGGAACATCCCACCAAGACAATCCCATCCAACTTAGGGTTGGCATACTTATATTGTGAGAACCTATACATTATTCACCTCAAGTAAGCCCAAGGGCATGCTCATACCCCCCTTGGCCCCAAGTGGACAGAATATCTAACCAAGACAATCCCATCCAACTTAGGGTTGGCGTACTTACATTGAGAGAACTTATACCACCCTTCCCTAACATGTTTCCTTGCCAACCTTACACATGATTTTTTAAAGAAAAGATGTAAATTATAATAAAATAAATTTCCTTATCTACCAATTCAGACAATAGTTCTCTTCTTATTGCATATTTAGTTATTATGAATTTAACTATATATAAACTCAGATGCCTATCAAAATTATATATTAAATGCAAATACATACAATTACATACCAATCACTTATTATTAATTATAGTAATGGCTGCTGCTTTTCTGAGTGCAGATATTTATTTCTGATTCCTTCCATGATTCGATGATGCCTCTTTCATTTGAAATATTCTTCTTTTTATACCTTATGGTGGGAAGAGTCACCTCCTTCCACACCTTACCCAAGCACTGCCTTGTTTTGTTTTTAACTTGTTTTCCCAAGCGCTGTCTTTAAAATTAATTATATTTTTATTAATATTAGCCTTTAGGGAATCGCTGCCCATGATGTCCCTTATATCTTCGATCCCCTTGCTATTTTACTTCTCCGCAGATTATTGCTGCAGGGTCTTGCGGGTGGGGGCATGACAGTCCTAGCGGGTGCCTTTTTAATTTTTGTCTTCTAGTGGCTGCCTTTTTATTTTTGTCTTCTAGTGTTCAGTACACGGAACTGCAATCACCTTTTGTCTTTGTTATTATTGCTGACTAGGATTTGTCTTATTAAGACCTTTTGAAAGATTACAACGTATGGTTGAAACTAGACTTTGAACAGATAATACATGTACTGTGCTAGCTGCGATCAGGGGAATAAAATGGGTCATCACAATTTCTTAGAAGCATACAAAGCTACTTCAAAGAACAAAGACAAGTGCTATAGAAAGTTAAACATGAATTGTTGTATTACTAATTTATTAAATTCTCACATACACAGCGCAATGATTCAACTTTAGAATTGGAATGAAAACTTATGCAGTATCAATCTGGCATCAACTCTCATTCAAATTATGTGCTTAAAGCACTCATTTATAAGATTTTAAGAGGTAGCTTTAGGGATACACTAATATAAAATTTTCCTATAAAAGCGCTGCTTTAAAGCAATCCTATCCCTAATTAGAGAAAAGAGGAAATAAAACATCGTTAAAGCAAACTACAGGCAATAAAATAAAGGCCCAATAATAGGCTCATTTTTATCTCCTTAACATAGTTACTACTGATGATGGTAGTTTGCCACATGTGGCTGTGCTGGAAAAATATTAGGTTTTTTCACTTAAATGATTTTAGAAAATCTAAAATGACTTTGACTTGCAAACTTGATTGAATCTTCAAAACTTGGTAAATTTTCCCAGAAACTAACGAAAGTTGTTGAAACTTCACCAATATGAAAGTGATTAGCACTTTGCCATGAACCAATTGATGATGGATCCATTGATACTTTGTCATGCTGATATGTCAATCCTTCTAAACTTGGTACTGTGAACCTAGGAAAAACTTCAATCTTTTCAAGTATCTTGATAATACCCTAGGTTTGATACTATGTCAATCCATTGTACTTGAAAACTTACTTTGGCAACAATTTGGATGCCTCCTCCAGGATGGCCAACAACTTGCAAGCCTTCAAAACTGAAATTTCACTGGGATTTAATAGCTTGGAAAACTGTTTCCCAAGTTTGAAAGGGCATTATTCTTAGTATATAGCCATAACATGCTTTAAAACCTTTTTGCTTTAAAGCTATGGTGGAAATTTCATGTCTTATTGCTATCTATGTGCTTGCTAGGAAGAACTTTTAAGTGGCATTACCACCTCCATAGCATTTCTTATGACTTCAGTTTCTTCTTTTCATGTTTGGTGCCTTCTATGACCATCTTTGCTACTTTATACTTTGTTTTGGCAGAACTTTGGAAGGTTTGATCCATGTTTTCAAACACAAGGTACAATTTTGCTAGGGCTTTACCACCTCAAAAGGGCGCACAAACATTTATATCTCATCTTTACTAACTTGTCGAAAATTGGGAGTGTCTTTGCCACATTTGTAATATCTGGGTGGTTATGTTGACATTGCCACCCAAGAATGGAACCACTTAAACTTCTTTTCTCCTTTCATTAGGTGCACTTTCTACAGCTCTCTGCCACTTTATATTTTTGTGTTGGCATAGATTCATATTGTATTTGACACTTCATGAAACCTTGGCATGGATAACTAACTGCTATAGCTATCATTTGGGCAAACTTTTCTTACGAGGTTGTGAACTTTTGGAGTTGGGCACAAATCACTCATGGATTTGCCAACTAATTTGTGCGTCCAACTTAATTGTTTTTGAATGTCTTTGGCCTTGGCATAGATTACCTAAGGATCTACTATCTTTAGAGTGTCATTTTTGACTGGCTCTGCCACTATAAAGTCATGCCTATCTTGTCATTTCAGTGTTCTTTCCATCTAGGCAGAATTCTCACTCGACTTTGCCACTTTGGGCATTATGGGGTGGAACTTTGTCATGGTCTTGCCGCTTTGTAGCACATTGGGAAGAATTTTTCCTTGTATTCGCCACCTTAAGGAAATTGGCAGAGTTTACTAGTCACTTAGCCATTGCAAAAAGATGCCAAGATTGGTTGATTTCCACACTCTTTTATAAGGTGCCTTTTTGGATTGCCATTGACACCTTTATTATCTTGGGCAGAATTTTGGAGCAGCATTGCCATCATTAAGTTTTTCCAAATTTTACTTTGCCTTTGAATGCTTGTATTAGGTTCCTTTGGACAATTTTCTCATGCCTTGTTGGCTGAAACTCCTGCCACCATTTCTCCTCAGGCATGGCAAGAACTTTTGCATCCACCCTGGTTTGGCCATTGACCTCTTCATCATTTGCATCATTTGTAGCTTTGTTGAGATCATATTTTTCCCTGTAAAATTATTAGCTGAAAGGACCAAGAACAAGACAAACTTTGCAAACTTATTGTGAGGACAACCACTGGCTTGTACTTGATGCAATTTTGAGGATTTGCTGACCATTAATTGACAAAAGGTGGCATGAAAATGAAGTTTCATAGGGGTACCAACAATTGGTGCTTACGGGGGACTATGAAACAAACTTGAGCCATAGGAGAATTTCAGAATTTCTGTAAAAACAAGTGACTAGTATCTTATCTGTGGGAAATACAGTTGAGCCTATTCTAACACCCAACGCAAGCAAGGACCTAAAACGAAACAACAAGCAAACACATTACATTAATGGGAAAATCATTATGATGTTACAAATCATTGTATGATTGGAATGCATGATTAAAGATTTAACAATGAAGCACAAACAACAGAAGGAGGGATCCAAAATGTCACAATCAACTAAGTTCAAAACCTAGGCAAAGCACTGAAAGTGCAATGAACAAACAAATCTAACGAATAGTGGTAAAAATCAGAATACATAGATCTGAAACTTGTTAGTTTTATGATCAGATGTAATGCACAGAAAATTAATACAAAATCAGACACAATAACACAGCAGATACGCTGGGAAAACCCTCCTCTTGAGGGAGAAAAACTAAGCAACAATATATCACTTATATATTGAATCACCACAATAATGATCTCCTTAAAAGAGGCCGATATGAAGGCCTGAATACAAGCATCAAAGAATGATGCAACACAGAAATACAAAGAGACAATTCGCTGAAGAAATCTCAGCCTCCAATAATGCCGAACTTGATCTTGTATAACTTCGATCTGCCTTGAAGATAAATTCGCACTTGGGATGAATGGAATGAATGTGTATGAATTGGAAGAACAATGAATGAATCGATGCCAAATGAGATACAATGAAGGTGTATATATACAAGATAGGAAGAGAGGGTGCGTCTCTTCAACATCATAAGTTGGCCCTCTTTGAAAGGACGTGACAACAATAAGCATGAAGTCGGCCCTCTTAGAAATTCGTGCCTCTTCATAAATTCGAGTCTCTTCAATAACTAAACATCAAATGACGTGCCTCTTGATTAAATTGAAATCTATAAATTAAATAGCCAACGACTATGATTTAATTTATCACATGTAGTAAAGGAGATCGCTGGAAGAAGACCATGACGCTGCTCTAAACATCAACACTCCCTCCCAACTAGGGAGGATTCTTCTAGCTACACAAGACATATCACCTCATCGTGATGTCTACCACGATGGCTACAACCATATGTGGAAAAGAAATGATATCACCTGATCGTGATATCAACCATAATGGCTACACCCATGTATGGTATGTACAAGTGTTCATCACTTATGTGATGTTGTCACCTCAACGTGACGTTCACCATGGCTCTCCCAGAGGGTGAAACACGAGTACAAGAAAATCATCACGGACTCTCTCTCGTGATGCTGTCATGGAGTCACACACATGACATCCACCATGGCTCTCCCAGAGGGTGGAAACAAGGGCTTTCACCTCAAATCTCAAAGAGAAATGCATTAACAAGGGCTTGCACCTCAAATATTTCTCAAAGAGAAATGCATTAAAGAGGATCACTGATACTGAGACTCCTTCTCAGCTAGGGCTTGATTCTTGACCATACCAAGCTTGTCTCGAAAGTACTCAAACTTTATCCTAGAGAGAGGTTTGGTGAGAATGTCTGCCATCTGCTCATTAGTGCTGATATACCTCAATTGAATTGCTTTCCTCAATACCATATCTCTGATATAATGGTATTTGATCTCCACATGCTTAGTTTTGTCATGGAACACAGGGTTGACAGAAAGCTTCACACAACTCTGGTTATCACAATGAATGATAGTAGGCTCCATTGATTGTCCAAACAATCCTGCAAGGAGCTTCTAAAGCCACACTGCTTCCCGAGCTGCCACACAAGCTACAATATACTCTGCCTGCTGTATTCATGTTACAGATGATGGTTCGCTGCACAAGATATCATACCCCAAACAGCAACATGAGAGGTGCTCTTCCGATGACACCCTGCCCAATGAATCAGTATAACCATGCAACTTCAAATCCACAGAAGAATATCTCAACCCATATCCAACTGTGCCACGCAAGTATCTCGGATATGTTTTGCTGCAACAAGATGTATCTGCCTTGGTTCACACATGAACTGACTGAGTGCACTCACTGCATAGTAGATATCTGGTCTAGTGTTGACTAGGTACATCAAGGATCCAATCAACTGCCTGTACATCGTGGGATCCACCAGGTCTGAACTAGCTGCAGCCTCCTTTAACTTATGTAGGTTGGTCTCCATAGGTGTAGACATGGATTTGCAATCCATCATACCAAACCTCTTAAGTATATCAATGGTGTACTTCCCTCGACTTAGAATCATCTCATCTGGCTTTTGCCAAACTTCTAAGCCAAGGAAGTAATGCATGAGTCCAAGGTCCTTCATTTCAAACTCAAAAGCCAACTCCTTCTTGCATTTGATAATGAGGTGTTTTTCTCCAGTAAGAATCAAATCATCAACATACAGAACCAAAATTAATGCTTCACCATCAATTACCTTGAAATACAAATTAGAATTAGCATCGTTCTTGGAGAAACCCAAGCTTGACAAGGAACGATCAATCCTTTCGTACCAAGCACGAGGAGCCTGCTTAAGACCATATAAGGCCTTCTTCAGCCTGCAAACATGAGACTCCTTCCCATGTACCTCGAATCCATCAGGTTGCTTGATATAAACTTCTTCCTCGATCACACCATTCAGAAAAGTTGTCTTCACATCCATCTGATGAATCTTCCATCCTCTAGATGCGGCAACGGCAATGATGGTCCTGACAGAAGTATAGCGAGCAGTTGGAGCAAATGTTTCTTCATAGTCAACTCCCTCTTTTTGTGAAAACCCTCTAGCCATGAATCTTGCCTTGTACTTCTCAATGCTCCCATCAGCCGCATGCTTGATCTTGAAGAGCCATTTTGAAGATACCACAAATTTTCCTTCGGGTCTAGGAACGATGTCCCAAACATCATTCTTGAGAATTGACTGATACTCCTCTGACATAGCATCTCTCCAAACTTGTTGACTAGAAGCTTCCTCAACACTGGAAGGCTCAGACTCAATAATCTGACTCATCAAAGCAACATAACTGGAGAACTTATGCGGTCTCTTACTTTCTCTGAAGGTTCCTCTAGGTGCTACAAACCTTTTTGCCTCCTGCATCGTTTTCCTAGCCCAAAGAGGTCTTTTTCTCCCAATCACAATGTTGGTAGGCCCATCAATAGGTTCCAAGGGCTCAACTGGATCATCATCTTCCTTTGGTTCTGAAGTCTCCCTCTGAATCTCAGGAGTATGGTCAACTTCCATATCCTGAGGAGACTTTTCATTATCAATCTCCATATGAGTGCCCTTGGATCTTCTAAATGCAACATCTTCCTCAAATGTGACATCTCTACTGATCTCGATCAACTTTTGTCTTGGAACGTAGATTCTGTAGGCTTTTGATGTTTCACTGTAACCCACAAATATCCCCTTCTTGCCAGAAGGCTCCAACTTGGTCCTCTTTTCCTTTGGTACATGAACATACACTGGACATCCAAAGATCCTCATATGACTCACTTCTAGCTTCTTCCTAGTAAAAGCTTCTTTAGGAGTCATGTTCTCCAGGATTCGGTGAGGACTTCTATTCTGAACATAGACTGCTGTCCTAGTTGCTTCTGCCCACAGGAAGTTTTGCAGCTCCTGGTCATGAATCATGGTTTTTGCTGCTTCCACGATTGATCTGTTCTTCCTCTTAGCAACATCGTTTTTGCTGCTTCCACGATTGATCTATTCTTCCTCTGAGCAACATCGTTCTGTTGAGGATTATAAGGGACACAAAACTCCCTCTTAATCCCAGCTTCAATGCAGAAATTCTGAAAGCTGTCGGAAGTGTACTCTCCTCCATTGTTGGATCTCAGGACTTTAATTTTCTTCCTAGAAAGGTTCTCTACCTAAGCTTTGAACTCCTTGAACCTTTCTAATACCTCCTCAGATTCTTTAGTTTTCAAGAAATAAATCCAAGTCTTTTTAGAGTAGTCATCAATAAAAAGAATGTAATACAAGAAACCACTCGAAGAAGCAACAGACATTGGACCACATAAATCAGAATGAATGAGATCTAGGATACATTTGGATCTACTTTCTCTACTATGAAATGGAGCTTTTGTATTCTTACCCATTGCGCAGCCTCTGAAGTACCTTCGTGCTCCTGATTGAACTTTGGAAGGCCTGTGACCATCTTCTCCATGATAGGTAGAGCTCGGAAGTGAAGGTGAGCCAATCTTCAATGCCAAAGATCACACAAGCTTGAAGAATCATGTACTAATGCCTGAAGTGGACGAGTGCATAGCCTATAGAGGCTCTCATGTCTAACTCCAATCACTCGAGTAGTCTTGAAGTTGGAATTCTTCATCCACACAAGAACTTTTCCTTTAGAGAAGGCAACTTGGTATCCTTTGTCTTCCAAGGCTGAAATGGAAACAAGATTACGCTTGATGCCTGGAACATAAAGAACATCATTCAACTGAAGGGTAATGCCGGAATCCAAGTGGAGAGTGGCGGTCCCAATTCCTTTCACCGAGTAGCAGGCATCATCTCCAATAATGACTTGTTCAGTAGAATCTCTCTCCCCCAAGCTTGATAAATGCTCCCTAAAATCAGTGATGTGTCGAGAGGCACCACTGTCAATCAGCCAAGTGTTGGTGTCGGTAGGTACATTGCTTGACAATGCCGAATAAAACAAGTATTCACATGAGTCCTTCTGTGGAGAGGCATCATCAACATCTGCAATGGTGGCCTGTTGCTTAGGCCTGGTTGGAAAATGCTTAGCAAAGTGACCATACTTATCACATCTAAAGCATTGGACTTTGGATAGGTCCCTCTTCTTCTTGAATGCAGGAGCATCATTAGCTCCTTTATCTCGATTCCTCTTGAAGTGTCCTTTCTTCCCATCTTTCCCTTTCTTCTTCGAAGATTGAGAGGCGAGGACATGAATGTCTTCATTAGTTTAGCTTTGACCAATGCCTCTAGCCACCAACCTAGACTCCTCTTGAATGCAATCCGCTCTTAGACGATCAAACTTAGGAAGTTTCGATCTTGCATTGATTCCTTGAATATAGGACTCCCAAGATGAAGGAAGACCATTAAGAGCAAGCATGGTCAAGTCTTTGTCATCAACCATATGACCAATTGTAGAGAGATGATCTCTCAATTCCGATATCCTCATGAAGTAGGCAATAACTGTTTCTCCTTTCGCCATCTTCACATGATGGAGTTGTTGCTTCAGTGCAAGTGCCTGGTTGGTGTTGTTGATTTCGTACATCTCCTCCAAAGTTTTGAACATGTCTCTTGCTGTCTTCAACTTGGAGACAATCGGAACAATATGATCCTTTATGGAATCAACTAACATCTTCTTCGCCTTGATGTCTTTCTTCCTCCACTGAACCTTCTCTTCCTCTTTCGTAGCCTCGGGAACTTTGGTCTCCACGAACTCAGCCAAGTCATTCTCTTCCAAGGTGAGCATAATTCTGAACCTCCATGATGTGTAATTTGATGCTCTCTCGAGTCTATCCTCAATCTTAAGACCGTTCACCATCTTGACGAAGAGATAGAGCTAGACAACAATGAGAAAGAGAATAAAGAGTATCGCTGTAATAAGAAATCTGATCACGATCTTCTTCAAACCCGCTCTGATACCATGTTAGTTTTATGATTAGATGTAATGCACAGAAAATTAATTGAAAATCAGACACAATAACATAGCAGATACCCTGGGAAAACCCTCCTCTTGAGGGAGAAAAACCCAGCAACACTATATCACTTATATATTGAATCACCACAATAATGATCTCCTTACAAGAGGCCGATATGAAGGCCTGAATACAAGCATCAAAGAATGATGCAACACAGAAATACAAAGAGACAATTCGCTGAAGAAATCTCAGCCTCCAATAATGCCGAACTCTATCTTGTATAACTTCGATCTGCCTTGAAGATAAATTCGCACTTGAGATGAATGGAATGAGTGTGTATGAATTGGAAGAACAATGAATGAATCGATGCCAAATGAGATACAATGAAGGTGTATATATACAAGATAGGAAGAGAGGATGCGTCTCTTCAACATCATAAGTCGGCCCTCTTTGAAAGGACGTGATAACAATAAGCATGAAGTCGGCCCTCTTAGAAATTCGTGTCTCTTCATAAATTCGAGTCTCTTCAATAACTAAACATCAAATGACGTGCCTCTTGATTAAATTGAAATCTATAAATTAAATAGCCAACGGCTATGATTTAATTTATCACATGTAGTAAAGGAGATCTCTAGAAGAAGACCACGACGCTGCTCTAAACATCAACAAAACTCAGAAAAATCAGAAAACCTAACCCTAAGGGCTAGGGGTGGAAGTTATGGGTTCACCAAAATGAAGGGACATAAAATGACCCTTCAGATGCATGTATGTGTTAAATGAGAGAATAAATTAATTAAACACAAGCAACATAGATATAGGAGGTGAGTTTGATGACACAACTAAAATAAGCTAATCGAGATTGTAATTGGGCATGTGCTGAAATGTAAACAAGATGGATTAAGATTGCACACCTTGAAGTTGGCAGAAAGTGAACTTTGCTTGATGTCATGCTGTGATAGAAAAACATAAATTTGACTTTGATACTAGATTTGAAGTCAAAGAGCTGAGATGATTGAAATCTAAGAGTTTGAAAATGTGGTATGCAATAGCATTTGTGATTCAATCCAGATGGTGCAAGGTATCTAGATGGTGTGATTCTATCTTGAGCAAAATCAGACTTTTATTACTTGCAAAACTTGTTTGCTTGATGTATCTTAGAAATAAGGAAAACTTGATCTGCTATGCAAGGACTGTAGTACAGGACTTCCTTGCACCTTAGTCAAACCTCGAGACTGAGTTAATCACGATAAACAAAAAGTGATAGTGGAATTGGATGTTGATGCAGGCAGAGAAGTCAATTTGTTGGACTTGCAAAGTGTTAGTGACATATATGCAAATGTATTTTTCTTGATAAATGGTCTTTTGATTCTTGTTAAAATGACCTAGGGATGACTCCTTTAAATTCATGCTCCCAAACACAAAATTCAAACTTTTTGGTGCACACATTGATAGGTAATAACATATTTTAGATTGTTGCCTTAAAATGCAAGCAATTTGAAATTTGGAAAGGGGGGATGTGTTTGGCCCCAAGATCACGTCTAGGGGATAGTATCACAATCATAATCTAGTCTAGGATAGGCAATCTGATAGAAATTGGGTTAGGGTGAGTTTTGAATAGAGAGATGAGGCATAACAAAATGCTAGATGTTGTCTCAAGTGAGTGAGTGTGCCAAAAGAGCCTAAAAATGTTCTAGAACCATGCATTAAAGTTATTGACACGAAGTGGCACATAACGAGAGGGGAAAAGTGTAAGGGTATGCACTTTTCTCCTCGACACACACACATAGACACAAATAAACACAAACACAAATAAACACAAACACAAACACACACAAACACAAAAAGACACATAGACAAACACACACAAACACACAAAAAAACACAATTGTAATAACCATCTCTTAATTTTTTTGAACTTCACAATTTGCTAGCGTTAGCCAATAATCAAAGATAACCAACTGAAGTAAATTCCCTTACACTTTTTGATCACCTAGATCTTGATGTAGGCAAGGTGAGAGCATACAGTGGTAAGGTTACAATGCTACGCTACTGAAATGAACCACTTGTTTAGTGGGGTGAGTATGAAATCTTCAAGCATAAGGAAACATCCGCTTATTCAACGGGAATCTACAACTAGCAAGAAAGCCCTTGGCGGCAAGCCGACCAAGCAAAGAAGATCCTTTGCTTATTCAGCAGGTATAACATGAAAAGTAAAGAAAGCTCAACTGCTTATTCAGTGAGAGCACCACTTATTCAGTGGGGTAAGTAACAATAATAAAAAAAGCTGATTCACCGATAGTACTACCAAATGGTGTTACAAAGGAGCTTATTACAAATTGTTCCAGAATGTTATAAACTGCTGTTACATTATGAAAATGATAGTAACTTGTAGTACAACTCCCCAAAATGATACCCCAACATGAATATAAGGAATCCTCACAAAATATAGCAATGATTCCATAATGGTAAGGCCCCCAAAGGACGATAGGTGGTCTGATATGCTGCTGCTACAGGTCTGATATGAAATTGCAGGTCTGAAACACCTCTAACCAGCAAGCCAAAGACGATCACAACTTCATTCCAAGCACTCTAAAACACCTCCAAACATCATAGAGTCGTCAACCAAGGCCTAGTGAAGTCTAGGCATCGAAATGAAGACAAAATTTGCAGCCAAACGTGAACGAACAACAACCTCAACACCATGCATCAACAGCCCCAAATGGTACGGCCCAGCTGGAGGGGTGACCAACTCTAGAAAATCAGAAACTCCACTAAAAAATCTGCAATCTTGTGCAAAGGGGCGCCCAAGTTCTAGAAAATGATTGATCCAATACCCACAAAAAGATTTCCAACACTCCAATCAGCGTGAGCAAATAGTGGTATGGCTAGGGTAGGAAAATATGGACCATCAACAACAAGAAGTCTGAAAATCACTCCAAAAGGGCTCCCACAACGCTGCAAAATCATCACACACCAAAAACGCAACCACTAGAAAACATTAAAGCAAAACATGATGAAATAAACTGAAAGCTTCATCCATATCTCCAATGGTGACTCTTGTTGTGAAGCCACTCCAATATCTAGCTAGGGAGTATCTCTCAACTCCGAAACTAGATGCAACTTTGAAGGTTGTTGTCTCCAAAGCCCTTGAAGGATTCAATCCTCACTTCGACAACACTTCGTTATTATAAGATTGCATAATGAAATGAGAGCAAGAGTGGGGGTTTAAATAGAAATTAGGGCTCCAAAAATTTGAATTGTTTTTCCTTCTAATTGGGACACCCAACTTGACAAAAGAATATTAATTTAATTTTATATCTTTTTTGCCTCTCATCTAGGCGTCCAACTTGAGCAAACATATGAACACGTTTTAAAATCAATTTAAGTTACCAATGCTAGGCATGGGGGTGCAAGGGGGCCTTTTTAAACTTTATAACTTTATAACTTAAGTTGCAATATTTGCTTTTTTTGAGCTCCAAGGATGGTGGATGCATTGAATTGCCAAAAATGATAGAATTCAACAACCAAAACTGCTACCACTGCCAAACTTGGAAACCCAACATTGAACTGTTGCCAGGATCACTGCCAAAAATAGCACTTTTAAAAATAGCATACTGCTAAAAATAGTAAGTGTGTTTAATCTCCAAATTAGCCCAAATTGAGATGCAACTGTGACTTACTAAAAATAGATATTGCTAAAAATAGCAGTTACTGCCCATCAAGGATCTCAGAAAACCCAGAAAAACCTAGAAAACACTTTGACAACCCTATGCAAATGCACCCTAAAAGTGTTGGCAAGAAACCTCCAAGAATATTGGAATCTCCTGAAATGCCTCCGAATAGCCTACGAGACTTCGAAAATAGGCTAACGGTCATTGAAAAGCTTAGGGCTAAAAAGGGGACATTACAACAAACAAACATAGACAAATAGACACACACACACACACACACACACCTACCCATCCACACCTACAAGCACACATGCGCACACACACATAAAGGGACATGTTTCATTCCAACCATCTTCTCCCAACACATTCAAACTAATTTGGCTTTTTAGACAGATTATACATATAGAAGTAATGAGAAATTGCTTGCCTCTATTGTTCCAAAAGCCTAACACCAATACCTTATGATCTAGCTATGAGCAAACAATAATGTTTTTGACAGAGCTCACTAATCCACAAACTTAATCTTTGTGTACTAGTCAATTGCCACATCTCTAAGGGTGGTTGTGAATGATTGTAGCCAATCATTTTTATCATTGTCTATTTGTTACCCAAATGGTTTCACAAGTTTTGCAATGCTGTAATGGATCCTTTGGTCCATCTCCCATGAACTTAGGCAGCTTCTACCCCTTTACACTTAGGCATGCTGGTGGAGTCATTGTGGTTTGACCTTGACGCGAATTCAGTGACTAGAAATTTCCCCCCAAGAAGGTTTGATTCAGACATTTTGGTGCTCTCTTGGCGCTTGTGGACATGTGAGAATCCTTGACTCTTCTGGAGACTTTAGTATTTTGTACGCTCATGTTGCCCCTAGCTACTTTTTTCTCCACTTCAAACATTTGCCCTGGTGTTTTTGTCTTGGTTTCTTCTTTGATCAACAACTCTTCGATGTCTCAAAGGTTGCTTTCATATGCTTCCTTCTCTTCATCCATGAAGTCCTTGGACTTTGTCTTAGGATGAAGACTTTCTTCATATAGAGTAAGCTTTGTTGGTTCCTTCTAGCCATGTTTGTGCAAAATGAGGCACAAATTGGAGTGCACGCACACTAAGTCATCTACCTTTTTTGAGTGTAATTGGTTGCACTTAATTGTTTAGATGAAGGAATAGGTGCTCCAATTATTCTCAGATGCAAACAAACTAGCAACCTATTTAAACCAAGTTAGAGTTAGGGAGGGAAAATTTAAAATAAAATAACAAGACTTTAAACTTGAAAACATTTTTGTCATTATATTTTAGATAAATTTTTTATAAATTATTTGCAATAAAACTTTGATTGCAAGAGGTTGTAAGTGTTGGAATTGTTGCCCATGGAAATACCACCAATTGTAAGCATCCTTCTTGAACTTGTCATGAAGAGCTTCAATACTTTGACCATTGGAGTGTACAAAATCAATGAACTCACTCATGACTACTTACAAATTAGGATTAGGTATGAGTCTACAAAATGTTGCCTTGTACCCTTCAGCAACTTTGAAGTCTTGATATGGGGCAATCTTTGTTGGCATAGAAAGGACCCTCACACTATAATATTTTGGACTCAATATGAAGGCAAGAAGAAGCTGTGGGGTGATCATTGTGTTACATCTCTCTTCAGTAATTTTGTGTACTTGTTTGAAGAGAATTTATTCATAATCTTGCTCTTTCTCATTTATGATGGTTTTCATTATCAATTATTGAGTTGATGCAATTATATCTCTCCTAAACATGGCTTATCTATGTTGGTAAAACTAAGTAGATATTCCACTTAATCTCGCCTAGTGTCATCTAGGATCATTCACTTAATAGTTAATATTTGTTGCCCTTTTAGGGTTGGCTTGCCTCCATATGGATCGAGTTTGCCTAATGACTATGCTAGAAAGTGTCTCATTAACCTTCACAAGTCATCTCAAGATGATTGTGTTGGAGCTAAATGGCTCTTAACAACCTATTCGAAAATAATTGTAAAATAATTAAAAATAAATTTCAAAGAAAAAAACATAATTAGATTGTTTTGAAAAAAATAAAATTCTAACCAAAATGAGTCTATGCAAATGATGATTGAATATCAACCAACCATTTAGAGGACAGTTGAGTTTGATGTAATCCTTGCAAGCACAAAATTTCCATGGTTTCCTTATTCATATATTAATTGTAGCTCCCAAATCAACCAAAAGTATTTGAAATTAAATATTTTTCAATACAAACATTTGGATCTCGTGGTTCAAATGTCAAGAATGATGTGAATATGCCCTGACATGTTGTAGTCAATGATGAATATTTGGATCTTTTTAACCTCCACATACACCTTTTTGATCCAATCGATTTTGTTACTAATCTTTTGTAGCATAAGGTTGAGGGAGTGGACAACACAAGGTGTCCAAATAATGTGTGAATAATGTTAACCAAAACAAGCTGCTCTACAATTCTTTGCATTGTCTATTATGACTTGAACAAAATTTCAAGGCCCCACTTCCATAATGGCTCTAATGAGAATGTTAACAATAAATTCGTCATCTTTCACCTCTCCCTCACAATCCACAACTCTAAAAGAAATCCCTTTAAGGGAAACTACAATCGTATTGATCAAGGGCCAATTTTTAACATCGTTACATCCATCGAAAATGATGAACACCCTTATATTGGCCCATGAATCCCTTATGGGCTTCAATGAATCTTTGATAAGCTTGACCTCCTTTGCCAATGAGGCACCATGTACCTTCTCATACCTTGTGCTCTTGTATCCTTTTGGAGCCTCTATAATCTTTCTCACCATTTCTTATCAATATGGTGAGTGAAAAATATGAAGGCCAATCCATTTGCATAGAAAATCTTGCTATGTGTTGATTGGCAATCTCTTGGAACTCATTTTGAAATGCCATTTGCAATGGTTCCTTTGGTCTCTTATTTGTAAGGGTTTGTTTTTGAGGCATGGCCAAAAATGGGTGTCTCTCTACCACTAGGAATAGATGGGGGTAGAGGGGGTTTCATTCCTTGAGATCCTTTATTTTCTAAATGATGATTTGCTCTATGGTTTGCTACTTCATTTATTTGCTCTTGCTTTTTAATATATGGTATCACTTGCTTTGATGGCACGGGTACATCTTTCATTCAAGTTATGATGCCTTGTTTAGGGATGCAACACAAATGGGGTTTCACATGAGTGTATAACCTTGAATACTTGACACCACACCCATTGCAAATCCAAATATACCTCACACCACTTGGAATCAGTTATATTATATCATCATATTTTCAAAGAGGAGAATTTGGGTTTGTTTTGAAGCTAGACTGACCCATGAGTTATAACTAGCTGCCATTGTAATCCCTATGGCAAGAAGTTTGTTGAACAATATATTCGAAACAAATGAAAGCTATTTTATATATATACCCATTTAATATTTTAAGCATATTGATACATTCATGGAAGAATGAAAACGAAACAGAAGAGTTCGTTTATAAAACAAAAGTACTTTAAAAAAAAAAAAAAAAACTTCTCTTTTCCAAAAATCTTGCTTTGTCATCTCCTTGGCAGCGAATGGGCTCTTGCACACATGGAGGAATAGCAATGCAACTACTTTAGAATCTTCAATGGTCAATCTTCAACTCTCTTTCTGTAATGACTAGTGAGAATGAAGGTTCAGCAAGAAGGAATGGTTTTTGTTTTTTGCTATCAAAATGAGGTAAAATGAGTTTGTTTTAGTGTTTCAAATGGTTTAGATGGCATTTTTAGGGTTACGGATTTGTTTTGATCCATCATTGTCAAAGTCAAATACCAAAAAATAATTTTAAAAGCAAAAATAATTAAAAAAGGCATGTAAAATGTGATGGGTTTGCTCCAGGTTTGTCATGGTTTTGACGGGTTCTATCTGGGTTTGCCTGAGTTTTTCTAGGACAAACCCACTGTCCATATCCCACCCCTTGTGTGAATTTTCAGACAGATTGACCCAGATCACAAATCCACTTTGAACTAGACCCAGATCTGGGGCTACATATCAGCGAACTGGCAACTTAGCATCATAACCACTTTGCTGTCACCAAGTTTATTCCTCTTGGCATAATTAATTGAATTTGTATGTTAGAATTTCTATTTGCTTGTCTCAAGTGCTTTTAGTTACCAAATGGAAAAGAGTTTTTAGAGTGAAGAGAAGATTCTTTTGCTTGATTGTATGTTACATATTTGTAGTCTTCACTTCCTGGTCATTTTTACCATGTTCTCTATTTAACACTTTTATGTTTTAATGGTATCATGCAGATTTGGGAAACAGCCACAGGAAAACTCAAGATTACATTAACTGGACATATTGAGCAGATAAGAGGTTGGTTCCTTTGAAAACAGTACTTTTAAGTTTTACTCAAAATTAGTAGCTTCTATTCAAACTTAGGGTTATCTTTTTGTCACAATTTTGTCATATTTCTCTGTTTCAGGTTTGGCTGTAAGTTCTCGACATCCTTACATGTTTTCTGCTGGAGATGATAAGCAAGTCAAATGCTGGGACCTTGAGTATAACAAGGTCTGTCTCACTGAAATATCATCGGAATGCCGTTTTATCATCTTGCCTTGCCTGTTTGATATTAAGGATTATCCTAGTATCTCACTAATACTATACTCAATAATGCAGGTTATCCGTTCTTATCATGGGCATCTGAGTGGTGTTTATTGTCTGGCACTTCATCCAACATTGGATATTCTATGTACTGGGGGTCGTGATTCTGTGTGCAGAGTATGGAACCTTTGTCATGTTTACTCTTTGTAATTTATTTTATGTATAGATTTTAATGTTTTTATTTTATAGATTTTAATGTTGACATAGACATTTGATATCCTCAGGTATGGGATATACGCACTAAGGCCCAGATATATGCACTTAGTGGTCATGAAAATACAGTGTGTTCAGTTTTCACACAAGGAACGGTAATTGGAATCATTCTCATCCGTAATTTTTCAGTTTTCAAATTTAGAATTATTTTATGTTAGATTAATGAGTATATGGAGTTTCATATGAAAGTCTTTTCAGAACACTGAAATTTATATTAGTCATTTTGTAAAGTACTATATAATTGGGTTAGCTTTTGCATTTATTATGATCTCTATTTTTTACAGGAATGGTTTCTTATTTATACTTTATGCACATCTTCTGTTTTTTAAGGGACCTTGCCATGATTTTGTGTTTTAGAGGTTTTTATTTACAGTTATGCTCCTAGAAGGGATTAAGCTCATAACAATCTATGTGCTAATCTGCTTTAAGATTGTTACATGTTGAGAGTATTTTTCTTAAATAGCTTCATAGAGTAGAGTTATAATATGGAAGCAACAACAATTTCAGTTTGATTTAGACACACTGCACACAAGTCATGACTAACACATTATGGGTTGTCCATGCTGGAGTTGCTGGTCTCTGAAAATTAATAACAAAACAGCCATTTTGCAAGGGTAGTCATTCATCAAGAAGACCCTTGTGCAACCAATTTGATCAAACTATTCGATCATAAAGGATGAACAGCATCACTCAACTTTTCTTAAAACATTCATGTTTATGACATACAACTTTATAAGGAGTAACTTAAGAACTTTCCTCCTGTAACCTGGACCTTCAAATTGCCATTGCTGTTTATGATGGCCTGTATACATCAACTGGAAGTTGCTTGAAATGTTGATTCCAGTCTTTGAGAAATGACAGTGGGCTTCGTATTAACATAGAACCCGCTCTTATAGGGTTCTTCAGAGAAGCTGGCCTTCAATGCACTAACCTTAGCTTTGAAGAGGAAATGCCTTGCAGGCTTGCCTGCATATGGTGCATAGGCACAACCGATATTAATATTTTGGTCTTCAAATAGAACAATAATTAAGATAATTTCTTTCTTGCAGTGGACCACTCCTCATCTCAAATTCCATTGAGAACCAACATTTTTTAAGATTAGTCAACAATGTTTGCTTGCTCACATGGCACAGATGGTGCATAGGCATAACGAATATAATTCTTTTGATCTTCAAATAGAACAATAATTAACATAATAATCTCTGCAGTGGACTATAAGATTCTTTATCTATTATTTCATCAAGAATCAGCAATCATAAAACTGGTCTATAAAATCATCTAATATTAGCTAATTTGAGACTGTATCAGGAATTACCAAACAGCTAGAGGAATACACTCTGTTTCAATCACAAACTAGAGAAATCCAAAGGAATTGATGGACCAGAAGTTCAATTGTGGTGATGTGGGTATCTTGTATTTTTAACTATAAGATACTGCTGAGAAAATGTTCAAATGCTGAGGGTAAAAGACAAAGCAACTGAGAAGGCTGCTATCAAGCCATGGCAGACAAACTGACTTTTTAGGACAACTAACCATAAAGGACAAAACATTTGGTGATAAATATTAGTGCATGGAATTTCCGTTCTTTAACTTATTGGTGATTGTTTTAGGGGATTGTTGTTAAGAATTATAGTTTTCCTGGGCTGTAGGTAACTCTGATGGATCCTTTCATATTGAAGGTTTTCTTTGGTATTACAATAATTTCTTTTTCTAGCTATATAAAAAGACGCTAATTTGTAGTGTGTTAATTTTCTTTATTACAGGATCCACAAGTGGTGACTGGCTCCCATGATACTACAATCAAGTTATGGGACCTTGCTGCAGGCATTTCTCCAACTCTAATTAGGAATTGATTTTATTTCTAATTGGAATAACAGTTTTGAATTCTTAGTTTCTCTATGTGTCATTTCTGGACAGGGAAATCAATGTCCACTCTTACATATCACAAGAAATCTGTTCGAGCACTCGCAGTGCACCCTTTTGAGTATGTTCTTGAACCATTTTAAAATGTCCCTAATATTGTCAACGATTATATTTGTTCCTGTAACCCTTGTGGCTGAATGCACATGATTAGATAATATTCTGTACTGTTTTGGCAGGCACAATTTTGCATCAGCATCTGCCGATAATATCAAGAAATTCAAACTCCCCAAGGGAGAATTCTTGCACAATATGCTGTAAGTTGTGACAGTTTTTGTACCAACCAAGTGATAGTTATAGTTCTATAAAGATTTCAATCATTTATTTCTGATGATATTGATACACACACACTCTCTACCTCCATTAATGAAGTGATAATTTTCACTGAAGTATGACAAGGGTCATAAAGACAAGAATATAGCAATGTCCATTGATGGCAAAAGTAGGTGAACAAGACTTGAAAGTGCATGAAGTTACAATAGCAAGTAAGAGCATTAAAAGAGAGCTGCAGAAGACAAAAAAAAAAGCTATCTATAATATTGAAAATCAAAGCTAGAGGGGGTGAACCGAAATTGGGTAAGCTAGAAGCCCTAAGAAAGGTGGAAAAGGTAAAGCCATATGATCAAAGGGAAAGTAACTATTCAAACGTGAGATCCCTCAAATAAAGGATATTGAAGCTGGCTTTAGTTTGTGGTAAAAACTGAGAAACAACTTTCCATTGTCGCAAAATAACCAGTGGTCCCTCCATGTTGATGTGTCCCTACCCTCTATATTTTTTGTTTGATATTTTTTGGCATCCTGGGGAACTCCTTTATTTTAAGGGAATATTTAGGGATTTCCTACACCCATATGAACATTTGTTGAAAACAAGGATAAAAACGAGAAAATTAAATATAAAAATAACAATGGACTCATTTTCAAAGAATCATTTGCATGATTATTTGATAATAACAATCAGATATTCATATTCACAATTTAATGTTTGTATTTCAGTGTTTCATTCAATTTTCTATGCTCAATGTTGAATGGTGGTTGTTCAGTGTCATAGACAATTTTTTTTGAATGTCAGCTCTTTAAAATGTTAAATGACAACAATTCAACTATACAATTCAAAAACAAGTTTTGTTGATTGACAAATGCTTGATTTATCACATGCTTGGTCATATGGTTGGAATCTAAATGGGAAACAAACTCCTTTTGGTCTTCCATTGGGGGAGGAAGGGTCTCATACACCAATTTGGTGTCTTGCTTGACGATGACTAGGAATAAATAATGCCTAATTGGAGAATCATTGGAGGAAACATGTTAGTATCCCTATAACTATTCAGGATATATACATGGTTGATGAACCTTCTTAGGTAGAGAGAACGGGTGATGTGCATTGATCCATCTAGCTTGGATTGAGTGAGGGAACACAACGGCCTTTTCTGCTATAGAGTGGTTGACCTTTCATAACTGATCCCAGAATTCAAGTATTGGGTAGGTGGATGTATATGAAGCTAGGGTATCATATTACTAACCCATCTTCATTTGTTAAAGTGCAACATCCAAAGGGGCTTTGAGACATCAAATGGTTGGATTTGGTTGAAATGATACCATCATTTTGGTAGTGCTAGTAATTTCCCATTAAGGCTTGACATATGAAAGTATGTCTCTCCTGAAGGTGAAGGGTCAAGCGCACCTATGGCTGGGATGGAAAAAAGAGGCTCTTTCAAATCTTGATTCTCATTGCAAATGACTAAACCTCTAGTAGGTCTCGTGGTAGATAGGTCACAAAAAAATAAAGTGACTCTTAGTGTTCATTTTTTGTTGAGAACACATGGAAAATCAATGTTCCATGGAGACTCATTCCGCCTCTCCCTCCTGAAAACAAAAAAGTGTTGTTCTAGGGATGGGGAAGGGGACAAAATGCCCACCCACCACCCTCACACCCTTGCTTGTAGGGGGGGGGTGGTGCGGACCATTGCACATTACTCAACTGTCTTGGGGATGACTGGGAGTTCCTATGCTGAAATTTTTTCTGTCACGATAACAAATTTGATTTGTGTCAAAGCTTTGAATAGACAAACAACATGATGGTGTTTACAAATAAGTGACCTTGCAAGAAAGAAGGAATATTTACATGCTTGGGATGCTCCCCCTTGTAGAGGATGTTTGGGGGACTCTCTTATGTCCCTGGGGCAGCCATTGTGCATTCCTTGATTTTGATTTGTGTCAAAACTTTGAATAGACAGACAACGTGATGGCATGTACAAATCATTGGAATGAGTGTTTGCTCATGATGCACATGTGTGTGCATGTGAGTGGGTGGGTGTAAGTGTGTGTGTGTGCACCTGCGTTTGCATGTGTGTATAATCTGCCACAAGTCCAGCAAAGACATGAACAAGCCAAATATGTTGGAAAGGATGTGTTGTGAAATCTTGGTTGTCTTGGAATGATTGATGGCATGTGCATATTAAAATCTATTCCATTTATTTGAGATGTTTTTGATCTCTGACTTCATGTTTATGATTATGTGTTAATAAAGGAATGAACTAAATAACTAACATTTTATTGTACCACACCTTTGGATTGTGGATGGTGCTTTTTCACCTTTATTGACGGATGGGGAGGAAAGGACATCCTCATGCCTGGTTCAAACCCTTTCCCGATCAGCAGTAGGAGCATGGGAGCTTGGAGAATTAGCTTGCGAAGTTGTCCTAAGAAATCACCATCCATGCACTTGTTTTCTCTAACATGCTATATATGTGGGTGCAAGCTGAGGCATGGCTGAAGGTGGAGCAGTCAATGTGATCATAAATCTTTATTACTTTTCTTGGCGGGGGACAAGAGCACAGTGGCCAAGGCCACTCTTCTAGATGGTCAGATTTTTCAATTTGTTCTGCCAGATATCTCCAGTGCATGGCTTTGGCGGTTGAGTCCCTCTGGCCTGTTGTGACAAGTTGCCTTGTTTGGCCCTTGACATTTCTGCAGATCACACTTGGAGGCTGAGGAAGGGAAAAACAAGATGGCACCTAACAGATTTTGAGCCGATACTAGATGCTACAGATCCTATTTGCAGCAGTGGTTGAGGAGATAAGGTGGATGGTCTGCCTCCGTCTCTGCCTGGAACTGATCTTGCTGCTTGAGGCATGAGGATTTAATTATTCTTTTGATATTATTGCGCCATTTATTTTTATGGATATCAGAATTGACTTATTAAGAATTAAGTCGTTGGGTTTTGTAAGATATGTACCCAATTTGACAATTCCAGGTGTGATTCCATTCTACATGTTTTTTTTGTATGATAAACAACTTACGTAATGTTATATTAATACAATGCTTGGAACGCAATAATTAAAAAAATTCCTTTCTCCTTGTAGAGCCTTGGAGTCTGTCTCAACTTGTAGCTAGTGTGAACAGAAGCTTCATTGGCCGTGAGGGTTTTAATTTTTTTCTTCCTTCCGTTGGATAACCAATCCTGTAGTTGGAGATATTAACACATTCCTCATCAGCTGGAGAAATTTCATTTCATGTTGTACTTCCTGTTTTCTCGAGATTCTATAGTAAAGCTACCTGCCATATTTAGTGTCTGTAGTGCCTAAACTCATATGGATTTGTATGTTGAGCTCGCTTTCTATATGCGTTTAGTCTATTTAAATGAGGAATCATATCAGTTCACTCTGATTAAGCATACATTTTTAATTTTCAGCTCTTTTGCACTTTCTTTTTAGGTTGGCTTCCAAATATAATATACTACATATTTTTTCTAAAATGAAAACTTCATTATCCTGTTTTGTGGTCTGATCACTAATTTTTTATTCATTGTCCTTTAACAGGTCACATCCCAAGACAATCATAAATGCGATGGCTGTAAATGAGGATAATGTGCTCGTCTCCGCAGGTTTGTTGAGTATAGATTTATGCAGGAATTAATGTTATGTAAACCGGGGCCTTTTTGTTTACTTATATTGCTTTTGCTGTAGGCGACAATGGGAGTTTGTGGTTCTATGATTGGAAGAGTGGTCACAATTTTCAGCAGGCAAAAACAATTGTGCAGCCTGGTAATAAAATAATGATTTTTAATTTTTTTTTAAAGATGATGCCTGCTTGTTGTGCTGTATGTTATACTAACCCGCAGAGTCAAGTGTTTTCATTTAAAACCATTTCTCTGGAGAGCGTGGTTTGTTTGTTTCTAAATTATGCACCCGTTTTACAGGGTCACTGGATAGCGAAGCTGGAATATACGCACTCTCTTATGACATGACTGGCTCTAGGCTTATTACCTGTGAGGCTGACAAAACTATCAAAATGTGGAAAGAAGATGAAACAGCCACTGTTGAAAGTCATCCATTAAATTTCAAACCACCTAAAGAGATAAGGCGCTTTTAGTAGTCATGAATTATTTGTAGTTTGTTTTAATTTTTTTGCAGCTTAACTTTTTATAAATCGAAAGTATTCTCTGTATTTTGCTTCATTACGAAGTTATTGAGAGGTCTTGTCACCTAAGATGTGCCTATAGCGAAGTCTAGGTTGTAGTTGAAGTGGAGTATAGACTTTGCACTTTTTCCACACAAGCTGTATTATGTATGGTTTTATCATCCATGGAATAGGGCTTTCCATGGCACAGGAATGGTTTTCAGTTTTGAATCTTACTGTTTAGCAACCCGAGCTTGTAAATTTTTCTCTTCCCATATATGAAAATTCACTCCATTCCATTAGAATAGTATAAAATGTTCTGGACAATTGAAAGAGATCTCACAAGTTGACAAATAAAATAGCTATTTCTGTCACCATGACTTCAATTTCTCATCTATTTATTTGGCTAAATCCGTATAAAGTGACACTAAGCTTACACAAAAGCTATGTAAACATGCCAGACAACGCGAGAAGATTTATAACTTGAGTGGTAGTGATAGCTGTAAACACTGCACACGTGAAGGGGTTACACATATTAGTTATTACCACTTCCATGTAATGTGTTTAAACGCTGCACATATGAAGGGGATAAAGGAATTACCACTCCTATCTGGTAAGAGTAATTTTTCCTTCTACTGTTTCTTTAATCTATATTTCATATAGCTAATGAAAAAGTAATGAAATCTGCCATACATGTATTCAGATGGTAGTAAATTTATCGAACATAAAGATTGAGATTACATGTCAATCAAGTATGGGATATTGACAAATTTAGAAGATTGACATTACTTTACATTGCCCATTTAATCCATAATAGTGCTTCATTAATGACACCTAAATGACTAGATTTTAGGGATACTATGTTTGATTGTTGGTAGCAGAATGATAGGAATCATAAATTGATGTTTGCAGATGTTTCTACATTTTAATTGATCCCCTTTTTCATTTATTGTGCTGAGAGGTGTTCTATAGCAAGACAGAACATCATGTCATGATCATGCACATAAAAACTAAAACAGCAAGCCTTTCTCATTTATTATGTTGAGAGGTGTTTTATAACAAGACATAAAATATCATGTACATTAAAACTAAAACAACACTGACATATATTTGGAAAAAAATAAAATACTAAAACTATAAATAAATCTTAAGTAAATATAATATAATAAACACTTCAATAATTAAAAGAGCTTGTAAGTAAATAAAATAATCTCTTCAAATACAAATAAAATAAAAATATAAAATATAACAAGTCTTAAATAGTTAAAAAAAAAGAAGAAAAAACTCTTAAGCGAACAAATAACTCACGATTGATATTTCTTAGCATTTTTTAGATATATGTATTTTAGATATCTATTATATTGTATACCCAATTTAATGATTCCAAAACTAATTCAATTATCGAGCAACTAACTACAAAATTAAAATCTAGCTAGTGATTACAAGTAACATTAGTTCTAAGTTTTTTTTTAATAATTTTTTAATTTATGGTGAAAAGCATACATTCATCCTTTTCACATATGTTTTAGGCTTTCAAGTAGAGAATCTTTAATGTAATAACAAGTCTACAAGTGGTATATTATTGCATGATTTTGGCTCACCTATTTAGATCCTATTGTTACTCATTCCCAAAGATTAGTTTTGATCTCTAGATCCTCCATTCACAATCTTGATGTAGATCCACAGATACAAATTTGACCCAAGTCATTTATGTAGGTGTAGATCTAAATTTCAAACTTCTAAAAAAAAAATAGTTTAAATCTCGCTGACTCCTTTTTGCTAGCTATTGTGAATTGATCCAGTGCATGTTTGTGTTGATTTGTGAGTTATGTTGTATTTAAGGACATTCACTTATTTTAAAGGAGATTGAAAAATGTTGAGACATTTGGAAGTTTCTAAAAGAACATTTACATTGAGAGCATCTTAGTGAAATTATTATAGTATTATATCAACATTTATTATTCTAGGCATGCTACATGCATGCCTGTTGACTTCAATCATTTTAAAGCCATTGAATTGGTCATCTTGAGAGTGATTGAGAACATGACCCCCATAATTTAACAAATTATCCAAAGGTGTTTCTCAACACTATCAATCCTTATTGAGATTCAAACATCAAAATAACAAAGTGAATGTATGCTAACATATTGTTTAATGTCCCTGCACTAGTTCACTATTGTAGGTGCAAAGATTAGGATCTATATATGTGAATTTGAACCATAATAAAACATAATTATTTTTCAGATTTAGAGTCATTCATCCAATTGAGCTTTAAACTTCTAGCATCTTGGGGAATTGATTCTTGACACCACCAACATTATTTTCTCATCTTTAAAATCTAGCTAGGTTTATATTCATTTAATTTTTGCAAATGATTTAGCATTTATTATTTGGCAGTCCCAACTCGTCTATATAGGCTGATTGTTTATTTAATTATCTAATTAACCATGATATTCTTATAAGTGATTTATTTTCCCTTTTTTTTTTAAACCTAATTTTTTTACACAACCTAAGGTTTTGGCCATAGGCTTTATCTTTCCTTTATTAAGGTTTTAAGATCTATTATTTTTTTATTTACATATTCCTATTTTAAGATCTAATTAGGATTGGATTCCCTTTTTTCTTGTGGCTTTATAACTATATATATATTTTTCCTTTAGGGTTTTGTGCTTAATTGTGTGACTTTGTTCTTATGTGGACCTACCCACCCTTGTTTTGACCTCTAGCATTTTATTTGTAATTTACTTTAAGATTTGATTGTTGGCTGATTTTTTCATGAAATTAAATTAGATCTTGCATTTCTATTATATGATTTAGTCTATTGCATTTTGATACTAGTTTGAATTCTCAAATGGCCCAGCTTGTTTGTTGAGAATAGTGTTCCTAATGATATTTTCATAAGCATTACCATAGTTTAAAGATGAATATGTGAAACACAAAGTACACTACTTGATTGGAGATTGCTACTTACCCAGTGGTTTTGTGGCACCTCGATTTGAAATGTACAATAGAAAAGGTTATCTTAATACACATTTGAGATCCTTTAGTGTTGTATGTTTAGATTGTGTATGAGGATATAATTTTGGCTAAGTTGTTTCCATACACTTTAAAATATTATGTTGTTAGTGGTTCTTCTTTGTACTTAATGAGTAATTTTTTGGAACTAGCCAAAGCATTCCTTAAAACACTTCAAAGTTATTGTGGTCTTCAAGACTATTATTATTGATTTATTTGAATATATGTGCAAGGAGTACACTAGTAACTTCATGAAGATGAATTCTAAACCATTTCTATTAAGGGATTGTCGCTGCTTCTTCAAGATAATGCATAGATGAATAATATGGTCTCTTTTATGGGTATGTGTACTCATGTGAAGAATATTGAATTAAAATTGCTTGGATATGTTGTGCTTAAATATGGCTTATCCTCTCTCATGGTTCTCCTACATCGTCTTACTCGTTCAAGCTCCAAAAATCCAATAAGTTTTCAAAGGGTAATGTCTCTAAATGCATAAAGAAACAATGAACATCATGTGGCTAATACTTTGTAATGTCTCCTTTGTTGCTTAGCCAATTTGTGCACATTTAGCTAGTTTCCAAGTCTTTTGGAAACTAATGGGTTAGTTAAAGAGAACTCCAACATTCTTGGAGAAGCATTTGATTAGTCTTGTAGAGCAATTGTTCTTGGGTTTGAATTCAATTGGTTAGTTGGAGCCCTTAAACGCTTTCAAAATTGATTCCAACCTTTTGAGTGCTCTCCAAACTTCTTGGAGGAGCAGACTATTTTTAGAAAGTCATCAAGTTGATTTCAATAATCTTTCTACTACTTCAGTTTCATTATGGTGTGGTTAGAATTGGATTCAGATGATGTAGTACTTTTTGTAACTTAGGTGAGTTATTAAGTTATTTAATTAATATTTCACTAACGTTGTTTAATGTTGAGAAATAATTAAAGGAAAACTTAGTGTAATAGCTCGTTGGAAAGGGGATTAAATGTTTGCACATAATGAATTATTTAATTTAAAACAAAAGTGCTTTTTCGAAAAAAAACAAAAAAATGTTTTTTCGAAAAGCAATGAAAAAAGCAAAAATGTTTTTTTTTGAAAAATCAATGAAAAAGCAAAAAAAACATTTGTTTTAAAAAAATTATAAAAAGAGGTGTCGAGGGCTCATTTGGTTATGCTGAAAAATGATAATGTTATGTTGCCGAAATGGCTTTGGTTCTTTTCAATCTTTGAGGACGAAATACCTAATAGATTTCTAATTTCGGAATAGCAAGATATTCCTTGGCTAGATTGTGGTGTGATTCTAGCCAAGAGTCACCATTGGAGCTACTTTGAAGTTTCAGTTTTGGTTTTTCAGTATGAATATTTTGATGATGTGATAAGTCATTTAAAGATGTTTGGAAACATGGTTATGGATTGCATTCATTTTGGGTGCATGTGGGAGTGATTTGTTGAAGTCTTATGAGTTTATATCTCATTGTCCAAACTATAACAATAGGTTTTCAAAACTCCTTCAGACCTACACCAACCATCTATTTGCCAATATTTGAGGTATATTTGTTAATTCCATGATGGGTGGTTAGTTTTTTGATGTTTTGATACATGTGGAGATGTGCTATTAATTTCTTTCATGACCATACTTGTAACAACATATGCATATCTTAAATTTAGAAGTTCTCAATTGAGCAAACATTGTAACATTGAGTGGTAGTACCACCAATAAATTGCTCTTGATATTTTGTTGTTACTTACCCCACTAAATAAGTGGCTTATTGGTTTTCACTCACCGCTGAAAAGTAGAATAGTTGCTCTATCTTATTGTATTCACTCATTGCTGAAAACTGGGAGAGTTGCTCTTTCTTGTTATATTCCCTCACCACTGAAAAGTGTAAGAGTTGGCTTTATATTTCTAGTATTGTTTAATGCTTTCCCACTAAAAAGTGGAAGTGCTAAGCTAACCCCACTGGATAAGTGGATTACTTTCAGTCGCTTCATTTCAAGCATTATTGTAATCCCGTACACCATATGCTCTCACCTTGTCCACACTGGAAACTTGGTGATCAAAAAGTGGAAAGGAAAGATGTTTAGCAATTTCCATTTTGTTGAGCTAACAAGTTTTCAAAAAAAAAAAAGGGTGATTATTACAGTGGTATCAAAGTTGGTTTTCTTACTAGCTTGTGGGAAACTAACCCTTGTTGCTAGATTCTCCAAGTGCTTAGCTTTGGTTCAACAGTTGTGTAGTAGATTTCTGTGACTTTGAGTCTCAACAAGGGATTCATCATTTGAGGCATTGTCAGCAATTTTGAATCACGACCTCATGTAATGAAGAATAATTAGGAAAAAACTTTATGGTGTAGGAAAGAGACTTAAGCACTTGCCTCTACCTAAAGGATGAACTATTATTCATCTTGGATACAGTTGAGAGTTGCTTTATAGAGATAAACTAGTTTGATTCCACAGAGATAAAGATTGTTGCAATTCTTGCAATGAATTATTTGGTTAAGTCAGCTCTTGAGACATCCAGAAGAGGAGGTAAGACTTGCAGTTTCTTCCTATGTCAATGAAATTATAAGTGTAACAACTCCTCAAGACCCTTATGATAGTAGTATCATGAAGGAGGTATTTCAGTTGATTGTGGGAAGTTTTCGAAGTTTGGATGATATAAAGAGTCCTTTTGCTAAGAGGGTAAAAATCTCGGAAACTGCTGCTAAAATCAGATGTGTTATCATGTTGGATCTTGGTTGTGAGGACCTTATTCTTGAAATGTTTCATCTTTTCATGGGTGTTTTTAATGAGAATCATGTTGGAAAAGTCATATCTTTTATGCAAGCCATCATGACTTTGATTGTGAATGAGAGTGATGAAATCTCCCAGTCATTCTTATCTACCTTGTTGGTTGGATTGAGGCAAGACCCAAATACTTCTGTAGCTGCACATAGTTTGGTTAAAAAGGTTGTCAACCAATGTGAAAAAAAATTGAAGTTTTATTTGCCTATTAAGGTTGAGAAAGAACTTGTGATTGTAGAGCATGAGACAAAGGAAGAGCTTGAAGATGAAGAACCCTCAAAAATTTCTTTTGAAGAGGTTGAAGGGGTATTTCAAGAGGTATGTATCTCTAGAATGATCTCTTTGAAGGACTTGACTCCCATGATGACACTATTGGAAAGGTAATTGATGAAGGATCATATGAAGCACCTTTTACAAGAGTAGGTTGCAATAAGGATGATTCAAAATGAAAATGTTCATTTTGAGGATGTTGTTGCTTTCAAATCAACTAGTAATGAGCACATACATCTCCTTAATGATGAGATAGCTGATTTTGCTTCTAGATCAAGTTTTTTTGATTCAAAACAATGTGAAAGTGAAGTCTATTTAGAAGCTGAAGATAAAACACATGATCCCTTATTGTGTAAAGAACCAAGTGACTTTGCTCATTTGGATTCACATCCTAAAGAATTCCAGGGATTACAAAATCAATTTTCACTCATAGAAGAGAATGTGATTCAAGTTTTGTCTAGAGTTGATGGCACACACAGATTTATCAAAGACCTCATTTGGAAGGCCTAAGTTAAGGAGAGACAAGAAGATGTTGAAGGAAAGCCACTCTTGTAGAGTTGCAAACAGTTTAAAAAGGCCTCGTAAACAATGAAGTTAGGTTATTTGCACTTACTTTTAGACATGGATCATATCTTCAAGTTTACTAAAGAGGCTCTTGATGCATTGGGAAGAAAGGAGGAGGTTAGAGAGTTCACCATTGAGCTTAATTTTGTGAAGCTTTCATTAGAGAGTGTCCAAAAGACACTTCTAGAAGAATAATATCAACTTTATGTGCCCAAAGAATTCAAAGAGCAAGAGAATGAACAAAGAACTAAAGAAATCAAGCAAGTAATATATGAGTTTGATAGTCTTCAAGAGGAGTTTGATCTAGAAGGTTTCCTAAAGAAACCATAAGTTGCATGTGCATATTTGGATCAACAAGATGGGTTTGGGTAAAAGGAAAGGAATGAATTTCAAATTTTGATAATCCTCTCTTTGAAATGGGTGTTGAGTCAACTTATGATAATCCACTCTTTGTAATGGAAGATGAAACATCTAGTGACAATATCAAGATATGGGATCCTGGTGAAGTTCCCAAGCATGAGATAGAGTGTGGTTTTTTAACTTGATTTAGGATCATACATGAGGATGTGCCAAACTTTGTGATTGGTAATCCTTTAAGAAGATCGCTTGATAAATAATGCGTGAGGTTGAAGTTGAAGTTTCCACATAGGATGTGTTGAAAAATGGAGACTACATCATGCCTAACCTTTAGGAGTTTCCAAAAATTAATTTTGAGCTTGCTAGAAATTTTATAATAACAACAAATAATGCACGTTAATAAATTGTTCTGCATAAAGAAATGGTAAGACAAGGGTCTAAACATGATTTCCACTTATTTGACAATCCATCTTTTAGATTGGGATTTGATTTGGCATATGCTAATCCTTCTTTGAAATGGAATATGGGAATATGGAGAAATCAATTGCTCCTAGACCCTTAGTTGGCAATTCTTTCATGGTTGAGTTGTAACAAGAAGTCAAAGATGTCACAATCCTCCATGAGAAGTAGGAGGATGATTTCAAGATGGATGTCATATTATATGATGGTTACAAAGATCCTAGTGCCTTGGAGGTGTAATTTGTTGATGACACTTGGATGATTTTCTTGAGAGGCATTCTTTTTGGAGAAGATACCTTTAGTTTCAACAAGAGGTCTTCTAATGAGTCAGAGATGAATAACAAAGTTGCACAACAAAAGCATGGTGGAGTTGCTTCATTCCTTCAAATTTGTGATAAAGGTCACTAACAAAGTATGTTGGAAGGTTACAAAGATCTAAGAGATGCTCCTTGGCAAAAAATAATTCAAATTTTCAGTTTTGACTTTGCTCTTTTGGTCGGATAAGCTACCTCATACTTTTCTCACATTCATGTAGGATGAAACATTTTTTCAGTCAAGGGATGGAGGAACTATCAGTTGGAGGTTGTTTGGGAGCCCTTTTCAACCTATTCCAAGGTGATTTTGAGCATTTCAATGCTCACCATTCATGTACTTGCAAAGAGATTACATTTATGCAGTTGTTGTCGTACTTCAAGGTTGCCGATTTTGATAAAATCAGATTATAAGTTGTTATTTTGATGTTTGATTAGCTGAAAAATTGAGTGTTTTGGGACCCCTAGACTATTGGAGTATGTTAGGAAGTGGTTTTAGTTAGAAAAACTGAATAATAATGTTATCACAGGTTTGTTTGGGGTAGAAAAACAAGTGACTTATAACTGTAATAATTTGTTTTTAGCTTGCATACAAGCTGATTTATGTTCTTTCAATGAGGAACAATTCAAATTTTTCCCACAACATTAATTTTGAGATGGATGACTTATGTGGATGTCTTGTTGAGGTATGCTCATTCTCTCACCTCCAAATTATTTGATGATACAATGATTTGGGATCCAAGAATTTGTGATTGGTAGATTGCTTCATAGGGAAACCAAGAATGCTAGTTTGGAAATATTTAGTTGCATCAGTGTAGAGCAACAAAATCATGGGGAAACATTCTTCAAACTCATTTTGGATCTTGGAATTTCTTTGTATCTATTTGAGATCAATCAAGATTTAGTTGTGATTGCTTGAGGACAAGCAATCTTGGGGAGGGAGGGCTCTAATGTCCCCTTTTGGCACTTAGCCAATTCGTGCACATTTAGCCAGTTTCCAAGTCTTTTGGAGGCCAATTGGTTAGTTAGGGAGAACTCCAACATTCTTGGAGAAACATTTGACTAGTCTTGCAAAGCAAGTGTTCTTGGGTTTGAGTTTAGTTGGTTAGTTGGAGCCCTTAAATGCTTTCAAAATCAATTTTTGACCTTTTGGGTGCTCTCCAAACTTCTTGGAGTAGATTATTTTTAGAAATTTACCAATTTGATTTCAATCATCTTTCTATTGCTTCAATTTCATCATGGTGTGGCCAGAATCAGATTCCAATGATGCTGCAGTACTTTCCACAACTTGGGTGAGTTATTAAGTTATTTAATTAATATTTCAAGTCACTAATGTTGTCTAATGTTGAGAAATAATTAAAGGAAAACTTAGTGTAATAGCTTGTTGGAAAGGGGATTAAATGTTTGCACATAATGAATTATTTAATTTAAAGAAAAAGTGTATTTTAGGAAAAGGAAGCAAAAAAGCAAAAAAAAAGCTTTTTCGAAAAAGCATCGAAAAGGCAAAAAATATTTTTTTCAAAAAATAATGACAAAAGAAAAAAAATGATTTTTAAAAAATGTAATGAAAAAACTATAAAACGAGGTGTTGAGGGCTCATTTGGTTATGTTGAAGAATGATAATGTTATGTTGCCAAAATGGCTTTGATTCTCTTCAATCTTTGAGGACGAAATCCCTCATAGATTTCTAGTTTTAGAATTACAAGATATTCCCTAGCTAGACCATGGTGTGACTCCAGCTAGGAGTCACCATTGAAGCTACTTTGAATTTTCAGTTTTGGTTTTTCATTATGAATATTTTGATGATGTGATAAGTCATTCAGAGCTTTTTTGGAAACATGGTTATAGCTTGCATTCATTTTGGGTACGTGTGGGAGTGATTTGGTGAAGTTTTTTGAGTTTATATCTCATTGTCCATACTATAACAATAGGGTTTCAAACCTCTCTTAGACCTTCACCTACCATCTATTTTCCAATCTTTGAGATATATTTGTTAATTCTATGATGGGTTGTTAGTTCTTTGATGTTTGAATACATGTGGGGATGTTCTATCAATTTATTTCATGAGCATACTTGTAATAGAAAATGCATATCTTGAATTTAGAAGTTTTCAATTGAGCTAACATTGTAACATTGAGTGATAGAACCGCCAATGAACTACTCTTGATATTTTGTTGTTACTTATTTCGCTGAATAAGTGGCTTCTAGGTTCTCACTCACTACTGAAAAGATGAAGAGTTGCTCAATCTTATTGTATTCACTCACCATTGAAAAGTGGGAGATTTACTCTTTCTTGTTGTCTTCTTTGGTTACAATAATCTTGATAATCTTGATAGTTAAGCAAATCCATCTTGATAGTTAAGCAAATCCATCTGACTCCTTAAAACGACAGTGGACCGATTGCATGGTGATCAAATTACCTTCGAGATTAATATGAACCACATACCGGATGAGGAATAGATAGCTTTGCATGTGACAGCTTTCAGAAAAGAATTTTGTGAGCCCTTTGTTAAGATATGGAATAGTTTACAGGCCGAATGACTCGCATTTTAAATCGAGTTTATATGGAAATGCAAATTGTTAGTGTGAACAAGGCTGCAGGCTTTATATGAAGCAAAGTTAAACCAAAGTGCCTAAAGCCGAGTGAGAGAATGAAGATGTTCTAGATCGACTTGGGATACAAGGAGCAACCAATTAAAATCGGCAATGATAATAGACAAGTTGTTTTTAGGTACATTACCATGTGCATGGCGATAGGTAACATGGTGCTTCATGATGGTATTGGTCTACAAAAACAAATTTCTAACGTGAAATACATTAGAAATGACTTTATAGAATGAAGACACATTTGCAAAATGGTGATTAAGTTTGTTGATAGCATAATGAAGCGTGCAGAGATAGCGTTGGTTAGTTTGAAGAAGCGTTCAAGCATAAAAGAATAGAACCGATTCAAACACATTGACCAAACTTTTGTAGGAGGATTCCAAGTCATCTCAGAAGTAATTTATCTAGAAGACTTGCATGCACTATAGACAATACTCGTAGCTTGTCCCAGGTGGTGATGCCGCTGAGCTTACAGTATGGTTCACATTGAAGCAAAAGAGTTCGTCAGTAGAAGATAGAAGCAACGACACAAGTTTTTGAGGCAACTTCAAGAAGCTCTCTCCGTTTTCGGTCTTTCATACCTAGAGAGGATAAATGTGCACATCATAGTAAGTCTAATGTCAATCACTCAGATCCCGCAGAATCTTACCCATGCATCTTTCAAAATCAAGAGGGAAAGAAGCTTTGAATATTGGATTACATTTATTATATCCGTTTAAATCACTAAGAAATTGTGCTAAGGAGACTATCCAACATTTCTTTTAAACCTTCAATACTCGGTGAATATTTGCTCAAACATTTCGGGTCAATGCATTTCTAATTGAGGGCACAAGGTGATCTTGAACACATTCTTGCATCTCTTTTTGGATTCGGAATTCTTTGAGCAGTATTGAAGGCTTCGATTAGTGAATTCTATTAAATGCCGCTACCTTGATGTCTCATGAGACTCCTTACTTTGATTGCTCGAGCCTCTGCCCATAAATGGCGCATCGGTTTCAATTGGAAATACGAAAGAGTAGCACAAGATCGTGTAGAATGCATAGATATTGGCGGTTAGCAATGTTCCTACATAAATCTATCTCTTATTTGACAAAATGTGCTTTGTTTGGTGGAACAAGGGAAAACTTATTCCAAATATTAGGAATTCAGAAAATGAGGTTGTTACGGTTATAAATGCTGGTAGAAAATTCGAATCACATTGCATATCATTCCTTAAACAACATACAATGTATAAGAGGTTAGTTTATCATTGAATTTCCGATTACTCCTCCGAAATTTCAATATAAAGGTCTCCTTGCCACATGTCCAAGTATGATCAATCGGTGGCACCAATCATGAATTACAAGATAGGTGTCAGGTAACTAAATAGCATTTCTTGAAATAGACAAAGAAATGGTTTGTATTTGAAGAAGATGTTGCAAGAGGAAAGAAAGATAGCAAGTTGCTCATCGAGACTTGGTGTTAATTTAGAAACCATCGTTGCTTTGCAAAGAATATTGCCTTTAAACACATAGTTAAGGCAAGAGAAAATCTTCATTCAGTTTTAAAATATGATTCAGATACTCAAACACCACTGAAAATGGAAAGTGAAACGTACCAGTACGAATACAAGAACCATTTGCATAAAATGAAAAGGGATGTTTCTTTCATTAGTTACGCAAAAGAAAACGAAACTGCTTGAAAGGTTGAGTTTCTAGAAGGGGGAAGAACTTTAAATATGTAATCTGTAGGCCACAAAGGGATCTTTTGGCTATGAAACAGGAGCCTCTTTGAGGGCTTTGGGTTTACAGTAATTGCTCTTTTTGTTGTTCATCTGAGGAAAGGGATTATTTTCTGAACTTAATCTTTGTACAGTGAGATAGAGTCTTTGAGCTCTATATTTTATTCAAGAAATAAAGGAGACATTGCTAATCTTTGTGTTCAATTGTTGATTTCTTTTGTGAATCCACAATGATTCATTTGTATTTTTGCTGTTATATCAGATTAAGGATGTGTTCATTGCAAGATCTTTGAGTCTTGTTTTGTTCATGTAATTTCAGGCAATCATTTTATTTCCTCCTCTTTATCGTTTATGGGTTCAAGTGAATGATCTTTGTGTCATTTATTTTGATCTTTTATTCCAAATTACTTTCGCATTTGTGTCATTTTTATGCACAGATGTTTGTTTGCCTTTACTGTTTTCTGGTTAAGAGCACACCTTAGTTTTATTTCCAGTCTTTTCCAATTTGTTGAAGATCATAAGAGGGAGTTGTACCTCCAAAATTCAGAGGAAGATCGCTAATTCAACAACGATCTCCAAATTGTTGGTAACTGATTTGTCTTTATTGCTGGGCATATTTGAGTCATTTTATCTAATTATTTTAAGAAGGCCAATCTATTTACCAACAGATTTTTGGTTCAACTCTGTTGGGAAACGGGATTGAAGTGCTAGTGTCTTTCTTTTCTTATAAATCTAAAGGTACCTCCTTGAGGATGGAGGTTGGCGACTATTATATGGAACGTGCTCATGATTTTTCTTTGGTAGAAGATTTCCAGTCATCCTTTTAAATCTGCATTATGGCATTGGTTTCACCTCAACCATGGTGTGCCCAATTCAGACCTTTATCATTGCCACAATATTCAGCTCTACCTGAAGGTTCACGAAGACATTTTCCAAAGTTCAGTGGAGAAAGCTCACAGATTGTTGAGGACCATATTTGAGCCTTCACTGCAGCCTGTGGAATCTTGGGGGTAAATGAGGAGGACGTATTTGTTCAGTTGTTTGTTGAGTCCCTCATTGGAGCAGCTGCAAGTTGGTTCTAGTCCTTAGAAAGGGGATGCATCACTAATTGAGACAACATGAAAAAGAAATTTCTTGGAAGATTCGAATCACCAGTTGTTGTGGTTGCACTTTTATCTCAATTTTTCAACATCAAAAAGAGAAGATGAACTTATGAGGGATTTTATAGATCGGTTTAATAGATGCATAATGCTGATTCCTTATAATACTCAGCCAAGTAAAGAAATTCAATTGGTCATTTTCATTGCAACATTGCACCCTGAAGTCAATTTCCTCTTAAAAAGAAGCAAGGTACATGACATTAAAGTTGCACAACAAGAGGTTGTTAGTATTGAAGATGACATGATCTTATTTGGGCTTTGGAAAGCAAAGAAAGTTGAAAAGGTTCCTAATCAAATGCAGCCAAAAGAGGTAAATCTCTTGTATTCTTCTCCATTTGAATGTACCAATCACATAGTTTTGGGTGAAGAATTTTTTTTAAGAAATAGCCAAATTCATTCAAAAGCCAAACCATATATTGAAAGAAGGAATGAAGTATATAGTATGCATTATGAAAGGGATGAGGATGAATCTACAAGTGATTCAACTGATGAAGAGGATAATGTTTTTTCTTATTCAAATGTTGGTGGTCTAACAACTTCTATTGCAGTCTATGAGAAATCTAAAGCATCAGAGAATCTTCCAAATGATACAAAGTTGGAGGATCCCACCCCAAATCATGAAGAAGAGCTACAAGAAAAGGTTAGAAATGATACTGTTCTTGAGTCTCCTCTTTTTAAATCTGATTTAGAAATGGATGTAATGAAAAATGGTTGTATAAATGAGGATGGAAAGAGTGATGTTAATAAGAATGTCCAGCCTCATACTACTCACATTTCAAGTGGATATTTAAAAATGCCTATTGATGACTTTACATGTGGAGAGGAAGTTTTCCAATCTCATTTGCAGGTTGAGGAAGAAGATGATTTGAATAAAAAATCTGAAAATGTACAGTTGCCTCTAAGAAAACATGAATCAAGTCAAGAGAGAAAAGGTGAAGTTGCCACCAAGATCAACAAGGCTGCTTTTCTTGATATGAGTTTTCAGTCTCCTTTAGGAGTTGGTTCAAATCCGAGTTTAGTTGAAGATATGGTTTATATTCAAGAAGGCTCACAAGAAGATTCAAAAGTTTTTGATGAAAGGTGGCTGTTTGGCTCACCAAATTTTTTTGATGAAAGGTGGCTGTTTGGCACACTTTTTGGTGAGCTTTGGTCCTTCATAAATCTTAGTTTTGCATTCATGGTCTTTCTTAAGATGCTGAGTCTGCAAATGCTTCATAAGAACATACCCCTGTTTCGCACTGGCATATATTTCTCTCAGCCAGTTAATAGCTTTGCATAGTCTCATGGGAAGGCTTGAGTGTTGCACCTTGTTTAGGTGCATAGGAGTCTTAGGTTTCTTTTCTTTTCTAGTTGTTGGGTTGGTTCCAGTTTTGGCTTTGGTTCTTGTCTCCTATTGTTCTCCCTTGACTCTGGTCCAATGGATAAGCACTGATTCCAAACCAGAGATACTGGAGTCCTCTACATTTCCATAGAAAACACATTCCCTAGATAGAGCCACTGTTAGCCCCATTTTTGATCATTGAAAATTTAGAACTCCCCCTATCAAAATTCCAACTGAGTCTATAATGAACCCTCAAATGTGATTTCCTGTGCACTGATTTTGGTAAATGGTCATTCTGTCAGATATTGCAGTTACAGGTATCCTACCATATATGCACACAAACGTATGATTAAGATCATATTGAGATGCTTGAAGGTCACTTCACCCTGGTACGAGTGCAACATGGGATGGTGTCTCATTATTTTCATTTAAGCCTTTGAGGATACCAAATTTGGCATTTATTTCAAAGATTTTATTGGTATCAGATGTCTTGGGTTCAAATTGATCTTTAAGAAGGAATATCAAATGACCTCAGTGCAAATTTACACACAGCCAAAGATTTAGTTCAATAGGCAAATAAATTATTACAGACTCCATGAATAGTTTTAACATTTGTGAACACAGGATTGTAGATTCTTTATCAAAGAATAAACATTTTGTTGGCCGACGGCGTTTTGCTTGATTGTGATAACGAGGGCGGTGTATTGAGCAAATACTCGAACTCATACGGTGTTTTATAAAGTTAGTCTAACTTATCGCTCACCCACCCATAAATCCTGTTGACGCTCAAGCGGTGTTTCGCTTTGTTGCATGAACTCTTGTACCACCCGCCTGGACCATCCCTTGGCTATAATTGTGTGGTTCAGGCCATAATTGCCCATAAGATGAACACTGAGAATTCTGGTTAAGAAAATCCATCGGACTCCTTAAAACGGTAGTGGATCGATTGCATGGTGATCAAATTACCTTTGAGATTAATATGAACCACATACCGGATGAGGAATAGATAGCTCCGCATGTGACAGCTTGAGAAAAGAATTTTGTGAGCCTTTTGTTAAGATATGGAATAGTTTACAGGCCGAATAACTCGCATTTTAAATCGAGTTTATGTGGAAATGCAAATTGTCAGTGTGAATAAGGCCGCAGGATTTATATGAAGCAAAGTTAAACCAAAGTGCCTGAAGCTGAGTGAGAGCATGAAGATGTTCTAGATTGACTTGGGATACAAGGAGGAACCAATTAAAATCGACAATGATAATAGACAAGTTGTTTTTAGTTACATTACCATGTGCATGGTGATAGGTAACATGGTGCTTCATGATGGAATTGGTTTACAAAAACAGATTTCTAACATGAAAGACATTAGAAATGACTCTATAGAATGAAGACGCATTTGCAAAATGGTGATTAATTCTGTTGATAGCATAATGAAGTGTGTAGAGATAGCGTTGGTTAGTTTGAAGAAGCGTTCACAAGCATAAGAGAATAGAACCGATTCAAACACATTGACCGAACTTTTGTAAGAGGATTCCAAGTTATCTCGGAAGTAATTTATCTAGAAGACTTGCATGCGCTATAAACAATATTCGTAGCTTGTCCCAGGTGGTGATGCTGCTAAGCTTACAGTATGGTTCACATTGAAGCAAAAGAGTTCATCAGTAGAAGATAGAAGCAGCGACACAAGTTTTCGAGGCAACTTCAAGAAGCTCTCTCCATTTTTGGTCTTTCGTACCTAGAGAGGATAAATGCGCACATCACAATAAGTCTAATGCCAATCACTCAGATCCTGCAGAGTCTTACCCATGCATCTTTCAAAATCAAGAGGGAAAGAACATTTATTATATCCGTTTAAATCACTAAGAAATTGTGCTAAGGAGACTATCCAACTTTTCTTTTAAACCTTCAATACTCGATGAATATTTGCTCAAACATTTCGGATCAATACGTTTCTGATTGAGGGCACAAGGTGATCTTGAACACATTCTTGCATCTCTTTTTGGATTCGGAATTCTTTGAGCAGTATTGAAGGCTCCGATCAGTGAATTCTATTAAATGCCGCTAACTTGATGTCTCGTGAGACTCCTTACTCTGATTGCTCGAGCCTCTGCTGATAAATGGCACATTAGTTTCAATTGGAAATATGAAAGAGTAGCACAGGATCGTGTAGAATGCATAGATACTGGCAGTTAGCAATGTTGCTATAGAAATCTATCTCTTATTTGACAAAACGTGCTTTGTTTGGTGGAACGGGGGAAAACTTATTCCAATTATTAGGAATTCAGAAAATGAGGTTGTTGCGGTTATAAATGCTGGCAGAAAATTCGAATCACATTGCGTATCATTCCTCAAACAACATACAATGTATAAGAGGTTAGTTTATCATTGAATTGTCGATTACCCCTCCGGAATTTCAATATAAAGGTCTCCTTGCCACATGTCAGAGTGTGATCAATCGGTGGCACCAATCATGAATTATAGGTGTCAGGTAACTAAATAGCATTGCTTGAAATAGACAAAGAATCGGTTTGTATTTGAAGAAGATGTTGCAAGAGGAAAGAAAGATAGCAAGTTGCTCATCGAGACTTGGTGTTAATTTAGAAACCATCGTTGCTTTGCAAAGAATATTGCCTACACATAGTTAAGGTAGGAGAAAATCTTCATTCAATTTTAAAATATGATTCGGATACTCAAACACCACCGACAATGGAAAGTGAAACGTACGAGTACAAGAACCATTTGCATAAAATGAAGAGGGATGTTTCTTTCTTCAGTTACGTAAAAGAAAACGGTAATGTAACCGCTTGAAAGTTTGAGTTTCCAGAAGGGGGAAGAATTTTAAATATGTAATCTGTAGGCCACAAAGGGATCTTTTGGCTATGAAAAGGGAGCCTCTTTGAGGGTTGTGGGTTTACAGTAATTGTTCTTTTTGCTGTTCATCTGAGGAAAGGGATTATTTTATGAACTTAATTTTTGTACAGTGAGATAGAGTCTTTGAGCTCTATATTTTATCCAAGAAATAAAGGAGACATTGCTAATCTTTGTGTTCAATTGTTGATTTCTTTTGCGAATCCACAATTATTCATTCGTATTTTTGCTGTTATATCAGATTAAGGATGTGTTCATTGCAAGAACTTTGAGTCTTGTTTTGTTCATCTAATTTCTGGGAATTATCTTCTTTCCTCCTCTTTATCATTTATGGGTTCAAGTGAATGATCTTTGTGTCATTTATTTTGATCTTTTATTTTAAATTACTGTCGCATTTGTCATTTTTATGCACAGATGTTTGTTTGCCTTTACTGTTTTCTGGTTAAAAGCACACCTTAGTTTTATTTTCAGTCTTTTCCAATTTGTTGAAGATCATAAGAGGGAGCTGTACCTCCAAAATTCAGAGGAAGATCGCTAATTCAACAACAATCTCCAAACTGTTGGTAACTGATTTGTCTTCATTGCTGGACATATTTGAATCATTTTATCTGATTATTTGAATAAGGCCAGTCTGTTTACCAACACTAAGATAGGAAACTTTATCTGCTCTTTCTGTTGCTCCCCCTGTTTTCATTCTGCTTTATTTTCTACGGATGGCTTTTAAAGCATTGTATATTCTGCATTTTGTAATGTGAATAATCAAAGAGTTCATTTCATTCTTTTTGCTCTAAAATTTTCGGTTCTGCAGGTTTGTTCGTTCTTTCTTATCTAGGCCAACTCTGTTACAGATTTATTAAAATTTTTTACATGATCACATTCTTCAATAAGTCTGGTTTAGTTGGTTGCGTCTTTGTTATTGTGGTTATTGGTCATGGGCTCAATAATCTAGTGGAACTCCCTTGTTTAGTTGTATTTGCACCATTGCTCACAATGGGTTGTTTGAAAACAAATCCACCTGCACCATGACTCATGCATCTAAATGGTCTATCTAAACAATTAAAATTAAGGTTGCACCTAAGCAAGGAAGACAATTGCTTAGCTTTTCAACCGGACGTACTAGCCCTAACTAAGTTAAACTAAGCTGCAAGCCTTTTGACACCATCCTTGACAACAACACAAAAATGATTGGACAAAAAAGGCTTTGTTTTCCTTAGTTCTGGTTTTGTTCACCAATCGAAATCCAATTGAAATATCCATATTTCAGTTTCTCTAGAAGATGAGGATCAGCAAGATCCTATGCCAATCTAGTGACATATACTTGTGATTTTGTTATGGCAAAGTATATGCACAAGAGCTGTAGGTAATTGAGTTAAGTATATCTACTATGAATGTAGGTTCTAACTTAGAAAAAGATTGATGGGGAACTGAGTTCTACTGCAGAAGCAAACTGTAAAAACAATTCTCACACTAAATAAGGAAAGTGCTGCAAGTAAATGAAATAGTCACACATTTGAGATTGAATATGCTGCAAGTTGTTACACTGCTTCCACATGTAAAAATCCACACATAAAACACAATTATCAGAATATTAACCCACAACAAAGAAAAATATAATCAAATCTAATTCTCACAACATAAGCATATGACACCAGTAAACATGAATGGAATTGTTACCAACAGGTGTGCTGGTGAGTGGGCCCTTTCTCACTTGCCTGCTGTAGGCAACTTCCTTGGAGAACTTTTAAAACAGCAGAACTATATTTGTATTAAAATATTTGTTCGGCAACAACACAAGCTTTCTCAGACTATTATATTTCTACAAAGATGGTGTTCGATCAAGCTGATATTTATATGAGTGTTACAAAATGGACAATGCTATTAAGAACTAATATAGTTCCTCTAAGTGTGGCCTGTCTATAGGATGGCCTCATGTAATAAAACAGAGTCTGGTTTAAATTAACAATGTTTATCTTTATTCACTGCCTCCTTTCTTTGTATTGCCTTGTATGCTGATTTGTAGGAGTTCGTTGAGAATTATGCATGCAGGAGCTAATTCTAGCATAACTCTCCATGCTAGTTGCCAGCTGTCAACTGTCAGCTCCATTATTTTTTCGTCCATAATAGTTGTATTTGCTTAGTGTTGCTGTAAGTGGACTTGCAGCAACCTGTAACTAACCCATAATCAATGTTCACTTGTTTCACATTGTGACCTAGCAGCTCCTTCACTTGTTTCAAAAAATTTGCTTGATGCTGCTTCTTCCCTGCCACACAAGTTCTCATATCTTGCAAAAAGGCTGCATGTTAGTGCGCATGAAGAATACATGGTTATGGATAAATCTAAAATGGAAAATCCTGCTTTCTATCATTTATTACTTTAAGTATTAGCAAACAGTTATAACGGTTATAAATGATTTAATAACATATATGGTTGTGAAAGGAAAGAGGAAGGACAAAATAATGAAAGGAAACAAGGCTTCTTCAGGACTCATCAAAGAGACCGAAGAAATTCAAATGTTTATTTGTAATCACAACATCACAATTCACTAATCTGGATGCGTTCCTAAGATTATTTCAAAGTTTTTAAAAGTTTGTCTTTATCAAATTGTCATTCAAGGATATGTTTTTGAAATAATAATTTTTTAAAAATGAAGGTGGTTGAAATTCACTATGCTACACATTACGTTGTTTTGAAAGGACTTGTGGATATAAAAGTATGGTGATTTGTGATGTGTGGGCAGTTTGGAGGCAAGAGCAAATGCTTTTAAGAGTATTATTCCTGAGGTTGATTAGTCGGCTCAAGTAGAGTATATCCTTTCTTTTATGAGCCAATATACATGCTCTCATTCATTGTTGAGACAAAGATAAACCAATCTTGGGCAAAACTAATGATTGCACTGATACAATGGTGGAGCAAATAAGAGATTATTATCCTTTAAAATTCCTTACAAACAAATAAATGAGAGTCAAAAGGCGGATTAAGTGACAATCTCTTGGCATTTACTACCATGTGATGATGTTGCAGATGCTAAATAGAATTTCACCAAATATGGATATAGAAAGGTCTTAAAAAATATATATACACAAATGGTAAACTTGCAGTGGAGATTCTATATGGGTTTGGGACTTTTGTATCCTCTAACAAAACTAGACATTGTGAAAAATGACAACCAAGCTTTTGTCATCGGCATGCCATTGTATAAATTATATTCTATTTTAAACTTATTTTATATTTTATTTGAGTTTTTGCTTCCTTGTAATTTGTGAATTGTTTTAAAAGGTTAATAGTTTTTTCTTAGATGAAAGAATTGGAGCATATATTGCTTCATCAATTTTGTGAAGCACAATAGATTTGCAGCCAATAAAGTAGAGGATCTTGTATATGTACATTCTAACCTTCACCTCCTATCACATTCCTTCATAGTATATGAAAAGGGATCTAGTAGGCTTTGGAATGTCTAACTTGGGATTAGTGATGATGATGTATCAATAAATGCCTCAATTCCATTGTTGTGGGTTCTAACAGAGTAGGAGGTTACTTTGGGGGTTTATAGGTGTGCTCATTTCAGTCATTTTGGTTCTCTTGAGAATGATGATTTTGTTTTGGTGATGAAATTATATTCTTTGGGTGGGATATAGAACCATTAATCTTAAATTACTTATCTAGTATTAGAAATTTCAAATGTGTGTTATTTTTTTTTTTATGTTCCATGTATTTTGATAAATACACACATATGTGTACTTTTATGAATGTTGTATCTAGTGGTATATGTACTAGGCAGCCTTGAAAAATAGCCATATCCATATTCATATTCCTATCCATATTTGTGTCCTTGCGATTATTTTAAAATGTTTATTTACTTTCATGTTCATTGCTAATGTCTTCCCAACTAGTCCAAGGGATATTGACCAAATTGTTGAAGGATAATCTTTAGATTTATTATGTTTATCATCTACTATGTCAATCCAATTAATCTTAGTGTTCCATGGGGATCTACCCCTTGAACAATGGGTTGTATTGAGCATGTGGATGTCCATGGGACTTAGGGGTGAAGATGGAATGACTCCTTACTATCCCCCCAAATGTCACCTATTGGTGGGAATGTCTCCAAGATGTCCTTGCTTCTATAGAAACATCCCAAATGTGTTACTCTTTGCAAGGGATGTTGGGTGGATTGTTGGATGTCCTTAGGATGACTAGGGAATGCCTAGGTGCCCCTTGATCATCCTGTTAGGGAGTCCTCAGTCTGAACAAAGTTTCTTCATGTCATGATAATGATTGATATGTTTCAAATCACTGAACAAACAAACAATATGACAAAATGTAAAAATGGTTGGACTTGGAAGAAAAGAACATTTAAATGGTTTTGGGAGAAAATTAGACCATTAAAATAATTGTTATTGTTTTTGTTTAATCAGATGCATGCTTTGTTATCTAAACTTTAGGAAGTTGGTGATTAAATATTTCTTAACTCATAAGAGTCATTGACACATTAGGCTTAGTAGAAAGTCGAGGAAGAGATGAAGGTGGGGTAGTGGTGAATGTTATCGAGTTTTCATAAAGTTTTATGAGTTTTTGCTAATTGCTATAAGGAGTTTCTAAAAATAGAAAAGCAAATAAATAAAAAGATTCAAGCATAAAGATATTCCTATCTTCAACTGTGCACCCCTCATCATTTAGACTAGTCACATTTCCCATCTTCCTTGTTAATTCTTTAAAGAATGAAGATTTGGTTAGAAATAATGAGGATTTGCTATCAAACAAAACATGAAATTGTGGGGAAGGATTATAGTTATAGTAAATTATTATTAATATAACTAATAATTATAAATACTATTTAGTTCAATTAATAAATATCTATATTAATAATATAGTATTTTCTATATATATTATGCTTTTGTATGCATAACTATATAGTATATGTATCATAGTTACAAGATTGAAACTTGGCTTGGACTTGGACCCAACATGCAAACTTGACAAATTAAAAAACCATGAAATATTGAGATTTTTTAAGGATTTAATTTTTTTACTATGCTCTCTTAAATAAATCATCTATAAAGAAATAATAATCCTATCAACCAAAATCTACTTTGATTATGTACACAAGTATACATTGATCAAATGGGTATACAAGCAAATATGAGTTGAATTAAAAAATGTTTTTAAATATATAAATATTCTCAAGTGTTTTAGGTGTACAACACACATGGATTATGATATCCATGGCATCAGAAACAAAAATCACCACATGGAGTCATGAACTATGGTAGAGAGGATTTTGCATCACTCGACTCAATATCACTAGATCTAAATAGGGTCTTGCACTTGTGTCTTAGAAAAGTTTGCAAACGTTGCTACAACCATAGGATAATTACTTAGGATAGGGATTGACTTGAAAAAACAAAATTATAAATTTAATTCAATTACTTGGGAAAAAGTTGAAAAAATTAAAAAAAAAACCTTGTTTTTCCTTTGACATGGCCCAAAAAGATTTTTTACTTTAAAAAAAAAAAAATTAGAGTGGGGGTCTAGGGGCAGCAATGCCACTTGTGGGGGTATGGAGGCACATGCTATTTTTCACAATTTAATATTTTTTAATCAAGCTCCAAGAATCCTCCAAACCGTTCAAAGAATACAAATGGTGAAGCAACTGAGTGGTAACTAGGCCCTAACTATGTTTGTTGGTTTTTGTTTCAATGGATTGTATTTTTAGCTTCAATTTTTCTCCTTGCTTGTGCTTACAAATGAAATAAATATTATTTTGAAGTGTTAAAGATCATTTTATGTGTTTTAGTTTTAGTTTTTTTTTTCCCATTTGATTGTCCTGGTTGAGTTTTGTAGAGGAGACTTCCCAAGTTCAACAAGTTTGTTGATGGAGTCTAAAAAGAGAATGGGCATACAAGGTGCTTAGTTTGAAAAGTTTGTGATTCATCCATTTCCCAACACCATGCCTTGATCATTTTGATTATAAAGCCTACCAAAAGTCTTCAATGCCTCAATTTTGAAGAATAGAGATCTATTATTTGTTTATGGTTTTGTTTAATGAAGTTTTTAAAAAGTTTTTTGCAATGTCCTTTCCATTGCACCAACAACCTTCAAGCCTCACTTGAGACAAATAATAAAGGTGACATCCAAGGTTATCTTTTCACCTAAATGGCCTTCTTCCAAATTTTTTCTCGTGGGTGATACCATGTTAGAAACCAATATATGAAATGCAAACCAGAAAATAACCTTCCACAAAGAGAAAAACAAAAAAGCAGAGAGATTGCATAAAGATGTGCAAATTGATATATTCGAAGTACACTAATTACAAGAGATAATTTTCTTTATAAAAACAAAGTATGCATAACCCTAATCTTATCTTGAGCAACAAGATAGATCAACAAGATAAGGATGAAAATAATTAACCTAGGAATTAAATATTACCTAAGTAAAGTTATGCAAGTGTAATTAAATATTAATTACAATAACACTCCCCCATAAGTGCAACTTATGGAGACTAACAAAGCATGCACCTAAATGCTAAGATGAATGCAAGAAAGCATGAATGGGTCCCGACAACAAGGCCTCATCAGGTACCTATGTACAAATGCAATAATGAGGTAGAGAAGGAAAACCCAGTGGGACAAAACCCCCCTACAATGAGATGACTGCTGCAAAGAAGCAAAGTATGCATAACCCTAATCTTATCTTGAGCAACAAGATAGCTCAACAAGATAAGGATGATAATAATTAACCTAGGAATTAAATATTACTCCTAGGTTAATTATTCTCATCCTTATCTTGTTGAGCTATCTTGTTGCTCAAGATAAGATTAGGGTTATGCATACTTTGCTTTTATAAAACAAATCATCTCATGTAATTATGAATTCCTGAATATTATTATTTTGCATATCTTCTTGCAAAGCTTTGCTTTTTCTGTTTTTCTCTTCTATGGAAGGCTTTTCTGGTTTGCATTTCAGATCTTGGTTTTTAACATGGTATCAGAGGCTTGATTTGCAATCCCTTCTCAACTTTTTGAGAAAATCATTGCAGAGTTAGTTCGAGATTCCTTGAGGGTTTCATGCCTTGAGTTCATTTATGCAACATCTTGGATCAGATCGGGCCTCACCATTGGATTCTGAGCGCTGGAAAAAGTCAGGATTGGCTTTTATTTTGCAGATTTTGGCCATTGTTTGCCAGATCCATGAGGGTTTCAAGCTGGAAGATTTTTTGCAAGCTCTGGAGGTAGCCAAATTTTCAGAGCATTTTGGGCACAAACGGAGGTCACCATTGCGTTCGCAGTGGCCAAAAACCCTAAGATCGCCTTTTGTTTCATCGATTTTGGAGAAAGTTATTTCTGAGGAATTTTTTTTTGCCAGGGAGGCCGTACGACCTCCCCAACATGCACTCCAAGGCACAAAAAATGATTTTTTTTTAAAAAAGGGCATTTTTTGAAGTTTGTGCTGGTGCGTCCAGTGTAAAGCAATCCCGCCACCGGGCGGCCGTCGGTCCGCCACCAGCTTCCTCCGCCCATGCACTGCTGATAGTTTTAACCCCTACGGGCTCCCTCCGCTCCGCCCCGGTCACATGGAGGACCGGGGGCCCTTCGCTCATCCCCCGTGGGCCCTTCTGCATAGGTCGCGGTCCTATGGGGGACCGGGCGCTATGCGCCTAGCCCTCGACTGCCCACAATGCCAACCCGTGGTCCTATGGAGGACCAAGGGCTCCATTGAAGCCCCAGCCTGCTAGCCCCTGGTCGCGCATAGGACCAGGGGCCTAAATTTTTTTTAGCCCCTTGGGGGCCTTATAGGCCAGATTGGCCTTTCTGGAGCAGTTTTCACGAAAACGGGCATAACTTTTTCCCACGATGTCGAAATCACGCAAACGATATACCGTTGGAAAGATGGTTTTGGAAACTATCCTGTGGTGTAGTTTATTTTTTAGTATTTTTATGTTTAGATACATTTATTTCTTTTTGAAGTCAGATGTTCATTTATGGCTTCCGAGCTCATAACTTTTTGCCACGATCTCTGTTTTTCGCCTTCTTTGTGGTGTTGGAAAGGTATTGAGAAGCTCTATTTTTCTGTATCTGTCCCAGGTTGATCATTATTCCATATTTTTCCTGATGGGTGTTTTGGAGATTACTTGAATGTTTTGGTAGTTGGAAAGGTGAAACTTGAATATTTGCACTTCATTTCAGTACCACATTATCTTATTTTCTGTTTATGCACATTTAGCATTCTATCCTTTTACAATCGTTGGGTTATTGTAATAAATGAACTGAGATAAAGTTCCATCAGAGGGGTTTCTTGCATAATAATCTGATTAGAGTGTGCATGCACTTTGATCTTCATCTTGTTTTGATGATAAATCGCATGGTTTATCTGGTTTCTTAGTTTCTTTTGGCCACATCTTGCTTTAGCTTGACACATATCAGATTCACATTGGTTCACACTTTAGATTGAGAGTTTATGTTTCTTGATCCGCATTGGTTTAGATCCTTCTCAATTTGAGGGCCATGTTTTTATGGTTAATGTTCTAGAGTCTTTATGGTACTTGTTCCCATGGAAGAGTTTTAGTCTCAGTTTAGCATCGACATTGAGATACACGGTTTCCAGATTTTGTCATCATTTCATCTACTATTGCTTCACAGATTCCAGGGTTGTTCCAGTTTGTGAGTTTTCCAGTGTTCCGTGGCATCGGGACTATTGTCGCATTATTATGATTCTGTTTTGGTTTCTTGTAGACAAAAGTATCTTTCCTTGCTTATCAGATTGTGGTTCCAGTGTTACTCCACAGTGTTCTTTCAGTGCTTCTTTGCAACAGTCATCTCATTGTAGGGGGGTTTTGTCCCACTGGGTTTTCCTTCTCTACCTCATTATTGCATTTGTACATGGGTACCTGATCAGGCCTTGTTGCTGGGACCCATTCATGCTTTCTTGCATTCATCTTAGCATTTAGGTGCATGCTTTGTTAGTCTCCCTAAGTTGCACTTATGGGGGGGTGTTAGTGTAATTAATATTTAATTACACTTGCATAACTTTACTTAGGTAATATTTAATCCTAGGTTAATTATTCTCATCCTTATCTTGTTGAGCTATCTTGTTGCTCAAGATAAGATTAGGGTTATGTATACTTTGCTTTTAGAAAGCAAATCATCTCATGTAATTATGAATTCCTGAATATTATTATTTTGCATATCTTCTTGCAAAGCTTTGCTTTTTCTGTTTTTCTCTTCTGTGGAAGGCTTTTTCAGTTTGCATTTCAGATCTTGGTTTCTAACAACATTTACCTAACATTGGATACCCAATATCTAGCCATGGGTTTCTTGCTTATGAACCTTTATTGAGCCTTTACACATGCTTTAGACCCAGTCAAAACTAGCCTTAAATGGATATAATATGATTTTGTGAGAATTTCACATTATTATATATTGTTTAATATTTTATAGTAAGTTAGTGTTTTCTTCTAACCTTTTATGCTCCAACATCACTTATAATTTTGTAAAGGGGAGGACATTTTTGTTTCATCATAATTGACAAGTGAGGGTGCCTTATTTTTTTCAAAAATTGTAGTCAATGAGAAGCTTTTTATGTTTTTGTCACAATGGTTAAGTACATTTCTTAAAATTGTATTTTTTATCTAGTTTTTAACCTCTAAAAACTAGTATTTGTAGTTCAATTTTTCACAAGATATAACGTTCACCCCAATATAAAAAAATGACAATTTTTTTGAAATTCATTAGAATTTTGTAAGCATTTTTATATTTTTTGTCAAATTTAAGTTTTGGATAGCCCATTTTCTAAATTTTTAAAAATCTTTGTGAGTTATAAATGAACAATTTGACATCCATACTTAACAAAAACTTGTAATTTTTTTTTTTGCATCTTTTTGGGGGGTCAACAATAAGATTCAATACAATTTTGGGGGATTTTGTAAGGCACAATTCAAGTGCCTCAATTGTGTGTGCATCATGGATCCTAAAATATATTTATTAAATTTACATAATATACACACATGAAAAGTCAAAATACAACTTCTTAAATCTAAGGGATTATGGCAAATGGTAAATGGTCAACTAATGAAGTTTACAAGGGAGTTTGAACATTTTTATTTTATAGAAAAAGTTAGATGAGTCAATGGGAATAATTGCTCTCCTTATATTCGATAACTTGTAATTTCACATTGCTAATTATACTCTCTTAGGAAAATGTGGGGCAAGTTTAATGAACTATTTGGTGACAATGATGAATTCAAAATACTTCAACTTGATGTTGAATTAAGAACATTGTATCCTAATTCATTCCCTTCTATTAATTATTTCTTAGTCTGATTTAAGTCTTTTCTTTCTCTACTTAAGGGTTGTGGTAAAACAAAAATAGATACAAAGCATGTCTTCCTCGTTTTGTCAAATCTAAAAGGTCCTTATCAAATATTTTATTTTTCCTTTTATTCTACAATGGATTCTCTTGGAATAACATTTTTAATGCATTCTTTTGAATAGTTTTATGATATACTCACAAGAGAACAATCTAATTTAATATTCATGGATGCTACCACCTCTTCAAAAATTTAGGCACCAATTGTCAATTCATCTAAGAGAAAAGGTAATAAATATTCCAACAAACCTAAGGCATAATCAACTTCAAGAAATGAGCAATCATCTAAGTAGAAGAATAAAGTCAACACACAAGCCATATCATCTTCACAATTAGGAAATAATAATTAAAAGTTAAATTAGAAAAGAAAAGCCTACCATATAGTTTTTGTGGATCACAATATCATAATAGCAAGTTTTGTTTTAAGAGGGTCACAACTTTGGAAGAGGTCATGAAGAAACACAAAATTGATCTTCCCAAACCTACTAAGGGACATGCCCTTACAGCTAGAGGTTTGGAAACATTCACAAATAGATGAATAGTTGACTCAAGAGCCTCAAATCATGTGACTCACTCACATGATCTTCTTGATTCTATTTTTGACAACACTACTCAAAATTTAGTGGTAAAATCTTTACAGATTTTAGTTTTGGGGTCAGGTATAGTACAGTTGATAGAGGGTTGGATTGAGGATGTTCTCTATGTTCATGAGATTTCATCTAATCTTCTATTCATTTATTAGATTTATCATACTGGTGATGGAAAGCTAGTTGATTTTTTATCATATGATGTAGTTATTCAAGAACTACATCATATTGAGAGAATTTTTACTTCAGGTTGAGCAAACCATGGGTCTTGATTATACAAGTTTTATGGTTTTGAGTCATCTTTTGGAGCATCACATATTTCCCATGTTGACTCTTTGAGCATACTTTGGAACGAGAGGTTTGAAAACCTCAATTATAGATATATTCAACAATTGATACTAAGAATATGGTAATTGGAATCCCTAATATTTCTTACACAAAGCATGTTTATTGAGGTTACTTGGAATTTATATGACTAGGAACCCTTTCCAAATGGTAAGGCCCATCATGTTACTACCTTACTTGAGTTGGTTCATAATGACCTTATGTCTTTTCCAACTCCTTCATTTTCACGAGCCAGGTATATATTCACCTTCATTGATGATTTCTATCATCACACATGGGTATACTTTCTTAAGTACAAAAGTGATGTCTTCACAACTTTTAATACTTTCAAGGTGTTTGTGGAGAAGTAATCAGGTTCTTTCATTTGAAAAATATGTATAGATAATGGGGGAAATATGTGAGACAATACTTTATGAACTATTCTGTTGAGCATGGTATTCAACATTAGTATTTGGCTCCCTACACTACTCAATAGAATGGTGTTTCCAAAAGAAATGACATATCATTAAAAAATATTGAAAATTGTATGTTTCAATCTAGGTCTATGGCCCCATCATTTTAGGTTGAAGCAATCAATTGTGTGAAATATATTTAAAATTACACTCCCCACAAGGTAGTTCATAATATTATTCCAGAGAAAGATTGGTCCAAATTCAATCCTAATGTTTCCTTCTTTAGGGTATTTAGTAGTAAAGCTTGGGAAATCATACTAGATGGTCAACATAACTCAATAGAGAATAAGATTCAAAAATAATTTTTTTTTTTAACTATTGTGAGAATGTGAAAGCTTATAGGTAATTTGATTCTATCACTAGAGATTTCCACTTTCATAGAGATGTCTAGAGTTTTATGAATCTTAAATAAAGATAGATCATCCATCTACTTCTTCCTCACTACCTACTTTGCCTTCATCTCATGAGGATACCTTTATACTTGAGGATACTTCAAATGATGGTCTTGATCCACAACCCCTACCACCTCCACTTCCACCTCCTACCACTTATTTTTTTCGTAAGTGGGATCATGGTGTTATTAAGGAGGCTGATTAGCTATCTAGTGATCCTGTGACCTCTAGACACAATCACTCACAAAATTTTGGTACTAGTCTTTTAGGTCATGCTATATCTCTAGATCCACAGAGTTTTTCAAAGGTTTCTAGTGTTCCAGAGTGGGAGTGTTATGGTAGAGGACTATTCTTCTTTGATGAATAATACATGGGATTTAGTTTCTCTTCCTAAGGGAAGAAATTTGGTCTGATGCAAGTGGGTGTACGACACCAAGTATGCAATTGATTGCTCGATTGAAAGATAAAAATCACGTCTTTTAGCCAAGTATTTTTCATAGGCCAAGGGTATTAACTACTGTAAGATATTTTCCCCTATAACTAATATGAACTCAATTCACCTTGTTATTTCTATTACTATATCTCAAGGATGGTCAATGTATCAGATGGATGTGAAGAGTTCCTCTCTACATAGTGATCTTAATGGGGAGACATATGGAGCAATGTTTGATTTTTTCCATGAATATTCACTTTCTTGTAGGTTACACAATTATTTTTATGGTCTCAAACAAGCCCCTAGGGATTGGTATGAGAAGATTAATGGTTTCTTTCCTACATCTGGTTTCACTCATTGCCACTTAGATCACACAATTTACATCTAGAGACATGGAGATGATATTTTGACACTAGTCTTGTATGTTGATGACTTGATCCTTACTGGTAGTTCCTCATCCATGCTTCAAGATATTCAACATAGTTCGATGACACATTTTGATATGATATATCTTGGAATTCTACATTTCTTCCTTAGTTTTCAGGTTCTTTAGTCTATTGAGTGGATCTCCATATATAAGAACAAGTATTCCATTGACTTGATTCATCCATTTCATATGATTCATTGTAATCTTGTTCCTACACCATTACAGCCTGGTCTCACTTTGACTATCACTTGCATAAAACTTATTATTTGTACTTCTTTGTATAGATAGTTATTTAGCAGTCTTTTGTATTTGACACACAATCATCACGATATTACCTTCATTGTTGGACTAGTCTCCTATTTTTCACATGAACCTCACGATATTCATTGGAAGGAAGCCAAGAATATTTTTAGGTATATTTGTGTCACCACTCATTTTGGAATTTAGTACACACTAGGGGTTCACAAATAGTAGGTACATCAATTCAGATTGGGTAGGAGACATTGAATCATGAACGTCCACTTCTATGTTTTTTTTCTCTCAGTTTTGGTCTAGTTACATGGTCTTGCAAGAAGAAAACTATTATTGCATTATCTTCCATTGAGGTTAAGTATCAAGGATCACTTCTTGCTAGCCAAGAGGTACTATGGCCTTCCACATGATCAATGAACAAAGAACATCAAGATTCACATGTACTTCATTTGACACCTTATCCAAGATGGTGTTATCTCCTTAGAGTATATGCATAATAAGGATTAGGTTGCATACATCTTCACTAAATCTTTAGCATCACCTCATTATTTTGTGTTATACCATTTTCTTGGGTTGAAGAAAGTTTTCCTTAGGGATTCTTCAGTCCTCTTTCCTTTGTATATAGTTCTCTTTTTTGGAGAGGAGATTTTTACCATTAGGTTTTCTTCTTTTCTTCATTTGTGAGAGAATTTTATTTTGTACATGATTACCTCATCAGGCCTTGTTTATAGGTCTCAAATTTTAGTGACTTACACCCTCAGTATCACTCAAAGGGGGGTGCTAGTGTGGAAAGTTTATTTATGCAACTAGTTATATTTTATCTAGTTTTTATGCATCTATTTATCTTTTATCTAGTTCCTACACCTATTAGGCCTCTTCACACTAGCTGAAGTTCACTTAGTGATTTAATTGTTTGACCTCATAGACACTTGACATATTTCCTAACACTTGTTCCAAGTGTTCTACATGTGTCACATCTTTTGGAGGATTATTTAGTATTTCTAATTCACCTTCCTACTTCCTCCTTGTCCTATATATAAGGAGAGTTCATTATACATTTACATGCTTCATGATAGTTTATTGGATAATCTATTATACTTGATTATTTTGTGGAAGTTCTAAATATTACGTTCATTAGTTTTTTCTCCAACATTCATTAGTCCCTCAAATCATGAATTAGATATGAAACTCTAGAATGGCTGCTATAAATTCATTTAATTCTCCTAATAATCTATAATTCAAACTCATTTCTTATCATTTCACAAGCATTTAATTTCATACCCAGATTTTATTACTTCGATATCAAGATAATACATAGGTTATTGATAGGTCTAGATAATAGATTGTTTTATGTTAGTTTTGTGTAGACTTTAAGATAATTTTAAACACACTTTCTAAACAATATTCCATATAATATTATCCTTTTTGTATCCATTATGCAGAACTAAACCCAAAAACATGGTGATGGAATTATGGTTTAATATATTAGCATTAAATGGTTTATATGAATATGTGTATGGGAATGTTGTGTTTAATTATGATGGTTATCCTTGTGTATGTGTTTTGTGAAAATAACTTGTTTGCAACTAAAGGAGGAACCATGATACACAACAGTTGTTGGATGAACCCGTAGCAAAAGGGTCGCTGGACACCAAAATAGGGGAAATTGCAGAAACAATTGAATGTGATGATCATTGGTTGAAGGAACTTAATGAAGATAGAACACATGTTATTACAATCAGTTAATAAACATTGAAGAAAATGTATTTCTTATATGGGACTTTGATAGATGAAGATGCATTGTGTTTTGATAGAGTTCTAGTTTCAATAGGATTCTCCTTTTTCAGTTATAGGTTGAATAATTCCAAGTCTTAATTCTACATTCTAAATATCTAGAAGTGAAATTAATGATTTTGGTTAAAGTTGATTTCAATAAAGACTCCCTCAATTTGTATATAACTGTTGGTTGAGTTTGTAGTTTAGTTAAGTTGGTTGTTCACAATTTATAGTATCTTTTATTTTCAGTTTGAATATGAATCTACAGAATGATTGAGTATGATTTGTGCAAGAATATTTTGTAATCTTTCATCTTATGCAATAAATGGAGATCAATTCATGGAATGAATGAGATTTATTAGTTAGATTGAGTTCAGTTAAAGTGGGAACAATTACTTGAGTAGGCCACTCAAGGTGTTGTTCTTCACTTCACCTTTCTCTTAGTTATTTATTTTCTATTGATAACTGTTATAAGTTTATTATTGTGTGAGGGGGAAGGAATCCATCAAGAAAGACGATACGAAATCAAGATCAAATGCAAGATTGAAATAAGAAACTAATATAATTCAAAAACACTTAATCTATCCTATTCCATCACTCATGAAATGTGCAAATTTAATCTATTTGAATGAAATGAGATCCTAAGATATTCAAAACCAATTCAAACAACAAAAGAAGAGATTACCATCCCATGTTGGAGTGTATTTCTATGATGTTGGGTTTTTCGTATCACTGCAAAGCCTCCATTGCTTACGTGCAAAAGCTTGATGATTGATGCTTGGTTGACTGAAAAGGTTGAAGCTCTATCAATGGTGATTGCAACAACACTTCGTTGTGTAAGCTAAGTTGAAATTATCCTCTTTATTTGTGAGGAGAGGAGTTTGTTATATAGGAAATGCAATTTTGAATCGACGATCTGGATCGCATTGGAGAATATCCAGATCAATGGTCAAAATGAGTTGAGAGGATTTAGACATGAGGAGATTGTGCAAAGTTGATTACACAATTAGGGTGATTGAAGAATAGATTGGCTAGTTAGGATTTTGATTGCTTAGTTAGCAATTGATTGATCAGTTAGTGTTTAGTTAGGAATTAGATGGTTGAGTTAGCAAAATCAGATTTCATAGTTAGCAAAATAGATTGCTTAGTTAGCAATCCATGATTTTCTCAATAAAAAAGTGGGTGAGGAATATTAATTAATTGATTTAATTAATTAATTCCATTTTGATTTTTGATAATTTGAATAGTTTGATTTTAATTATTCAAATTTTTGGAGGGAAGTGTGATAAATAAATTATTATGATTTAATAATTCAATTAATTTTGAGGAATAAGGTGAATTAGTGACATAATCAAATAATTAGTGTTGTTTGACTAATCAGGAAGAAATGGGTAAGATTAGGACTTTATTAAATAAATGTAATTTATTTAATTGGCCAAAATTGATGAAACATGAATTAATCAAAAAACATTGTATTATTCGATCAATAGTAGAATTAGGGTTTTCAAGACTTTATTAAATAAATGATATTTATTTAATTTGTTAAGAATGATGAAAAAGTGAATTAATTAAATAATGTTGTATTATTCAATTAATAGAGGAAATTAGGGTTTCAGATGTCGTTCGATGCCGTTCGATGCATTGTGAGATGCCATGGGATGATTCCAAGGTGTTTCGAGATGTTTCAAGTTGATTTCAAGATGTTCCAAGTTGATTTAGAGTCATTCCGAGACGTTTTGAGTTGATTTAGAGTCATTCCAAGTTGATTCAAAGTCATTTTGAGTTGATTTAGAGTTGTTCCGAGATGTTTTGAGTTAATTTAGAGTCGTCTCGAGTTGATTCAAAGTGGTTCTGAGACATTTTGAGCTAATTTAGAGTCATTTTGAGTTGATTCAGAGTCATTCTGAGACATTCTGAGTTAATTCAGAGTCGTTCTGAGTTGATTCAGAGTCATTTAGAGACATTCTGAGTTGATTCAGAGTCATTCTGAGTTGATTCAGAGTCGTTTCGAGACATGATAGGTGTTAAGTCAATTTTACATGTCTACATTTTGCCCCTCTTTGATACAAAGTACTAGTTGCTTTGTTTCAAATATTCTATTTTTAAGATCAAGTTTTTGAAAAAAAATTATGCCCCACTGTGCCCCAGTGTTTCGTGGAATGATGGCAGGACTCTGTGCTGCCCCCTCAAGAGGTTGGCCGAAAATTTCAAGTTTGAGGTTAGGCTTACGACCCCAATGGAAAATTTAATTTTTGAAAATATGAAAACCACCTACACCATTTCAAAGATCATGAAATTCTACACCATTTTAAAAAAAGCACTAAAAAATACTTTCGTATGACCAAGATATGGTCATTTGAAGATAGGGTAAAAAAGGTCCCGATTACTAGTCAATAGCAAAGTTTTCATGATTTTTGAGCATTTGCATCATTTTACTTGACTTTGCATATTGTAAACCCTTGCTTTTGACTTATTTCCACGCCTTTGACTTATTTCCATGCCTTTGATTGGAATCTTCACTTTTGTTTTTGAGCATTTGACCTAAAAGCTCGCCTTTGATCAGAAAGCTTGCTTTTGACTGTTTCAAGTCTTGAAAATTCACCTTTGACAAAGATCCTAGCCTTTGGCTTATTTCCATGCCCTTGTTTCTTTGCCTTTTTCTGAAAAACTCGCTTTTTCCTTGTGCTTTTTGAGAATTTGCTCAAAAACCCTTGCATGTGCTTATTTTTGCCTGTTTGCAACCCTAAGTCTTGTGTTTCATCATTTTTGTGTCATTTTCTATTGCTTTACATGTTCAGAGTGAAACCCTAATATCATGAGTTAAGATGATTGTAGGTTGTGTTGGTGTAATTAATATTTAATTACACTTTACATAAGTTTACTTAGGCATTATTTAATTCCTAGGTTATAGGTTGTTATCCTTATCTTGCTGAGCTATCTTTTTGCTCAAGATAAGATTAGGGTTATGCATCTTTGCTTTTATAATGCAAATGATCTCTTGTAATTATTGTACTTCGAATTTATCAATTTGCACATCTTTATGCAATCTCTTTGCTTTTTTGTTTTTCTCTTATGTGGAAGGCTTTTTTGGTTTGCATTTTAGATCTTGGTTTCTAACATGGTATCAGAGCCTTGATTTGCAACCCCTTCTCAGCTTTTTTGGAGGAATACATTACAGAGTTCATTTGAGGTCCCTTCAAGGTTTTCATTCCTTGAGCACATTTATGCAGCGTCTTGGATCAGATCAGGGTTTTCCATTGGATTCAGAGTGCTGGAAAAAGTCAGAAATGGCTTTTATTTCATTCATTTTGGTCACCGTTTTCCAGATCTATGAGGGTTTCAAGCTTGGTGATTTTTCTGAGAGATCTAGGGGTCTCCTAATTTTTTGGGCACTTTGGACCAAAACGGGCCTTGTCGTTGGATTCGCAGCGCCCAAAAACCCCTATTTTCATATAAAATTTGTCCAATTTAGACATAGTTAACTAGGGAGGAATTTTTTTTTGCCCAAGGGCCGTACGGCCTCAGGGCATGCTATACGAGGCTCAAAATCGAGAAAAAAATCAAAAAAATAAAAAAAAAATGGTGTAGTTTTTTGTGCGGCCAGTTCAAATGGGCTCCGCCACCAGGTCGCCACCTGACGGCCACCTGCACAGCGCCGATCTTCCACCGCCACCGGTGGTTATCTCTGGTCTGCCACCAACGTTCACTCCTTCCACCAAGCCCAGGGTCCTGTGGGGAATCGGGTGTGAAGTCCAGCCCCCCCAAGCCCTCTTTAGCTCGACCGAGGTCATATTGGGGACCGATCCCCACGCTTCTAGCCCTCGTGGGCTTTACCAAGCTCTGTCGTCAGTCCTTTGGAGGACCAAGAGCTCTGGTTTTTAGCCCCAACGGTTTTATTTTTTCCCCAAAGGATTTTTCTGAGCGCCTGGTCACATGGTGGGCCGAGGGCTAGTGCCTGAGGGCTAATATTTTTCCCTTGTAGCCTTCGAAGGGTATCTTTACAAGCTTTTTTTTCTTTTTGGCGTAACTTGGGCATACAACGTCATTTTTTTGCAAATGAGATATCGTCAGAAAGCTATTTTGACACTCTACGCAATGGTGCAGGTCTAGTTTTTTGGTTTTCTTTTTTGATGCATTTTTCAGCCTCAAAAGTCAGATGTTTCTATTTTCACTCTGGGAGACATCTTTTGAATCACTTATCCGTTTTTCACCATTCTTGCGTTGGAAAGCTAGTTTCGACCTCTATGCAGATCTGAGGTCCTTTTCAGAATATGTGTACCTTATTTTGTGCATGCATTCATTTTTTGTTTCGTGCACTAGGTTTGCATTTTCGCTTCTATTTTTGTAGTTTCTGCATGTTTTACATTCTCTCCTTTTGCAATCATTGGGTATTGTAATAACGAACTGAGATATAGTTCCATTACGGGGGGGGGGGTCTTGCATCACACTTTCGTATTGGTGACAACTCACATGAGTTTTTCTGGTTTCCTGTTGTCTCTTTTTAGCTTCTTTCTTGCTTAGCTGGACACATCTTTGGTTTGCATCGGTTCACACTTCACATTGGGAGTTTATGGTTCTTGATCTGCATTGGTTCAGATATTTCTCAGTTTGAAGGCCATGTTTTTATGGTTAATGTTCCAAAATATTGATGGTACTCGTCTTATGGGGCAGTTTTAGTTTCAGTTTTGCATTGGCTTCGAGGACACAACTTCCAGATTTTGTCATCATTATGGGTGGCTTCATCCTTTCATTTACTATTGCTTACAGATTCCAAGGTTGATCCAGTATGTGAGTTTCTAGTGTTCCTTGGCATCGAGTCTGCTGTTGCATTTATGATTCTGTTATGGTTCTTGCAAACAAAAGTATCTTTCCTTGCTTGCCAAATTTGGGGTTCTAGTGTTGCTTCATCAAAGTTCTTCTAGTGATTCTTTGTAGCAGTTCATCTCATTGAGGGGGGGTTTTTCCCACTGGGTTTTCTCTCTCTTTTCATTTGTAAATGGGTACCTAATTAGGGCTTTGTTTCCGGGACCCATCTCACATCATTTGCATAATAATTTGCTTCTCCCTAAGTTGCACTTATAGGGGGTGTTGGTGTAATTAATATTTAATCACACTTTACATAAGTTTACTTAGGCATTATTTAATTCCTAGGTTATAGGTTGTTATCCTTATCTTGCTGAGCTATCTTTTTACTCAAGATAAGATTAGGGTTATGCATCTTTGCTTTTATAAAGCAAATTATCTCTTGTAATTATTGTACTTCGAATATATCAATTTGCACATCTCTATGCAATCTCTCTGCTTTTTTGGTTTGCATTTCAGATCTTGGTTTCTAACAGGTTGGTCATCCTGTTAGTTAGCCAAATCCAGATGGTGGTCTATAGCTTGGCCTATAGAGTTTTTCCCTTTTTGTTGGGTAGTGTACTTGATCTTTATTATGTTGTTGTTTAGAGACATATTGTAGACATGATTTTTTGTATATGTATTCATTGGCCCAGTCGAGGCTTCATATATATATCCTATCACACTTATGATGATGTACTCTCCTTTTTGATGATGATATAAATGAGATATACCTTCTTTGATTCATTCTCGTTTTATGCTTCTTAGATGACGATGTATGATGATGTATGCATATGATATGGATAGATGAATCATATATTGTTTCATATGATTTTTTATTATGAATGATCAATATATTGTTTTGATATATGATGTTTATGTCATGTTGATATAAGATGGATGTATGCCCCATACATGATACATGATGTTTTTATTGGTTTATTATCATCATGATATGTACTGACAACATTGTGGATGCATGATGGATGTTAGTTAGAAGAAATATTATGATGATGGATATAAATGTGATGTTGGTAGTAATGATGAGTTGCTTTCGCTTTACTTGGAGGTTTCACATTGTTTGAACAATCCCGTTTGATGTAGCAAATAGATACGATGCACCAGGGTATTAATGACCAAGGTGACTTTGTATTCATTGCGTGGACTTTGACTCTACAAACAAAGAGTATTCAGACCAGTCAGATAGAGAGGTATAGGACACCTTAACATGAAAATGCTACATGAATTTCAGACCATTTACATAGAGAGGTATGAAATACCTAACATGCAACTGCTACATGAATTTCAGACCATTTACACAAAGAGGTATGAAATACCTAACATGCAACCGCTACACGAATTGTTTCAACACAACTTACATACACTCAATAAAGCAAGTATTCACGATGATAGTTTTACAAAAATATCGTATAAACAACAAACTAAAATGATGCTCAATTGGCCCCATTCCTTCTTCTCTAAATCCTTATGGACATCTTTGAGAGATCCTGGGAATGAGTCAATAAAATAAATCGAAAAGATAAGACTATAAAAAGATAAAACAAAGTTACACTATCACTTGCCATATTTGTTTGGGGTGGGGCTATTATCCATTGTTGATCATGTCTATCGTAGGAATGGATCCATTAAGACATATCTTAGGATGTTGTTGGGGCTTGTCAAAAAGATAGTTAGTTGATACTTTGGTCTTGTTTTTAGCTGTTTATAGTTAGAGTTTTGCGATTATTTGCTTGAAAGTTCTAGCTTTTTATGTTTTCTTTGCTTGTTTTGTTTGTTTTGTCAAAGGGTGAGTGTGATGGTCTGTTTATTATGGATGATGTCTTATTGCAGATTGTGATGGTGGACATCGATCTTTTTGATTTTCTAAAGTTTTATGATGTTGTTTTTGACATTTTTTGGGGACTAACCTAGGGCCTCGGGGGCTCATCAAAGATAAGCCTTGCATACGTTGTACATGCAGAGGCTTATAGTTCACTTGGTTTGAGTGTTTTTGACCTTTTCTATTTTGTGAATGTTTTTGGATTTTCTATGTTTTGACCATTTTTGGATTTTGTGTTTTTTTGACTAAGTTGAAATAATGCATGTTGGAAACCTAAGGGGATTGACCTAGGGTCTCGAGGGCTAATGAGCCTTGCCTAAATTGTATATGCAAAGACCACATAGTTCAACCGTTTGAATCAAAGCATAAACTATTTTTGGGTAAACAACATTGATAATCTAGATTGATATTCCACTTTTGTGTCTAGAGGATATGTTGCGGGAAATCTACTTGAACTATCTGTGAGATTCAAGTAAATGTTGATATCTTAGACTGTTTGAGTGAAGGAATAATCCCATGATGTTGTTTTGTTTTTGATGTTTTTCAAATATTTTTGTTCTTTTTACTGTTTTGTATGTTTTTGGATTTTGTATCATTTTGATGTTTTTGGCTTTTTGACTTTTCGATATTTTTGGATATTTTTTGTTGTTTTGATGTTTTGTTGTTTTTCGTGACCTTGATAGGGCACTCAAAGATCTAATCCATGACTAGCATTTTGACATTTCCCCCAGTTGTGGACAAGATGACTTTCCCTAATCAGTGACAAGCCATGGTTGGATATCTTATTTTGTAAATGAATGGGTGGATGTTGTGGATAGTACCGATAGATAATGATTCAAGTTTATTCAACATAACACCTGTTTGCTAGGTTTTCACTACGGTACTTGTTCTAAGAGTGACACAAAGTGGTTTTCACTCAGAGAACATTTTATCTCTTTACTATTTTTCTTTCTTTTTTATTTGTTTTTATTTTTTAATCCTTTTTTCTATTTTTTTTGGATTTTTACCCTTTTTCCTGGGGTATTCTGACATGATTCATGTGTAGAACTTCTTGAGGTGGCTATTTTTCAACGATTCAATTAAAGGTTCTCCTTCAAGAGTAGCTAACTAGTATGCCCCGGAGCCATAGCTTGTTGTGATGACAAACGGGCCTAACCAGTTGGGTTCAAATTTTCCTTCGCCATATTGATTTAGTTGTACTTTTTGATTCTCTTTGAGGACTAATTCACCAACTTGAAAGTTCCTATCCTTGATCCTTTTGTCATAGTTTCTCTTGAGCCAATTTTGATAAACTTGCAGATGGTTTAATGAGCTCAAACGTCTTTCATTTAGGATTTCTAATGCATTCAGCCTGGATACCTTGTATTCTTCGTTGCTGACCATGTTTTTTAATGAAACTCACAATGAAGGGATTTTGACCTCAATAGGCAAGATGACCTCTGATCCGTTGACCAAGGAAAATGGTGTGGCACTAGTAGGTGTGTGAATGCTAGTTCGGTAGGACCATAAGGCTGGATTTAGCTGCAAATGCCAATCATGGCCAACTTCATTAATATTCTTTTTGAGTATTTTCAGTATGGTTTTGTTAGATGCTTCTGCCTGACTGTTTCCTTGGGGGTAATAGGGCGTGGAGAATTGATGGTGGATAATAAATTGGGAACATAGCTCTTGAACATCCTAATTTTTGAATGGGGTTCCATTGTCTATTATTATTGTTTGGGGAATTCCATACCTATAGATGAGATAATTCAAAATAAATTTTGATATCTGTTTGTCGGTGATATAGGTCAATGGAATTGCCTCTATCCATTTAGTGAAGTACTATGTTGATGTGATAATGAATTTGTGCCCATTGGATGAAGCAGGTGATATCTTGCCTACCAAGTCTAATCCCCATTATGAAAAAGGCCATGGTGTGGTTATAGGTCTCAATTCCTATGCTAGTGCATGAACAAGTTCACTGTGCTGCTGACATTGTGAACACTTTCTAGAATACTGTATGCATTCCAATTCCATGGAGGGCCAGTAGTATCCAGTTTTGAGCAATTTCTGGACTAGGTTAAGTCTACCAGAGTGGGATCCACAAATACCTTCATGAACCTCTTGTAAGGTTGTTTGTGCTTCTTCTACATCAAGGCATTGGAGTAACATACCATCTAGACTACGACGATATAGGGTATCTCCTTATATGGTAAAAAAAGTTCTATGTGTAAAGGTTTTCTTTTGAGTGGTCGTTAAGTCAATGGGTATGGTACCATGCTGGATGTAGTCAAAGGTATCTTGGTACCATGGGTAATTAGGACTAACAACAACACATACCAATTCTGATTCCAAGATGTCGAATGTTGGTACCAACAACTGTTCCATGAGGAACTCATACTTAGGCACGTTTTGTGGAATATCAAGCAATGAGCCTATTGTTGCCATTGCATCGACAAATCTGTTATTGATTCAGGGGATTTTCTCAAAGGTTATTCTGACAAAGTATTTTTGAAGCTATCCACCATCATTTTATATGGAAAAAAAATTTCATCTTTTGTCTAGTACTCATTATTCACTTGTCTGATCACTAGCTGAGAGTCTCCAAAGACTTGTAGCTCTTTTATTCACCATTCAGTAGCCATTTTCAACCCTGTGATAAGAGCTTCATATTCTGAGATGTTATTTGTGCATGGGAATGCAATCCTATAGGCCTTGGGTATAATATCTCCTTGTGGTGTAAGAAATAGAATACTAGCTCTAGATCCATGTTGATTATGGGACCCGTCAAAGTATAGAGTCCATTGGTCTATCTGTTTTTTCATCAAAATACTCTCATTTGGAAAATCCATTATGAGAGGTTTATGATCATCTAAGGGTGCTTCAACCATTGGTTTTCTATAATTTGTCCTTTGATAGATCTCCTATCCACATATTCTATATCAAACTCACTTAGGATCATTACCCATTTTGCTATTTGGCCTGTTAGGGCTACCTTTGCTAGTAAGTATTTGAGTGGGTCTATCTTAGAAACCAACTTGACCTTTTTGTTTAGGATGTAGTGTCTCAAATTTTGTATTGAAAACATGACTGAGAGACATGCTCTTTCAATGGGTGAGTAGTTTAGTTCATAGCCCACCAATGTTCGGCTGATATAGTAGGCTGCCCTTTCTTTATTGTTATCATCTAGTTGGGCCAAGAGAGCTCGTAGTGCTACCTGTGTGGTAGATACGTAAAGTATCATTTCTTTTTCTGGGATAGGCGACATGAGTACAAGAGGACTAAGTAGGTACTCCTTGAATTTTTGGAATGCTTGGTCACATCGGCCATCCCACTTCAAAGTGATGTCCTTATGTAGGAGATGAGTGAAAGGGTGACACTTGTATGCCAATTTTGCGATAAATCGCTTGATGGATTGCAATTTACCTTGAAGGCTCCTTAACTATTTTAGTGTCTTTAGCGGAGGAATTTCCATTATTTCTTTTACTTTTGTTGGATCTACTTCAATCCCTCTTCTTGATACTATGTACCCCAACAACTTTCCAGATGTTACCCCGAATACACATTTCTTAGGATTGAGTCTCAGATTGTACTGTTCAAGATGATCAAATACCTTTGCCAGGTTTGTCAAGTGGTCTGCCATTTTGACTGATTTTGCTAGAATGTTGTCCACATAGTCCTCCATGATTGTGTGTAGCATATCATGAAATATTGTCATCATTGCTCTTTGATATGTCGCTCCTACATTCTTTAGACCAAAGGGTATTACATTCCAACAAAATGTTCCCCAAGCACAAGTAAATGCTATAGTGTGTTGGTCATCTAGAGAGATCTTTATCTAGTTGTATCCAGAGAAACCATCTGTTAAGGATAACATCTCATGCCTCGCTGTTAGATCTACAATCATGTCGATACTCGACAATGGAATTTTTTCCTTCGGAAAGGATTTTTTCAAGTCTCTAAAGTCTATGCATATCCTTATGCCCCTAGTAGGTTTGGACACTAGTACTAGATTTGATATCCATTGTGGATAGTTGATGGGTCTGATGAAACCCACATCTAGTAGTTTCTTTTGCTCTACCTTTACCAATAATGCTATCTGTGGATGCATTTTTTTGAGTTTTTGCTTGATAGGCTTTGCTCTGGGAAATACAACTAGATGATGTACCACTAATTTTGGATCTAGTCTAGGCATGCCAACATAGGTCCATGCAAAATATATCTTTCGGGTGTTGATGAAAGCTGTGAAATTGTACTTTTCTTCTAGGTCTAGTGATGCAGCATGGTAGGTTATCTTGGGGTCTTCTACTATGCCAACATTTATGGGTTCTACTTCTTCTACTAGAAGTGTTGATCTTTCTTGATATTCTGATATGGGGAGATTGAATCTTCCATCCTCAGGTTCCTCTAAGAGGTTTTCACCTTCAGATGCATCCTTTATTTTTCTCTTTTCAGGATCTGATAGAGCCACAAGGTGGTTTTCTCTAGGGGACCATAATTTTATGTTCTTTCTTTCATTTTTGCGACTAAAAGATTCAATCTCTCCACCAAAGTATGCACCCTATTCCAATTCCATGATGAACCTTGCTTTGTGGTCTCTTGCTGGTATGCCAGTTTGAAGTCCCATGAACTCTGTGATTGACTCATCATTTTGGAATTGATCCAGAACAAGTGCATGTTGTTTTTGATCCCAATCTATGAGTTGTGGGTACTGGAGTGGGAGGTTATCATCTTGATCTGCAAAGCCTATGGAAGTGGATGAAAGGGTTAGTATAGCTTGGATGTCTTTTTCCCACTGAGTGTTTAGGTTGTCATTGCTAGAAGTGGGAGAATCATATCCAATGACAAAGGAAGGGGATTCCCACTCGTATTCATTAGAGTCTATACTGGAATTGTAGTAGATGTTGGGAATGATTTGAACATGTTAGAGAGGGAACCTATCAATGCTAAAGTTATCAAATAAGTCTTCAACGAGTAAATCATTGTCTAAGGTATGATAGGTATCCAGTGCCTTGATGCTAGCAAAAGTTTCTCGCTTCTTCCAAGAGGTTCGTCTAGTTTTTGGAATAACCACATCCTTTGGTTTATAACCTAGCCCCATATTCTTCTTCCTTTGTTCTACTATAATAGGCTTTGACCGGTCTTGTTTTTGTAGCCCAAGGGAACCCTTTCCATTATATCCCATCTGTTTAACTAATTGATAACCTCTAGTAGTAGGGTCAAAATTAGGTTGTGGCTTTTCTGGTTCTTCTTTGTCCTCCTTGTAGATCATAGATAAAAAGTCCTCAAATATTTCATCTTGCATATCTCCCCACCTAGTGAAAATAGTGGGCTTGGCAATCATTTGTTCTATCTTGATCTCTTTTGGAACTCCATATACTCTGGGTGTTGGTGGAAGCATGCCGATGTAGAATGCTTGGTTGAAAAAGTAATTCCCATTACCCTTGTCAAGTACCTGAATCTTGGCTTCCATTTTTGGTTGGTCACTTGAGGTGTTCTTGGTTGAGGTGAATGTAAGTGTTGAAGGGTTAACATAAAAAAATGAGTGGAATGCTATGTCATTGCCAGGAACATGTTGGATTTTATTGTATTTCTCCTCTAACTTAGCACATAAATGAAAAGGCTCAGGATCGACATATAGTGTTACCTCTTTTCCTTCATGGGGGAACTTTAGGCATTGATGAAAAGTGGAAGGGACTACTTGTAATGCATGGATCCAAGGGCGTCCCAGGAGAAGGTTGTATGGAAACTCAAGGTCCAGTACTTGAAAAGTGGTTTCTGTTAGGGCTGGCCCTATCTGTACTGGTAACCTAACCGTTCCTTCATAATTTCTTTCTAGATCATAGTAAGCCCTTATTGTGATACTTTTTCCTTTGTCAATCACATCATCAAAATATCCCATCTATTTGAAAATTTTTAAGGTACATATGTTTAAACCTACACCATTATCTATTAGTACCCGTTTGACCATGGTTTTATGAACACCAACCTCTATGGAGAGGGATTGGTTATGGAATTTTGTTTGGGGTAGATCTTTCTCAAAAAAGATTAGGTGATTACTTTGTGTGATTTTAACAACCATAGCTTGGAATTGACTAGGATTGAGGTCATCAGGGATTATCGTTTCCAATGCATTTTCAAGTATTTCCCTATGGGTAGGTGATAGTTTTAACAAATCTAAAATTGAGATTAAGGCAGGTGTTTTCTTTAATTGCTCCACAATACTGTAGTCATTGGGTGACTTGATTGCAGGTTTGGGTGGTGCTCCTTGAATTGTAACTCTTCCTCGATGGGTGGTTACGTTATAGTTATTGTCTCCTCCTCATAGAGTTACTATGTTTTCCCTATTATCATCAATTTGTGAGAGGGTTCCTAAAACTGTGTCCCCATATGTGTAATTGGCATTATGGTACTCTTGTTTCTTTCCTTTGTCATTCCCTTTGGCATGGTTCAGGATTGGGTTTGAGTATATTTGCAGGTCCTTATTCCCAAGATGATGTTCGACATCTACCTCCCCTTTGTCTATTAAATCTTGGGTAAGGTGCTTGAGTCTCATGTAGTTGTTTTTGGTGTGTCCTTTGATCATATGGAAGTCACACAAGTCCTCGTTATACCATGGTTTTTTGAAACTAGGTTCCTCATATTTTAGACAATCATTAGTTTTGAGGAGGTTTTTTTGCACTAGTTTGTGCATGACTATTTCTAATGACTCACCTAGAACTGTGAATTTCTTTCTTGGTTGATCGTACTGCCTCTATTTTCCTCCCTAATTCATTTGTGGGTTCACAACCTGATTGTTCTTGGGATAGGAATTTTGGTTGTTTTGTGCATTTTTTGGAACATGGTTTTTCTGTGCTACATGTGGTTTGTTTTGAACTGTGTTCTATGATGGCCATAATGTTCTAGCATTGACCACTCCATCGTTTGTGACATTTTTTTAGCCCAAACTTTAGGTTTATAATTTTAAGTAGACATACTATCTTTTGAGCTATTTATTTTAAGGGCACCTCTTGCAATGAGGGCTCTTTCAATATAAAATCCCTTCTCAATGGTTTCTTCAAAGTCTACTAGACATAACATTGTGAGTTGATAATTGATCTCAGGTAAGATGATAATGAATATGTCTACCAATTCCTTATCGAGAATGGGCCATTTACATCTACTAGCCTTGTGTCTCCATCATTGTAGGTAGGAGATAAAAGATTCTCCTTGATTCTGTTTGATTGTGGATAAGCTTGTAATGGTGAAATCTTGTTCAATGTTGGAGGAGAAGTGACTTATGAATTTGTTAGACAATTCATTGAAGGTTTTGACTGCTGGTGTCAAACAGGTGAACCATTCCATAGAATGGCCTGTAAGGCTATGTGGAAATAGTCTCATGAGGTATGAGTCATTGTGTCGTACTTCCATGCATGATACTGAGAAATCCCATATATGCTCTATTGGATCCCCTATTCCTTTATATTTTTTGTCAAACCTAGGTATTTCAAAATTCTTTGGAAAGGGTATTGTAGTGACAAATTGATCAAACAAGAATGTGCATATCTCTTGGATAGTATAGGTTTTATTTTGTTTTCCAACTTGCATTCCTGCTACTTGTTGGGTAAAGGCTTCTAGCTTCATTTCCATGTCCATTTTTGGTATGTTGTTTGCGAGTTCTGTGTATAATAGGCTTGTTGTCTCACCATGTTTGGGTCGTATATCAGATGTTGTGAGGGTATGCGACCTTGGTAACCATTTTGGTTGTATATTGGGTTATGTCCTTGATGGGTGTAAGGAGGGTTAACTCCTTGTTGCTGAGATGAAGTGTACATTGAAGGTTACCCTGTTGATCCGTTATTGGGACACCTTGTTAGTAGGACGACTGAGGAAGGGCACTCTGTGGAACACCTTACTATTGGGAAAGACTAAATTGAAGGTTACCCTGTTGATGTGTTATCAGGACACCTTGTTGGTAGGAAGACTGAGGGAGGGTGCTCTGTGGCACACCTTGCTGTTAGACAAGACTAAACTAAAGGTTACCTTGTTGATGTGTTATTGGGACACCTTGTTGGTAGGACGACTGGGGAAGGGCACTCTATGGCTCACCTTGTTGTTGGGTAGGACTAAACTAAAGGTTACCCTGTTGATGCATTTTTGGGACATCTTGTTGGTAGGACAACTGGGGAAGGGCGCTCTGTGGTACACCTTGCTATTGGGTAGGACCAAACTAAAGGTTACCCTATTGATGTGTTATTGGGACACCTTGTTGATGATTTGACTGAGGAAGGGTGCTCTGTGGCACATCTTGTGGTTGGTATTGCTGGTATAAAAGGGGACCATATGGTCCACCTTGTTGGTGGTACCGATTCTTCGGAGGGGGACCTTGTGTCCCACCTTGTTGAAGGTATTGACCGTTGAGAGGGGGACCCTGTGTTCCACCCTATTGAAGGTATTTAATATTTTGGGATGGGTCAATGTTTGAGGTATTATGAGGTATATACCGTCTGAGAGGAGGATTGTTGTTTGGTGGTTCATATTGTGATGGTCCTCCTTGATACAATTGTGCTATTTCTACTTGTTCAACCTGAGTTGGTTTTTTGAATAAGGGGTTCTCTTTGGGTTGACCATCATGTTGTGAGAACACAGGTGACATGTTTGGCATCTCTAGAGGTTCAGTTATCTGTCTTACAACTAAGTTATCTCCTAAGGGAATAAGGTTGGCATCTTTGAGAGCTTCTATGTTGAAATCCACTAGTAATTTAGCACCACTTTGTGCTAACTTGAAGAAATAGGAGTTTGAATCCTTTCTCAACAACCTATCCATTAGTTTAAGAACCTTGGGGTTATTGGAATGTTGGAATAGTTCATCCTCATTTATTTCTTCCTCTGTGTCTACCTCCTCTATGACCACTCTATTTGGGTCTTGGTTGTTTTGTTCAATTACCTCCTTCTTTTTGTGATTTAATTCCTCTTCACTAAAGGTATTTCTATACATAGGCCTCTTCTGTGATGTTTCAAGATCAGTTGGCCTATAGCCCCAAGGGATACTTTCATCACCTATGGTATTGGTTGGTGGGATACTATTGTTGGTTTTGTTTGCTTCCATTTTCCTTCTATGTTGTGACCTCGTGGTTGTCATAAACAATTTAGATCTCAAGGTAGGGAAAATGGTGCTAGACCTCTAAATTTTTTAAATCCAACATTGACGTAAATAAGAGGGTATATCTAGGTATGTGAATCTGGTTTTCCTCTCTAGAGAATTTCAATATTGTGAAAAAGACTTGGGGTTTTACCAAAAAATAACATGTACAAATCTGGATCATTCCTGGAAGCACGTTTATAAAAGTTTTCCACCAATTTGTTTCTATTTTTGTGTAGCATTGCAAGGTGTTTCTTGAGAGATTTAGGTTTAAGATTTCTAAGTTGAGAATAATGACCTGTAGTCTTTACTTTGGGGATCCTAACTCTGCGTGAGATCATGGATGAATAAGGATGTTTATTGCGAAGTGGGGGGTGGTAATACGGGTCTCTCAGCTAGTATGTATGCTTTCTCTTCTTCTTCGTATAAGATGATAGATGCAGTAAGAAATTGGTAGGGTGTTTCATTTTTCTCAAAAATGAACATTCTCAATCTGCTTATGATGTCAGTTTGTGCACCTTCAATATGTGCATTACCTAGTTGAAATATTGGTGTGGCTAGCCTTGGTTGTTGAATGGGATCTGTGGGTCTCCAGATGGTCATAAGGTATGAGGGTGTTGTGAGGTGGTTTATGGTGTTCAATAACCTATCATAAGGTCACTCAATACCTATTTCCAGGTGGGAGGTAGTAATACGGGTCTTCCAACTACTATGTTTTCCTTTTCTTCCTCTTTGTTTAAGATGATGGATGTAGTGAGAAATTGGTGGGGTGTTTCATTTTTTCTCAAAGATGAACATTCTCAAATTGTTGATGATGTCAGTTTGGGAACTTTGAATGTGCGTACGACTAGGTTGAATAATAGGTGCTACAAGGCCTAGTTGTTGAACATGAGTTGTGGGTTTCCAAATGGTCATAAGGCATGGTGGTATGGGGTGGTTTGTTATGAAACTCAAAAACCCTAAAGTTTGAGTGTTGTTTTGGAATGTAGCTACTTTTCAGAAATCAAAATGCTGAAGAGCTAGGGTTAATATTCCACTTCCTGATCTAGAGGATATGTTGTGGGAAAGATAATTGAACTATCTGTGAGTTCTAAGTAACTGTTGATATCATAGAATTTTTGAGTGGAGGAATTATCCTAATGTTTTGTTGGATTTTGATTTCAAATAAGTAGTATGGGAATAATGGGTGTAGACTTTGTGACCAATATGGTTTTCCAAGTATCTTGTTCAAGTAATGACCTTATAAGCAATTTCAGTTTGTTTTCCGTTAAGTGTTTAGTGAAAAATATTGTGAGTTGGAATGGCAATTTGTAACCACTTTGTGTTTGTTTCCTTTATGTTCTTGAATATGGAAAATGATATAATAGCACTAGACTGACTCACAAGCATGGACTTTATGTGACCTGAATGTCTATAGCTCAAGTTGTGAAATCACAAAACCCAAGCCATAGTTACCAAAGTGTTTACTTTGATCAATGCAACCTAAAAAATAAAAACTAAAATGTTTGAAAACATTTAAGGATAAATCCTTTCAAGGAGTGCAAACATAAGGCTTCTTTCACAAGTATACATTAACTCAAAGGGTTTGTGGTTTGACCATCTTGTTCAATGTTTGTTTTGATGTGTTCCTTTTCTTTAAGTCAAACACAAAATTTGATGTCACAATTGTTTTTGAATGTAATTGGGAAATTTTAACATTAACAAACAATTACAACCCTAGTGGAGAGAAACTATCCTCTTAGGTGGGCCTGCCTCATGCTACGAAGAGATGATTTTACATGCGACTTATTGCACGAGCTTGTAGTCAGACTTGGCAAGTAACTTCTCGGAAGTAAATTATGATGCACCACTTTTAGAGAATGTTTTGGATAATAGGGTGGCTTCTAAAACAATTATCTCTTAGTCATGTTCTGGGGATATTATTTTCAGGCACCTACACATGCAACATTTTGTTCAATTAAGAACCTTCCAGTACTTTTGGGTTTTTACGCATCACAAGGGTACTGAGGAAGAATACATCAGTATAGGACATCCACACTTGATGAGTGATGAACTTTCCTCACACTCACAAAAGATTTATATAGTGGTCCAAAACAAAAGTATCGCTTGGGTCGCCTATGAGTTCTCTAGTGCGAGATGTGTCTCAATAGGTAGGCCCTTTAAGAAGGTAAAATTTAAAACAAATGCAAAGCTCAAAAATGTTCTTCGGTCACCCAAGATCACCAAAATGGTGCGAGGGGAGAAGGAAAAACACTTCAACTTGCCAATCAATGTATGCATAGAAGACAATTCATTGAAAATTGATTCATTTTAAACACCTCGAGCAATGTTATCCCCAAGAATATGTGAGTAAAAATGAAATGTTCTTTTTATCTTTGCACCAATTGAAGTGTTCAGGACATCAAGCAGTTAAGATAGCAATGGTGTGAAAACAATCAATAAATTTTTTGTTCATTTTAAGCCCTAAAGTTGAAATGTTTCTAAGAAAATCAAGCCTGGTCATTAAATGGTCAACAAATGTAAATTGTACGTGCACCAAGAAAATGAAAAATGTTTTGTGCTCTTTTTATGCACCAAATTTAAAGGTTCCTAATTATAAGAACATGAAATGTGTTCATTTTTTGGATCCCAAAATTGAAGTGTTTTATGTTCTTTTTATGAGCACCAAAAGAGAATTCCTACCTTAGAAAGCTTTGAGTTGTTTATTTTAACAACACCAAAATTGGAAATGTGAGAGTTGTGCTGCTCATTTTTAGAGCACCAAATGAAGATTCCTACTTTAGAAAGCTTTGAAAATGTTTATTATAAAAAAACTAAATTGGAAATGTGAGAGTTGTGCTGTTTATTTTTAGAGCACCAAATGGAGATTCCTACTTTAGAAAGCTGTGAAATTTTTTATTTTAAAAACATCAAATTTGAAATGTGAGAGTTGTGTTGTTCATTTTTAAGCACCGAATGGAGATTCCTACTTTAGAAAGCTTCAAAATGTTCATTTTAAAAACACCAAATTTGAAATGTGAGAGTTGTGTTGTTCATTTTTAAGCACCAAATGGAGATTCCTAAGTTAAAAAACAAAATTAATTGGTATCTCCAAAAATCTTGGACTGATCTTCTTCTCTGCACAAAACAAGTTAGTATCTTTCACAATCTTGCATAGAAATCCATTAATTCCTGCCAAACAACCAATATGTTAGCAAGAAAGGTCATTACAATAGTGCAAGATTTGTGCACTTGTCTTCCAGAGCAAATGCTCAGAAGAAAAATCAAAAGCTTAGAATTTTTTTTTGCAAAAGCTTGGAATTCTAGCAAAAGCTCAAATTTTCCGTATAGGTGCAAACCCAAAAAAAAAGAAAAAGTGCACTTTTAGAGTAAAAGCGTTAATCTTAGAGAAAAGGTGCCATTCCCATGGAAAAAAGTGCTGTTTTGTGAAAAATGCTTAGAATTTTTGCCAATCAAAAGCAAGCTTTTGCTGGGCAGTCCGTGAAATGTCTCTGAAAGCTCCTAGAACCCTACAATTTCAATTTAGCTGATGAAAATGTTAGTAAAGAGGACCTAGGTCCCACTGGGCATGCTAGAATGTGTGAGGGGGAAGGAATCCATTAGGAAAGATGATACAAAATCAAGATTGAAATAAGGAACTAATCTAATTCAAAAACACTTAATCTATCCTATTCCATCACTCATGAAATGTGCAAATCTAAGCTATTTGAATGAAATGAGATCCTAAGATATTCAAAACCAATTCAAACAAAAAAAGAAGAGATTACCATCCCATGTTGGAGTGTATTTCTATGATGTTGGGTTTTTTGTATCACTGCAAAGCCTCCATTGCTTACGTGCAAAAGCTCGATGATCGATGCTTGGTTGACTGAAAAGGTTGAAGCTCTATCAATGGTGATTGTGACAACACTTCGTTGCATAAGGTAAGTTGAAATTATCCTCTTTATTTGTGAGGAGAGGAGTTTGTTATATAGGAAATGCAATTTTGAATCGACGATCAGGATCACATTGGAGGATATCCAGATCAACGGTCAAAATGAGTTGAGAGGATTTAGACATGAGGAGATTGTGCAAAGTTGATTGCACAATTAGGGTGATTGAAGAATAGATTGGCTAGTTAGGATTTTTATTGCCTAGTTAGCAATTGATTGATCGGTTAGGGTTTAGTTAGGAATTAGATGGTTGAGTTAGCAAAATTAGATTGCTTAGTTAGCAATCCATGATTTTCTCAATCAAAAAGTGGTTGAGGAATATTATTTAATTAATTAATTCTATTTTGATTTTTGATAATTTGAATATTTTGATTTTAATTATTCAAATTTTTGGAGGGAAGTGTGATAATTAAATTATTATGATTTAATAATTCAATTAATTTTGAGGAATAAGGTGAATTAGTGACATAATCAACTAATTAGTGTTGTTTGACTAATCATGACAAAATAAGATAAGATTAGAACTTTATTAAATAAATGTAATTTATTTAATTGTTCGAAATTGATGAAACTTGAATTAATCAAATAACGTTCTATTATTCAATCAATAGTAGAATTAGGGTTTTCAAGACTTTATTAAATAAACAATATTTATTTAATTTGTTGAGAATGATGAAAAAGTGAATTAATTAAATAATACTGTATTATTCAATTAATAGAGGAAATTAGGGTTTTGGATGTCATTTGATGCTGTTCGATTTATTGTGAGATGTTGTGGGATTATTTCAAGGTGTTTCAAGATGTTTTGAGTTGATTCGAAGATGTTCTGATTTGATTCAGAGTCATTCTGAGATGTTCCAAGTTGATTCAGAGTCATTTTGAGACGTTCCAAGTTGATCTAGAGTCGTTATGAGTTGATTCAGAGTCGTTCTGAGACATTCTAAGTTAATTCAGAGTTGTTCTGAGTTGATTCAGAGTCATTCTAAGAAATTCCAAGTTAATTTAGAGTCATTCTGAGTTGATTTAGATTCATTTCGAGACATTATGAGTTGATTCAAAGTCATTGCAAGTTGATTTAGAGTCATTTCAAGACATGATAGGTGTTAAGTCAATTTTGCATGTCTATAATTATTATTCATAATTGATATGTAAGTTAAATGGGATTTCATTGCTTGTTTATTATGAATGAATGCTTAGGAACATGCATGTAGAAATCATTGGTAATACTCTGGAGGATAGTTTAGTTGAGTCAGTAGTTTTTATTAAGTTTTTAGTTAGTATAGTTTCATTTCATTATAAAAATTTCAATTACAACCTTTACTGTAGGTACCCATAGCAATTAAGTTTTAGTTTATACTTTTATTGTTTACAGTTATGTGCATTTCCAATAATTAGAGTGACTTTAATAGGATAGTCTAGGTAGTTTGAGTCCATGAAGGCATATATGATGCTACACCATCATAAGCTTATGCACCTTGGTTGATGATTTAATTTATTCTTAAGTAGTGTCAAGTGGACTATTCAATGAGCTGACCTTCTGAACTAAGTGAATTCCACCAAGTTTACAAAACATTCACTTAGACTCTACATTTTTGGCATTGTTGCTAGGGATGGTGCTATCTTCATAGACCCATTTTTATAGTTTTCTTAGTTAAATTTTTCTTTTCAAAGCATTAGGACTGTTACATACCATCCTTTCCAACACCAGGATACTAACATTGTGTGGGACCACTGGAATTAAAGTCATATTTCATGTATGCGGAGGCAAAGAGACCCCTTGGGTTGGTTCCTTCCCTCTACATGCTAGAAATCTATTGCAGAGATTGGTGAACCTAGCATTCAGAGCGAAGGTACCATTGAAGAAGAAATTTCCTTTTTACCAACTTCTAGCACACATACAAAAGGAACATATCGCACCATGGGTGATGTGGATGATGATGATGCCTGACCAACATTTGGGTTTCCTATTACTAACCAGCAAAGGGCTACAGTGCTGAAAAAAATCCCTCCTTCGACCTTGCCAATTTTCTATGGGTTAATAATTGAAGACCCAAATACATTCCTCTTTGAGTTGATGTCTTATATAGAAGTTATGATTATACTTCTAACACACATAGGTTGAAGCTTTTTCCTGCCACTCTCAAGGATGCAACTTTGAGATGGTTTATGGGATTAGGTAAAGATGTTGTTCCTGATTGGGACACCATGAAGACACTATTCTTGGAGAAGTATCAAGACTACTATAGAGGACCCAGCAGAAGGAAGGATGATATATTTCAAATGACATGAAAATATGATGAGCCTTTAGACGATTATCTTGAAAGATTTTAGTTTTCTCTAAAGAAAAACCCCCAGAACAAGTTGTCGTAAGAGTCTCTCAAGCTAGTCTTTTTGAGAGGGGTTCATGAAGATTGCATGGATGCCCTCAATCTTATTGGGGGAGGAAACATCTCTCAAATGACATTTGAAGAAATTTTCAAAATCTACATAAATTATCCAAGGACTTTTACAAAGAGCCCAAGAGACAATAGAACATCAATTATTGGTAAATCATCTACTGGGGTTTCAAAAGTTGAGTTGAGAAATCTCTTATCCAACATGAAGGAAGATATAATTAGTCATTTGGAAACACAACTGGATACTATCCACATCAAGAAGAAGCAGGAGGAAGCATAGGCTATGCTTATTGAGTATTGTCCAAGCTGTAGGCAAAGAAAAGTAAATTGCTAGTGTAAAAGAGAGGCCAACATCCAGCATGAAAAAGTTGAGAAGCTTGACTTTCAAACCATTGAAGAAGATGATGGACAACTCTTTTATATAGCACAAAGGAGGAAATGGAAATAGAGACAAGGTATGCTACAATACCTCGTTAGCTTTAATTCATCTTTTCCTATTGGCAACCAAAAATTATCTGCTTGGAATTCTTAGCCTTGGAAAGTAAATCAAAACCATTGGAAAAATCCTCAATGGAAAAACCCTCAACCTAATTGGAACCAACAAAAAAATCATTTGCCACAAGAGAAATTTTAAGGTTCCAATTACAATCCACAATGGCCAACCCAACAGAATCAATCACAACCTTAGTGGCAGAAAGGCCAGTAATGGCAGAAACAAAATATGAACTATCAACAACCTATGCTCCCTCCTCCACAACAACAACAAGCACTAATTCCAATATCAAATCCTACATCCTAGCCACCTGAGCCACAAATACCTACCCAAATTGTACCTAACCCTAACACTAAGCCTGTTTAGTAGGCTTATACTAACAAAGCTATGTGGTACCCTAGTTATGGGGTAGAGGAGAGTGATGTCCACCTCAGATCAAGGAAACAACTTGCTGGAACTTCTTCCCCAAAAATTATAAAAATGGAGGATGAGGAACCTACATTTGAGGCTTCTGATAAACCACCTTTGGATCCTGAACAAAATCAGGTACACCAAACTACTTCAAATCCCAAGCCACCTTTTCCTGAACGCCTAGCTCTACAAAAGCATCACACACAAGCTGATACAAACCTTTTCGGGAAATTAAAAGATGTTAGCATCAAAATTCCACTTATACAAGCTATCAAAGACATCCATATCTATACCAAAATAGTAAGGAACCTCTGTCTTAAGAAACCAAGCAGCAAAAGGAAAGATCCACAAATAGTTCATGTTATGGGGAATCTTGCACATATCATGCTAGGGAACATTAGAGTCCCTAAGTATACTGATCCTGGTAGTCTAGTTGTGGATGTTAAGATCAATGAAACCCTCATTAAGAACACTTTGATAGACTTGGGGGTATCCATCAATGTCATGACAATAGAAATAATGCAGTTGCTTCCGTTGATCAACCTCAAGCCCACAAAAACTATTTTACAATTAGTTGATAGGTCCACTATCAAACCTTAGGGAATTATTGAAGACCTAGTTATTGCATTGGATTCTTGGGAATACCCTATATAATTTATATTATTGCAACCCAAAGTCAATCTTGTGGGTTACCCACTCATCCTAGGCAGGCCTTGGCTAGCAACAACCAATGCATTTATAGGTTGCATATCTGGTAAAATGATAATATCTAATGGGACAATTACAAAGAACTTGGTTCTTTATCCACCTACCCAACCATATGCAAACCTTGAGCACACCATTTGGCCTAATTTGGGAGAGAAGGAAGAAGACAATTATTCTCTTCAAACACTGATGACTATAGAGTGCAACCCCTTATTGGATGACCAGGATGAAGATGAGATCATTGCTCATATAATCCAAAATGATTGTGGCAGGATCCAGTAGCAATAGGATTGCCTCATATGGCTACAATACCCCTTGCAAAGTATTGTACCTACTTATTCAATAGAAGAGATGTCACAACTATTTCATTCATTACTCCCTCAACAATGTTTACCTATTATACCAAGCCTTGATCTCTCATCAATTCAAGATTCATCAAAGGAGTTGGAAATTATGCTAGGGAGGATGCTAAATATTATTAATGCCTTGACTGAGGAACAATATAATTCACTGAAATTAGTGTTACAGGAACACTCAGTCGCATATGAATGGGATTACCATGATATGAGGGGAATTGATCCCGATCTTTGCATGCACAAGATTTACATTAATGATCACTACAAGCCTGCCAAACAACCGTCGAGACACATGAATCTAGCTCTAAGAGATATAGTGAAAGCTGAGCTACAAAATATTTTAGATGGAGGGTTCATATACCCTATATCAGATAGTGAATGGGTTTCACCATTGGTAATAGTTCCCAAAAAAGGTGGGAAATGGAGAGTTTGTGTTGATTATAGGGAATTAAATGCTGCCACAAGGAAAGATCATTTCCCACTACCATTTATTGACCAAGTTCTTGATTCTTTGGTAGGAAAGAAATATTTTTCATTTCTTGATGGTTTCAATGGTTATAACCAGTTCAAGATTGCACTAGAAGATCAAGACAAGACCACATCCACCTACCCCTGGGGGACCTATGCATATTCTGTCTTACCTTTTGATTTGTGTAATGTGCCAACTACCTTTCAAAGGGCAGTACTTAGCATATTTTTTGATTTTGCACATAACTACATGGATATATACATGGATGACTTCACCACTTATGGTGAAAGTTATGAGGAAGCTCTTAGGAACCTAGAGAACATGTTAAAAAGATGTAAGGAACACAATCTATCACTCAACAATGAGAAGTGTTTCATGATGATGACATAAGGAATTGTGTTAGGAAAATTTTTATCCAACAAAGGTATATAGGTTGACCCAAAGAAGATTGAAATTATATCTACCCTACCTATACCACATAAACAAAGAGATGTCGGGAGCTTCCTTGGAAATGCAAGTTATTATAGGAAATTCATCCAAGATTTTAGCAAAATTGCTACACCTTTATTTATTTTGTTGACAAAGGATAGTGAGTTTGATTGGACTGAAGCCTGCTAGAGTTCATTTAAGAAATTAAAGGAAGCTTTAACTCATGCTCTAGTTCTAAGAGGTCGAAATTGGAAATTTACATTTCACATACACATTGATGCATTAGACTTTGATATTGGAGGAGTCCTAGGACAAAAGGATGGGAATAAGAAACATGCAATATATTATATCAACAAAAATCTCCAAGGAGTAGAGTTAAACTACACCGTGACAAAAAAAGAAATGCTTTCAGTTGTTTATGCCCTTTAAGTTTAGACACTATATAACTAGCTATCAAGTGTTCATACATACAAATCATACAACCATTAGGTACTTGATGAATAAACCAGTAGTAGGTGGAAGGCTTGTAAGGTGGTTGTTGTTACTACAAGAATTTGATATAACAATAGTTGAAAAACCCGATAATGCTAATGTGGTTGTTGATTTCCTATCTAGATTGCCTACCCAATCAACAAAAGGAGTGGTTGATGATTCTTTTCCTGATGAACACCTATTTTATCTTAATTTACACACCATGGTTTGATGATATAGCTAACTATTTGGTTACAAGGAAGATTCCAGGTTACTTTTCTCCAAGAGAGAAAAGATAGTTAGTTCACAAGTGCTTCCCTTATTCTTGGATTTTTGGATTTTAATTTTACATTGACCCAGATAACATCATGAGAAGATGTATCAGGGAGGATGAAGTGTTTGACATATTAAAAGCATGCCATGATGAACCTTGTGGTGGGAATTTTTCAGCCAAGTGGATAACCTTTAAGATATTGACAACATGATATTATTGGCCAACCCTACATAAAGACTCTGTTAAGTATACTAAAAGCTATGACCACTGCTAGAGAATGGGAAGACCCATAAGAAGTGATGAAATTGCTTTACGACCATAGCTGGAATTAGATCCTTTTGATAAATGAGGGCTAGATTTTATTGGACCTATCTATCCGAGTTCAATAACAAGGAATACATATTGTTCTACACTGACTACTTAATCAAATGGGTAGAGGTTAAAGCATTGCAATTTGCTAGAGATGGCAATGTTGTAAAATTTTTGTATGAGGACATCTTCACTAGGTATGAGGTACCTAAAGAGATAGTGATTGATCGAGGACCACAATTCACATCAGAATTAATTGCTAAATTGGTGGAAGAGTATCAGATCAGGCACAATAAATCTACCCCATATCATCCTCAAGCTAATGGTCAAGTAGAGTTGACCAACAAGAAGATTGAAAATATATTGACAAAAACATTGCAACTACATAGGAGATATTGGGTATCCAGATTGCCAAAAGCTATTTGGGCATATAGAACCACATGGAAGACAACTACAGGTTCTATCCCTTATGAACTGGTTTATGGAAAAACAACATTATTGCCTATTGAATTTGAAAATAAAACACTAAGGACAATAGTAGACTTGGGCATGGATTTAACAGAGGCACAAAATGAAAGGTTACATTCTTTGATTGTGTTGGATGAGATAAGAATGGAATCCATCCATCATAAAAAAGTGATACAACAATAGAGAATGAAATGGAATGATCAATACATAAAGACAAAATAATTCAATGAAGGAGATTGGGCTTTGTTATATGACTCAAGGTATAAATATTTTAAGGGTAAATTCTAGTCTAGGTGGTTGGGCCCTTATGAGACTAGTAAGGTTTACCCTAATGGAGCAGTACAGTTGCATACCATTGATGAAGTGCGGTTCTCACTTCTTGTTAATGGAAACATATTGAAGTTATACAAGAAACCAATGCAACATGATGAATTCATATTATTATTAATTCAAAAATATGGTGCTCACAGTGAACCTAAAATAGAAACTGATTCATAGAGTCCTACATCAGTACTACCGGATATACCCAACACGTCTGGTGATCCAGAGGTTGATTACACAACTGAACCCCTAAAATCACCCAAGCATAATTTCTTATGCTTTAAGCACCACATGCACACACAACACATTCTTCATGCACACATTGCATAGTTGTAATGATACTAAGGATATTGTTAAAAGGGACTTGTTAACAATATTCACAACCCGAACCTGATGCCATCAGGACTTGTAGCTTCACACTGCCCACATTTTGTTTGGGACTTGACACTGCAGGTCCTCGTAGCAATGTTCAATGATTGAAAGACTATTAAAATCATTTGGCACCATATTTATTGCAAGGCTATGCACATTCATTTCCATAATATCCATATTATCCAGCAAGTCATGCTAAGTATAGCGACATAATTACTTTATTGCCCGCATTCATTTCAAATCTTTGAAGCTGTCAAATCGCTAGCTCCCATTCATCTTATCATATCCACTCGCCATCCAAGATACTCATTACCTTGAAGTTAATATTTATCCCATCAAATCAATAACCACATATGTTCTTTCAGTTTGCATGCATCATTGATGGTTAGTTTTGCATGATCATACTTGAGGTATATTATTATGATTATTCAAGTTTTCTTTAAACTTTTTATGCACTTTTTATTTAAATTCCATGCATGTGAAATATTAAATTATTCATTTCCATCAAATCATGTTTATATCACCAACAAATCATCACCATGAAGTGAGGTCACTTCACTCATTAAGTTGGGGGGAGGGTACGCTTAATCTCTCTTTTCACTAGACTTCTCAAATTTTCCACCCTAACCTAAATTTAATGAAAATCATGAAATGCAAAGCCCTGAGTTATATTTTATTTTTATTACTATTTTTTCCCACTACCATTTTTTGCGATTCCTAAAACTTGAAACCTTGTAGAATTTGCAAGAACCTTAGCTTGGTTTCTATCAGAGCTAAATTTGAAGAGGGAATTGCAGTTACAGTGGGGAGTGGTTGTAAGGATATACATGGAAACAAAGATTTTGAAGTTATAAGAGAAGTTGAAGGTGGTAGGAAGAGATTGAGTTGAATCTTCATAGCTAAATTTGGTATACTGAGTAGTAAAGGGAACTAAGATGGGGGGATATGTTATAAGGAGAGATCTGACGACTCATCAAAATTTTTTGGAGGATGCAACTATCCTTCCTATATTCACAAGGGTTGGATGGCTTGAGTATTTTCTAAAGTTAACTGAATATAGTGATGATTTAATGAGAAGGTTTGCATAAACCCTCCAATACAATGAAGACATGGTATAAGGAATTTCTATGGACGCTTCAAAGAGTGCCATTGCTCAAGTGACCAGATTGCCAAGGACAAGAGCAAAATTTCTAGCCTGGTCTGATGTAGTCGCAACTCGAGAGGAATTCTACATAAGAGGAGAGGAATTGGATTCCTTGTCACAAGGTACAAAAAGAATGTCTCTCCATTGGTTAAGGGCAAGGTGTGCTTCTTATATTCTCAGATATATTACATGCGACGATAGACAAAATTTGTTGTATACTGCCCATTTTAACTTGTTAAGCCATCTTAGGCATAACAAGATAGTCAATGTACCCAATTTCCTATACCACTTGTTGAAGAGAATGACTTCATAATACCAGAAAAAATAATCTGATACTTCCCTTTCTCACTATTGCTTAGTTACCCTATTGATAAAAAGGAGCCTAAGAAGTCAATACCCCCAAGTCAGGTGGGAAGATTTTAGGGTTGAGGAATGTAATGACATCAACAATTTTTTGGTAGTACCTGGGGATATAGGAAATCAAAATGAACCCCAAAATGAGCCGGAAGAGGAAAACCAAGCTCTTGAATGGGTGAATATATCCTCCTCAATAGTAAATTTTAGCTAAGGAAATAAAAAGGAAACACTTTTTGGTAGTTGTAAGGGGTTTTCCTTTTAAGGTCAAACCCTTGATTATAAATCCAATTACTAAAAATACCCTATTTTTATATTAAAAATAAAAATGGTAAAGACAATACAAATAGAATAATAGTGCTATCAAAAATACAATAGAATGAAAATATAATGCTAGTGCTTGTAAGAGTATGATTTGAAAATTCCAAAGGTGATAACATAAAGGGATTCAACAATAATGATAATAAGGAAATAAGAAGAAGTTGGAGCAAAATAATATCACCTCACAAATACTTTGTAGGTGACAATAGAAACTATAATTCTTATTGTGATAATAAAAGATATAATTCACATCAAGAATATTTTTGGTAAGAGTGAGAAATTCTAGTGCCTCAAAAATTCCATATTTTTTCTTGATATAGAGATAGAATGCAATATAGAAAGTTTAAAAATGAGTCAAGGAAGAAGAAAAAAGGGGAAAGAAGTTGTTTCAATCCTCTCTAAGATAGCTACATGTTAATTGAAAGGTGGTAAAGGAAATAAAAAGCATATAAATAGTCAAGTATTGACAAAATGTTGTAGGACACCAACATGTTGAGTGAACATCAATGCATCACATAGATGTTTGCACATTGTGTTAGTGTCCAATTTTTTTTAGTTAATAAAGGTCTAAACACTAGGACAACACAAGGTCAAATAAAATAAACAAAAAGAAGTGCTAAGCCTTTGGTACTAGAAGGGAGAAGGATAAGGACACCAAAGAGGGTGTAGAACATAACATGAAATTATATGGGTAAATAGATTTTGATGTTACATTTTACCCCCAATTTAGTGGATTTTTGAACTAAATTTAATATGCATGCTAAAGAAAAGAAAGTAAATATACCAAAAGGATACTATAGAGGATGCAAGATTTTCAAGTGGAGTGATCATGCCTCTAGGATGAGAACCTAAAAATAAATGTATTAGAAAATAAAAATTGTACATGAATATCTTAATAACAATGTGCAAATTGTACAAAAAAGGATTAGGCCAATAAAACTTACAAAAAAAAATACATTAGCAATACCATAAAATATTATACACACATACACATATACAAAATAAAATATATATGAACAAACACAAAAACACAAAATGAACACAAAAGTATAGAAAGAGAGAGGGACATAAAGAGAAAAATAAATGAAGTATCTTCAAGAAATTTATTTCTAGGAAGGATGTAAAGCATGGTTTGAGGGATGGGAAATTATATTATGCTAGGACCTATATGATATCTCTATGAATTATGGGTAATAAAAATTGGGTTGTAGGGTGACCATGGAAATTATTAAAAGAGGTTAGAAAATTTTAGGTTATTCATATGCCACCTAAGTAAGGGATATGAATACCCCTAGGCTAGAAATTTTTATTATTCCAATTGGTTCATATGCTACCCATGTTGTAGAGAGTTCATGCTTTACGGGGTGTAAATGAGAAGCTGGTGCAAATCAAATCCCCCTTAAATAATTACATGAATGCAAGTAATGCAATTAATTTTAAGTTGGAAAAGGGGTAGAAAGATTCCTACAAGGAAGATACATCAATGGGTATGATACAAGCATGAACACATGCCATTCTGCCAATGAAATGACATCGTGCAGAGTAGCCCGATATCACTAAAATAAATAATTTCACAAAAAAAAACAAAAAGGGATCCATAGATTTAGAGTCAATACATAAATAAAATACTAATAATGATCATAATTTTTAGGAGAGGAAATGAATGAATCATCACCATTCCCCAAGACTATGAATCATCACAACATTTTCACCCCCATTGTATATGTTTTCCTATGAAAGAAACATTGGTCCTGTAGGATGCAATAAAAAATAAACACACCATAATGATGGAGGCTAAAAGTTAAATAAGAAAGCAAACTCATACACATGATACAAATGTATGACTCTAAAGGTCATAATCCATTAGATAGTTTTCTTCCTATAATTGATCATAAGGAAAGGAGGATGCATTGATAGAGGAATAATTGTTAGAGCCTACTAGGAGACTCATCTACAATTAAACATAGGGTATCAACTACAAGAAACAATTTCTCTTGAGCATCATGCGAGATGAGGGTCAATGATCTGATGAATATTGATGGCAATGATAGAATATCCATGAGGGAATAAAACATGTAGTCCTTAGGGGAAAAAGCATTTGAGTCACTATTGAGATATTCCACTAACTATAGTTTCTCACTAATAGAACCATTTATGTGAGTATGAATAGATAAATGTGGAGAAGGAGCCTCTATATTTGAATAATTTTATGTAAAAAGGTTTAGTGGTGTGGGTGAAGGTAGGTTAGAATTTTATCTATAGATATGAGAATGTCCAAGATAGTGGTATATCTTATGCTTCTACGGAGGGTGGGGGATATCTATAATATTTATGGTGGTATAATGGAGTAAATTGAGCAAGACATAATGGTAGGTATGTTGGAATGGAAATATGGATGTAAGGGAAGAACTAGAGATGATGCTAACATTAATCATGTAAGGGTCATCTAAGGGAGGAATATAAGGGGTGACATGGATGAGGAGAGGTTTGTCCAATAGAGCCAAGACTATTTCAATCCTTTTGGGGTTCCTCTCAGTTGGATCTAGATAAATCATAGAAGGGGTAGGAGTAGGAAGAGGCTTAGGCTATGGAGGGGAAGGGGATACTTTAGAAGGTGAAAAAATAAGGATATAATTAAATGGTAGATGGATACTTTATATTGGGATCCAACAAGGAATTATGTTCTCAAGTTGTGGCATGTTGATGGTGCTTGTACTCTCTCACAAGTTGGTTACATGTAGTGCATGATTAAGACTCAATTGGAGGAAGAGTAAGGTCTAAAAACATGGGTTACTTCCACTCCACCTACCTCTTCAATAGTAATAGGAAAGTAAGTTTAATGGAAAGGAGCCACATGTGAATGAGGGTCCCAATCCATGGGTTTCTTTCCTTTGAATTCCAAAGGGGAAAGTGGATAAAAAAAAGCAATGATTGAAGGGAAAGGAAATAGAGGGGGAGGTCTATACAAAAAATTTGGATTTCCTACTATATCCAAAGAGGTGGGGGGAGTAATACAGAACACCACCAAAGGTCACAAAACTAAAGGATAAAAAAGAGGATATCCCAATGATGAATACTTCCTCTAACCAATAAAGAGGAAAGTGGAGGAACAAAAACAATTATTGAAGACTAAAAATTTGAAGGGGAAGTAATCACACAAGAGGAGGAAGAAGGATCTATAGAAAAGGATACTCCATGAACCACTTTGAAGTTTTGATGTGATTTAAAAATGAAATCAATGTGGTTCTAGAGAGATCTTGTGGGCTTCAACAAAAAGTAATTGAGGGAAAAAATTTCATACAAAGAGAGTGGTTAAAATTCAATATGGTGGATTGTATGCATAACTCCATCATGGGGAAAATTTAAGAATCTATATAAAATAAAAGTGATTTTTTGCATTAAAGTTAGCCACATGTGTCCTAACTATACAAGGAAGTGATTGGAGCTAGGACTCATAGAGAAGGGGACATCCAGGTATTTAGGTCCTACCTAGAGATAAAGGGTGATTCAAACCAAGGTAGGAATGGAAAGGCTATCATGTTACCATATAAATAATTTGGATTTATCATATTCATCTATATATAGTTCCTTATTTTCCTTTGCTATTACATTTACTATACCAACTAGGTCATGGAGTACTCCTCAAATGGGTTTCCAATTGAAGTAAATGGGAATGTATAGAGGTCCATCATATATTACATCAAGCATGTCAATTGAAGAAAATAAAATAGTGGGATTGTGGATGGACAAACCTTGAGACAATCAACGTTGGGAATCCACCATTCCCACCATATCTAGGAAAGAAGATGAGGCCCTATTGATATCAACCTTGCACGCAAGTGAAGCAAGAGTAAGGTCAAAAAAATTGGAAGAGTTTTGAAAAAATGGATTTGGTGTAAATCTAAAGGTTTTAAATTGGCTTTGTGATAGACTAATTTTTTTTGTATGCTAGAGACCTATATGATGTTGAAATCATAAAGATCTTGTGAAATGCACTTCAAACAAAAACATCTCTCTATGTCATTTAGATATTGAGGGTTTGAATGTTTTTAAGTATACAAATGATTCATCCCCCCTCTTAGTTGTCTTGTGCATCTAACAATTGGTATTAGAGCTGCGGTTCCTTGGAGAAAGCTTACCACTTGAGGTGGATTTGGATGGTGCATATGAAGGCTGTCAAAGCTCCTATGTTTGATGGAATGAATTATACTTATTGAAAAGCCAAGATGGAGTCCTTTTTTGTCTCTCTTAGATTTGGTGTCTAGCAATTAGTTGAAAAGTGATATACTATGCTTGTTGTTGGTTCAGAAAGTGATGATGAAATCAAGGAATATGAGATCAATGGTAAAGCAACGAATGCTATTCTAAGTGGCCTCTCTAATTTTAAAATAGGAAAAGTGATAAGTTTGAAATATACTAAAGATGTCTAGACAAAGTTGGAAATTATTTATGAAGGAGAGATGATAAAGTAAAAAAAAAAAAGATTTAGAACTAAAAAGAAAAAATTGAAACCCTAAGGATGTCTAAAGATGAAGATATTAATGCCTACATGCTCATAGTGGATGAATTGCCAATGCCATCAATGGTCTTGATGGTAAGCTGGAAGAAAGCAAAGTTGTGAAAAAGGTATTAAGAACTCTTCCTAAAACTTATAGTTATGAAGTTTTTGCTATTGAGGAAGCTCAAAATTTGGATAATTATTCTAGAGATCAAATGTTTTGTGCTTTAATTTCTTGTGAATTCAAAGAGTTTGGTCAAGATACTACAAAGAAAGAAACTACCTTTAAATTTTGAAAATCAAAGAAGGATGGTGAATCCAATCCGGATGATATTGATGAGATGGAAGCAAATTTTGTAAGGAGATTGAAAAAGGGCAATGGAAAATACAATATTAAGTTACCCTTTAAATGTTTTAATTGTGGAAAGATATGTCATTATGCTTCTAAATTTCCAATAAAAGTTGTGAATGAAAAACCTAAGTATCATAAAAAATAATTTGTCAAGAATAGTTATCATGTTGAAAGAGACAATGGTGTATTTGATGATGAAGAATCTAACTATCTTGATGATGACAATGATGAATGATTGTTCATGGCTCTAAAATTTGGAACTAATTTTGGTAATCTTGAAAAATGTGTGAAGGAAAGTGCTCCGATAATAGGTCATAACATTGAAGGAACTATGTTGACTATTTTTCATGCAAGAGAATAAAGAAATTACTCGATAATTGATAGTGGATGTTTAAATCATATGATAGGTGATAAGAGTAAGTTTTTTAAACTTCAAAGCTATGATGGTGGTATTGTTAAGTTTGGTGATGATACATCTACTAAGATTTGTGGAAAAGATTCAATTAGTTTTGATGGCAAGCATAAAACAAATGATGTTATTTATGTCAAGGGTCTCTGGAATAATCTTGTAAGTGTAGGATAGATGTGTAGAAAATGATATAATCTTGTGTTTCAAGATGGTGGTTGTGAAATCAAAAAGGAAGCTTTGGTACTCTGGTTGCTACTGGAACAAGGACAAAAGGTAATGTTTATCAACTCAAAGGAAATGGTAATAATTGCTTTATGTATCAAATCAATGAAAATTGGCTATGTCATAAAAGAATGGGTCACATATTTTTTGATAGCCTAGTGAAGATCAGTTCTACTGATGCTGTGAGAGATTTTCCAAAGATTACAAATCCTATCAATGTAATGCGCAAGGAATTCCAGTTTGGAAAGCAAACAAAGAAGAGGTTCAAGACTAAAGAATATTCTACCACAGGTCCTTCATACAACCTATGTGGACCTACCAAAATAAGAAGCTCATATGGTGGCAAGTATTTCATGCTATTGATTGATGATTACTCTAGAATGACTTGGGTAACATTTCTTAAATAAAAATCAGAAGCTCTAGATAATTTCAAAGCATTTAAGTCTTTGAATTGTTCACTCTCGCTTGACCTTTGTTTAATAATTTTTTTGAAGATCATGGAATTAGATGCATTTGTCAGCTCTTAGGGCTCCTCAATAGAATGGAGTTGTGGAGAGGAAGAATAGAATAGTTCAAGAAGTAGCTAGGACAATGATGAAGGAAGAAAATATACCAGATGTCTATTGGAGAGAATTAATTCATACTGTTGTCTGCATTCTTAACAAAGGTCAAGCGAGAGTGAACAATTCAAAGACTTCCTATGAGTTATGGTATGGAAAACCTCCTTGGATACTCTACAAGAAGCAAATCTTACCGGTGCTATAATAAAATTTTGAAGAAGATTGTTGAAAGTGTAAGTGTTAAGGTGGATGAAGAACCACTATAGAGTCAATACTAATAGAAGGATATGAATTTGATGAATCCCCTTGCAATGACAAAGAAAAGGATGAAGTGAAGGAAAAAAAGATGATAGTTGAAGATGAGGAAGCTTTGGAAAAGATCCATAAGACTCCTACGTATGTGCAAAATAATCATTTTAAAGATGAGATCATTGGAGATAAGAGAAAAGGTGTGTTGAAAGTGAAGAAAGAAGCCATGATAGAGGAACAAGTAAATTTTTGTTCTTTCAGAGGTGGAACCTAAAATAGTGATTGAGGCATGCAAATATGAGAATTGGATCAAAGCTATGAAAGAGGAATGGGAAAATATTGAGAAGAATCTGACTTGGGAATTGGTCCCAAGAATGGAAAAAAAGAATGTGATAGGAACTAAATGGGTTTTCAGGAAAAAACTGAATGGGGATGGAAAAGTTTTTAGAAACAAGGATAGACTTGTGTGTAAGGGTTACTCACAAGTAGAAGGAATAGATTTTGAGGAAATTTTTTCTCTGGTGGCAAGGATGGAAGTCATTAGAATGTTCTTGGATTTTGCAACACATAAAGACTTCAAAGTATATCAAATGGATGTGAAGTCTGCATTCTTGAATGGTGAGTTGGAAGAAGAGGTACATTGAACAACCAAAATGATTTTTGTTGTCAAAAGATGTTGATATGGTCTGTAGGTTGAAGAAGTCATTGTACAGACTTAAAAAAACTCCTAGATCTTGGTATGCAAGGTTAGATAAGTATTTGCTACAACAAGGATTTAGGAAAGGTACTGCAAATAACAACCTTTACTTCAAAGTTGAAGGAGAAGAAATTATGATTGTGGTAGCATATGTGGATGACATTATCTTTGGAGGAAATAAGGTATGTATAAGAAGTATTAGAATAGATGTAGAAAGAGTTTGAGATGCCAATGTGTGGGGAGATGAATTTCTTCCTTGGATTACAAATCAGTCAATCAGAAAAAGGTATTTTCATTTCATAGTCAAAAAATGTCAAGGAAATATTAAAGAAGTTTGGAATGGATAATTCTAAGCCAGTGTGTACCCCTATGGTTACTAGTTGTAAGTTGAGAAAAAATGATGAATCTCCTAAGGTCGATCAAAGAAAATATAGATCAATGATTGGTGTATTTATATATATAATTACTACTAGACCATATATCATTCATTCATTCTATCTTGTGGCTAGGTTTCAAGAAGATCCCAAAGAATCTCATGTTGTAGTAGTGAAGAGGATATTTAGATAATTGAAGGGAACTCTAGACTTTGGTTTGTGGTATACTAGGGATACTGATTTCTCCTTGAGTGCATATACAAATGCAGAGGTAGGTTGCACAAATGATAGAATAAGTAAAAGTGGTGGTTCTTTATTTATTGGAAGCAAATTAGTTTCATTGTTGAGTAAGAAGCATTATTCGATGTCATTATCTACTACAAAAGTAGAATATATTGTAGCAAAATCATGTTGCACATAAGTGTTGTGGATAAAGAAAAAATTGAAGGATACCAGAGTATCATATGATGAACCTATTTCTATCTTATATGATAATACAAGTTCTATCAATAGCTCAAAGAACCTGTCAATAGACTTAAGAGAAAAACATATCTCTATTCGATATCACTTCTTAAGAGAGAAAGTATTAGAGAATGAGGTGAAACTAGAATATGTGCCTACAAAAGATCAAGTTACAAATATTTTCACAAAGGCTCTTCCAAAAGATACATTTGAGTATCTTCGATAGAAGTTAGGGGTTATTTCCCCTCCTTTCAACTAGATGCATAAGTTGGTGCATCTGTCTAGGTGAGCATTCAAGATATATTCTTGTTCTTGGACTAATGTTGAAGGCTACCTCTTAGGGGGAGTAGGTATTGGTATTGATTGTTGGTGCAGTCACATGGATCATATTTTGTGCCCCTAAGGGGGAGAGTGTAGAAAAGTGAATGTAGTGAAGAGAGAGTGCAATTACTTGCTAGTGTTTCAAGTGGTGTCAAAGTAGTGTATGCAGATGTTAATAGGGAAAACCAAAAAGAAAAATTCTATGCAGATGATGTGAGTTGTAGGTGTTTCCCTTTGAATATTTTCAAAGGAGTAGAGAAAAAGAGTACAATACATAAAAGAGAAAGAATAGTGAAAAAAGTGAAGTATGTAGGAAAATTGGATAAGTTTATGGCCCTTTTCCATTGATGTCAAAGGGGGAGAGAGTTAGAGTTGTTGAAAAACCATAGTTTAGAAGAGTATTATAGGAGAAAGAGCTAGAGTTTATTGGGAGAGAGTTGGTTGAATATGGTTTGAAGACCATAGGGGGAGATAATGTTCAAGAGCAAGACAATGAGAGTATGAAGAGTTTCCCCAGTCAGGGGAGGTGTTGCTTGTTGTAGAGTTTCTATTAGTTGCTTTTGTTGTTGATGGTTTTTCGGAGAGCTGGTGTTTCCATCAATGAAAAAGGGGGATATTTTTTCAAATATGTTGTTGGTTTTATCATTGATGTCAATAGTTGTTGGTGTTGGTCATTGATGTCAACTATATGGAGATTGTGTGTTGGAGTTTTTGAAGGATATTGGTGTTGTCATAGTTGGGGAGATTGTTGTCAAGTTATTGTGCTAGTATGGATGCGTTGTGATTTGATAAGAATATGATGTGGTGTTATCATTTTCATTTCCATTGATGTATTGATGGATAAGAGTTGTAGTTATAATAAGTTCACTTGGTTTCTAAGTGATTTAGAGAAAATTTGAATAAAAGAGTGTGTAGTGTAACAAAGGTGTGTTCAATGTTGTGCTCCACATTTATTCATGGTTGAAGATATGCTTGTATGGTTTGTATATGATGATCATAGGTGTTTAGAGGTTCTATATCCAAATTTTTAGGTTCTGGATCATTCTATAGTGAAATTTTTGTTTGACATTTTATCTGCATGTGTAGAAGGTTATTTGAGAGATCTAAGAGAAATGAGATTGCTCTACATTTTTTCGTAGTAAAATTTATTGTCTTATAGATTTGGGAATGAGCTTATATTGTCTCTAACTTCCTTCCCTTGAGGTTACATGTGTTGAGTTGTTTTGCAACGTTGGATAGTGAGTTGTGTTCTATGATAGTATATCTGGTTGCATAGAATGATGGTATTCTCAGTTTCAGGTGGTTCTGGTAGAGTTGTAGAATATTTTGATGATGTTTTTATATTTTGAGATGTTTTGTGGATGGTATGAAGTGTTTTTTTGTGGTTGCTTGTAACACATTAGTTTAGGTTTGACCGACCTGGCGTGCTAGTGCTATTTGCAGAGATACCTCATGGATTATGGATGTATTATGTAGCATGGTGATGTGGATTTGGGTCCTAGTTAACCCTTGATGTGATCATAATTCACTTATTTCCATTGCAGAGGTGTTTGGTGTCGAGCTATTTTGGTGTTGCACTTTTTTGGTGCATATGTTTAATTAAGGATGACCTAATTGAGATTATTTAGGTCATGGATTCTATAAATGTAAGGTTAATTGCTGTGTATGAGTGTGGATATATAGAATGTGTGCAAAGCATGTGAATTTTATTAAGTGTGATGATATAAGTGCGAGCTTAATGCCTATGACTCCAATGCAGTGAGCAGAAGGGTCTACTTTTTCAATGTGCTTGAAGTTGCTAGAGGCAGTGAGCCAAAGGTTGTGGATGGAATAGAGTTTTAGTGGTGGATTTATCCTTTTGAATTGAGATAGCGAATATCTTTGTAACAATCTTCTTCTATGCTCTTTCTTCTTGGAAGTGAGCCACTTGGCAATGAGGCTTTCTTCTTTTTATGGGAAGGTAGCCTAATTGTATTTGGTGTTGAAATTCATATATAGGTTAGATAATCCTCACTGTGGTTTTTCCTTCTTGTATTTTCCCTATAAATTTGGTGTTCTTATGTGTTTGAATGTATTTTAATTATTGTTTCATATGTTTACATTCTGCTAATACATGATAAATTTGTTGTGTTATGGAGATCAATCAGACTCGAATACAATCTTCATATTATTTTTTTATTAAATATTTTTTTGCACTTATTTAATATTTATGCTGCACTTGTATCTAAAAGGACAGTTACAAACAAATATTAAATTCTTGGAGTGATTAGTTACAATATTTTAATATAAAGTCAAAATACATTAGAAAATATTAAATATAGTTTCCCAAATAAAATGTTTTATTGGGTGCATGAGGCACAACCAATGGCCAAACTTCAATGGTAATTAATGGGAGATGTGTGGGAGAATATTAGAACAATTGGTGATGAGTTTTGAGGGCAGGAGATTGTGAAAAATGTTAGCAAAAAATCACAAAGTAGTGGCTAGAAAAACACAGGAGAAGCTACGGGTACCTGTAGCCATGGCTGTGTAAAACTAGCAAGTGAAAAACATGATGAAAAACATTGCTACAGGTTGTAGATAATTTTGCATGTATTGTAAAGGTTATTTAATGGAAGTTTAATATATATTGGACCCTGTGTTGGTGGACGTAGTCTAGTTTTGGGTGAACAACGTTAAATCTTTGTGTTCTTCTTTTGCTGTCCATAATTTCTGTGTGTTTTATTTCTTTGTTTTATTGATCAAATCTACATTTAACTATTTGAAATCTACCTTCTAACTCTAACAAGTGATATAAGAGTAGGTTGTGTTTAGTTATCCTTTGCAGGTAGGTCTCACAGTTGAGTGGGAGTTATGGAAGATGAGGGTAAGTTGAAGGTAGAAAAATTCAATGGGTAGAACTTTTAGTTATAGAAGATGCAGATGGAGGACTATCTTTATTAGAAGGATTTATGGAGGCCATTGGAAGGGAAAGCCAAGAAACCCTCAACTATGTCTAATGAGGATTGAGATATTCTAGATAGAAAGGCACTTGGCAGTATTCTCTTATGCCTAGAACAATCAGTGGCGTTTAATATTTCAAAAGAAAAAATAACTGAAGATTTGATGAAGACCCTGAAAAAACCATATGAAAAGCCTTCATCTTCAAATAAGATATTTCTTATGAAGTTTTTATTTAATATTAAAATGGTAGAAGGTGGGTCAGTTGCTGATCATTTAAATGAGCTTAACATAGTTACCAGTCAATTGGATTCTGTTAATGTAAAATTTGATGAAGAAGTTAGGGTTCTTTTGATTTTGTGTTATTTTCCTGAATTTTGGAATAACTTGGTAATGGCGGTTAGTAATTTTGTTTCTAGTTCAAATATGCTAAAATTTGATGATGTTGTTAGTGTTATTTTGAGTGAGGAAATTCATAGAAAAAGCCTAGATGGTACATCCACATCAGACAATGTTTTGAATGCAAAAAGCAAGGGAAGAAAAAAGGAGGATATAATTCTAGAGGTCATGGGAAGTCACAAGGAAAATCAAAGGACAAGAGGTCCCAATCCAGAGAAAAGAAGGATTGATCATACTGCGGTAAGCTAGGTCATTTAAAGAAAGATTGTTGGTCTTGGAAAAATAGAGGAGATAAAAAGGAAGGAAATAAAGAGGAAAATGTGGTAAGTAATAAATTTGATGAAGATGATTTGATTCTTTCCCTTGATAATTCTTATGATTCTTGGGTGTTAGATTTAGGGGCTTCATTTCATGCCACGCCCCATAGAAGTTATTTTCTTGATTATGTCCAAGGGGATTTTGGGCTGGTTTATTTGGGAGATAGTGAACCTTGTTAGATTGTTGGAAAGGGAAGAATCAAGATTAAGTTGTAGAATGAGAATTATTAGCTACTACATGAGGTAAGGCACATTCCAAGGTTAAGCAGAAATTTAATTTCAGTAGGGCAACTAGATGATGAAGGTTGTGTTGTTACATTTAGTGATAAAAATTGGAAGGTCACAAAAGGTGTCTTAGTGGTAGCAAAAGGTGTGAAAGTAGGAACCTTATATCTTTTTACAAGTCATATTGTTACTTCTACTTTAGTTGTTGTAGAGAAAAGTCAATGTTTAGGAGCAATTCCTACAGTTCAACAGGTAGAAAATTAGACAGTTGTTATGGGTTCTGAATCAACACTGTGGCATAATAGACTTGGGCATATGAGTGCAAAAGGTATGAAAGTACTTCATTCAAATAATGTTTTACCAGGTCTAAAATGTGTTAATATGGATTTCTGTGAAAGTTGTGTGTATGAAAAACAAAAGAGAGTTATTTTTTTCTCAAGGATGGGAAACAAAAGAAAGATGAGAAATTGGAGCTTGTGCATACAGATGCATGGGGACCAGCTCAGGTATCTTCTCTTGGTGGCTCTCGGTATTATGTCACTTTTATTGATATGCAACAAGGAAGGTATGGATTTATTTCCTTAGGTAGAAATATGTTGTACTTAAAACTTTTAAAAAATGGAGAAGTTTGGTTGAGAACGAGACGGGTAAAAAGTTGAAATGTCTCAAATCTAATAATGATGTGAGTATTGTAGCAAAGAGTTTGAAAATTATTGTTCCTCTAATGGTATTCGTAGGCAAAAGATGGTTATAAGGACTCCACAAGAAAATGGAGTGGATGCGTGCATGAATAGAACAATAATGGAGCATGCACAGACTATGAGATTGCATGCTAGGTTGCCTTTAAATATGTGGGAAGAGGCTGTAAATATTATTGTTTATTTGATTAATAAAGGTCCCTCTAATCCTTTGGGTTGTGGTATTCTAGAGGAAGCATGGATAGGTAAGAAGGTGAGTTATTATTTTCTCAAAACCTTTGATTGTGAAGCATTTACACATGTAGATTCAGAAAATAGAACCAAGCTTGATGCAAAATCAAAGAAATGTATATTTGTTGGATATGGCATTGATGAATTTTATTTATAGGCTTTGGGATTTTGAAAATCAAAAAATTATGAGAAGCAAGGATGTCATATTCAATGAGAAAGTGTTGTACAAAGATTAGTTGCATAAACATGAGAAGAAAGAAAATGATTATTTAGTGTTGGATGATACTCCAAACAACGATGTTCCAGTGGTTCCTCATGATCCACAACAACAACAAATGCCAAAAACTTCAGTGAATGTTAGACAATCTTTTAGGATAAGTAGACCTATGAAAATATTTTCTCCCTCTTTGTATTATATTTTATTGATTGATGCTTGTGTACCAAAATGTTATGATGAAGCTATGCAGGTGGATGCCACGGTTCAGTGAGAGCATGGAATGGAAGAAGAAATGGAATCCTTGTTGAAAAATTAGACTTGGGACTTATGCAAGTTACCTACAAGTAAAAAGGATTTACCAAATAAATGAGTTTATAGGTTGAAAGAGGAAGATGGAGGCAATAAAATATTTAAATCTAGGTTAGTTGTAAAGGGATTTGCATAGAAAAAGACATTGATTTTGAGGAAATATTTTCTCCAATTGTTAAAATGACTTCTATTTGTACTGTTTTAAGTGTTGTGGCTATTGCATATTTTTATTTAGAACAACTTGATGTTAAAACCACATTTCTTCATGGTGATTTGGAAGAGGAAATATATATGGAACGACCATGAGGATTTGAGGTCAAAAGTAAGGAGAACCTAGTGTGCAGTTTGAAGAAAAGTTTATATGGCTTGAAGTAAGCACCTCGACAATGGTATATTAAATTTTATAGTTTTATGGATAAGCAAGGCTACAACCTGTGTAATTCAGATCATTGTGTTTACTTTAAGAGGTTAGATGATGATAGCTACATTATTTTATGTTTATATGTTGATGATATGCTTGTAGCGGGGTCTAACATGGATCACATAAAGGAGTTAAAACAATAGTTAGAAAAATCGTTTGATATGAAGGATTTGGGGTCAGCAAAACAAATCCTTGATATGAAGATTACAAGAGATAGGAAAAATAAAAAAAATATTTTTATCTCAAGCTGATTATGTTGAGAAGGTGTTGCAAAGGTTTAATGTGGAGAATGCAAAAGTTGTTAGCACACCTTTTCCAAGTCATGTCAAATTGACTAAGGATATGTGTCCAAAGACACAAGAGGAGGAAGACAAAATCTCCAAGGTACCATATGCTTTAGTTGCAGGCAGTTTAATGTACACCATGGTATGCACAAAACCAAATATTGTACATGTCATAGGAGTTGTTAGTAGATATATGAGTAATCCCAGAGTTGAGCATTATAATTCAATAAAATGGATTCTCAAGTATTTAAGAGGTACATCCAATAAATTTTTATGTTTTGGTGGCTCTAATACCGATTTAAAAGGCTATGTTGACTCAGATTTGGCAGGGGATATTGATACCAAGAAAAGTACCATAGGTTATGTATTTATAGTTGGTGGGACAATAGTGAGTTGGATTTCTCAATTACAAAAGGTGGTTGCTTTATCCAACACAGAGGTAGAGTATGTCACTACAACAAAGGCAAGCAAAGAGATGATATGGATGAAACTTTTCATGGAAGAGTTGGGAAAACAATAGGTTGAAAGTTACTTGTTTGCAGATAGTTAGAGTGTTATACGTCTTGCAAATGATTCTGCCTTGCACTCTAAAACCAAACACATACAAATGAGATATCATTTCATTCGTTTGGTGTTGGAGGATGGACAGGTAATGCTAGAAATGATACATATAGATGAAAATATAACATATATGTTTACGAAGGTGGTGATAAGGGAGAAGCTGAGCTCCTCTTCAACTTTAGATGGCCTTCAAGGTTGAATTCAAGTGAAAAATATTTACAGGGTCCAAGGTGCTTATTCCCAGTGGGAGTTGTAGGGGCAATGTTGTTTTGATCAGTCTCCAAGTGGGAGATGGTATGGAGTGGAGTCTGATCAATCTCCAAGTGGGAGATTGTTGTGTTATGGAGACCAATCAGACAGATAAAATCTTCATATTATTTTTTATTAAATAATTGTTTGCACTTATTAAATATTTTTGCCACACTTGTATCTAAAATTATGTTTACAAACAAATATTAAATGTTGGGAGTGATTAGTTACAATATTTTAATATAAAGTCAAAAGACAACTAAAAATATTAAATTTAGCTGCCCAAAGAAAATGTTTTATTGGGTGCATGATGCACAACCAATGACCACACTTCATTGGTAATTAATGGGACATGTGTGGGAGAAAATTAGAACACTCAGTGATGAGTTTCTAGGGTAGCAGGTAGTGAAAAACGTTAGCAAAAAATCACAGAATAGTGGATGGAAAAACACAAGAGAAGCTGTGGGTACCCATAGCCATGGCTGTGTAAAACCAACAAGTGAAAAACGTGATGAAAAAGTTTGCTACAGGTTGTAGATGTTGCTGCATGTATTGCAAAGGTTATTTACTAGAATTTTAATATATATTGGACCCTGTGTTGGTGGATGTATCCCGATTTTGGGTGAACCATGTTAGATCTTTGTGTTCTTCTTTTGTTGTCCAAAATTTCTATCTGTTCTATTTCTCTGTTTTATTGATTAAATATGCATTTAATTGTTTGAAATCTACCTTCTAACCATAACAAAGGGTTTGAAAAGATATTAAGGGTTTGAATTTTTTTTAAGTGTACAACGGATTCCTCCCCTCTCAATTGTCATGTGCATCTAACATATTATGTATCCCTAACCTACCTAGCCTTAAACAATAAATTTTGAAGGATTTGTTTCAAGTATGAGAAATTGGTGTTGTCATTGATTTCAAAAATCTTGTGTTTTCATTGGTGTCAACTATATGAGAAGAAGATTGTTGTAAGAGTATGTGTTGTCTATGTTTTTTCATTGATGATGCTTTGGTTAGTTGCATTATGTTTTCATTAGTAAGCTACTGATGTCAACCTCTAGTGTTTATTTGATAAGCTTTTGCCTATGGATATATGGTTGAGAAAGTGATGAAAATGATGAGGATGTATTTCTGGTGCTTGGTTTCCAAGTGCTTTTGAGAAACAAATGATAAAAAGAGGAAATAGTGAGTTTCAGTGTTGTTCTAGATTGTAGAGTAGTGTTCTGGTGTTGCTCTACATTTATTCTAGGCTGAAGATATACCTATGTGTTTTAGATATGTTTATACAAGGTGTTCAAAGGTGTTATATCCATAATTTGGTGTGCTGGATCACTGTGTAGAGGAATTTGTGTTCACTAGTGTGGGAACTGTGTATTGCAGAGGTGTCTAGGAGAAATGCTATTTTCTCTTTGTTTCTCTATAGTTTGGTTTCAGGTCTTGCAGATCTAGAGGTGTGCTGATAGTGTTGGTATCTCTCTTCATTTAAAGTTGTTCAAGGTTTGATGCTTCAAAAATTAGTTTCTTAGTTTACAGTGTATGGTAGAGTTGTTTGAGTGTACTAGGTGAGTACATTCTTTAGGTGAAAGTTGTGAAGGAGTTTGTTGGTTTTTAGGGTATTTGTGGAATACTCTCGATTGCGTTAAGGTGAATTTTTTTTTTTGCAAGTTGTTATTGCATCAAAGGAAGCATGCCCTTAAAATTTTAATGGGTTTTACATGGGTAATGACTAACCTGGGTGTTTACATGACTTGAATTTTTTTTTGGAAGTGTGGTATGGCATGTATGAGTGGATTTATATCCTTGATATGGTGTTTTGTGGCCTTCCTTCATTCCTTTCCACTGTAGGAATGTTTTGGTTTTGACCTAATTTGAATTTGCACGGTTGATATGCATAACCGACCTTGGAGAATGGTTTCAAGGTTGAAGAGAATGGTTTCAAGGTTGAAGATGATATAAGTATGAGTTGAGTTGTTGAGGGATGATGAGATAGATAAGAATAATGTGGATGATGTTAATTGCAAAGTGTTAGGGTGCAAATTTGAGAAGTGCAGTGTGAGCTTTCATGTCTTAGATTGCTGAATGTAGTGAGGAGAAGGTGTCTACAATTATTCAGTCAAGCTACGCAGGTGTTGGTGATATTATGGTGGATTTCTTTATTGCATTGAGATATATTTCTCTATGTAACACTATTCTCTATTGGTAGTAAGCCTTTCTTTCTTTGGAAAGTGGGCTCTTTTGTATTCGGTGTTGATATTAATTTATATTGTGAGCTAATCCTCACCGTGGTTTTTACCATATTGGGTTTTCCACGTAAATATGGTGTTCTCTTGTGCATGGTATTGATTTGATTTAGTTTCTTTTATTTAATTTTCATGCTAAATCACTATAACAAATTAAGGGTTAATTGAATGAAGGTGGATTTGAATGTTTGTGAGGGTTTTGAAGTTTAAAAGTACAACTTATTCACCCCCTCTCAATTTTCTTATGCATTCAATAGGATTCCCATGATATACCTATAGCAGGATATCCTAGATTCTAGAAAACATATCTTTTAGTCAAGAAAAATACTTCTAGCCTCAAATGAAGTCTGAGATTCGTACCTATGTCTAACAATGTTTAACTTGCCAAATGGTAAAATAAAAACAATGTAAACACCCTAGTCTTTTACAACATTTACCCATACCAAATTAGAAGTGGGAGTCAATTAGTATGGATTTTATTATTGGACTACCTTAGACACATAAAGGTCATAACTATATCTTTGTAGTGGTAGATAGATTAAACTAAAATGACACATTTTTTACCTATCAAAATAAAATCCTCAGCTTCTAATATTGCCCATATTTTTTCAAAGAGATTTTTAGGTTATATGATCTTACAAAGAACATTATTTCAAACCAAGATCCCAAGTTTACCTCTTCTTTCTCGAAATCCCTTTTTATGAAACTAGGTACTCAATTGAATTTTAGTATTGCATAACATCCCGAGTCTAATGTTCAAACAAAATGATTTAAAAAAATCTTAGAGGATATGTTACAGATGTATACTGGGATAAACCTAAGTCACGGGAAGACTATTTACACTTAGTTTAGTTTGTATACAATCAAGGACATCATTCAACCATCAAGATGTCACCTTTTGAAGCTATGTATGGTCAAAATTATAATATTCCTATCTTGTGGTCTAATCCTATCAATAAGATTTGTATGAGAATTAAAACCTACTAGAAATGGAAGCCATTATTTACAAAACCAAACAAAATATGAAGTTTTCCCAAGATAGATATAAAATTTAGGTTAATTCCAAAAGGTATATTCGATAGTTTGTAAAACCCAAAAGGAGCTCATTAAAACTTGGTAAATATTCCAAAATAGCTCCTCATTTTTATGGCCCCTTTGAAGTATTAGAAAAGATAGGTAATGTTTCTTATAAACTTACCTTACCACTACAATTAAAAATCCATGATGTATTCCATGTAAGTTTACTTAAGAAATATGTATATAATGTTGATCATGTTATTGATTGGAAAAGTGTTTTTTTATCAAACCTTCTTGTGAATTTAAAATTGAACCAAAAAATAATAATTGAAACAAGATTTAGAACATTAAGAAATAGAGTTATAGATGAAGTAAAAATTATATGGACTCATTGTAGTATTGATTGTGCTACTTGGGAAAAAGTTGAATTTATTAAAGTTCAATATCCACATTTGTTTAAGTAGAGGTTGTTATGTGTGTGTTTATGATATAGAAACTCCCTGTGCTAAAGAGGGAAACAACTAAATAATAGGGAAAGAATTGTTATAGGACATTTTCCCCCTAGAAAAGAAAGAGGAAAAGATAAAAAAATATAATGGGGAAATTTACCTTCAAGTTAAATTAATTAAAAGTGCAAGAGAAAATTATCATTTGAAGATAAATAAAAGAAAAAAAGAATTGTAAAACTATTATGATTAGGTGTGCTAGTTGGAACCACCCTTTGATTCTTTTATTAACCATGGAAAAACTAATTTTGAGAAGCAAGGAGAAAAATAAGAAATTGAGTGACAAAAAATTGCAAGGAGCATGATTTTTGGCTAGCACACTGTGAGCATTAGAGAAGGGGGCACATAGAGTGTGTCCAACTCAGGGTACAATGTACGCTAGAAAAAATCCTGACCAGGACTTGGTTTGAACTTGTGTTGAGCATTGTTCTCTTGAACCAACACTTGTGGAGAGCACAATAGTGCATTGTGTTTCGAAAGGAAATAGATCCTCCTAAACTTCTCATAGATAGACGAGGCTAAACCAACAATCTGATCCAAGCAATCACTATAAACCTTTGTACATTTTTAAAAGATGAACTTATGATTCTTTATTTTTGGTATTTTAATATTGGATAATTTTAAAGTTGCATAGTTTAAAAAATTTATATGAAGTTTAAATTATTGTTCTTTTAATAGATAATAAAATTTTATTTATTGAATGAATTTGAGTCTATTTTAATTTCCTCTTTTCTAGAAAAGTATTGTCATAGTTGGTGTTAAATTAGGGTAATTTTGGTACAAGTTGGATTACAATTCAATTATGACTTAATTCGATGTAGGGTTTGATTAGGGTTCAATTATAATCTCAATTCAATTAGGGTTAGGATTTAATTATAGTTTAATTAGGGTTAGGGTTCAATCAAGGTTATGGTTCAATCAGGTTTATGATAATGGTTCAATTAGGGTTACAATTAATGTTAGAGTTACATGTAATGATAAAGTTTTATAATAAATTAGAGTTTAATTAGGGCTCAGGTTCAATTAGTATTAGTGTTAGGTTTAGGTTTAGTATTAAGTTTAGGTTCAATGTTAGTGTAAAATTAGGGTTAGAATGCAATTAGGATTAGGTTAGTATTAGGGTTAGGGTTAGGGTTAGGGTTAGTAGTATAGTTCAATTAGGGTTATAATTAGTGTTAGGATCAAATAGGGTTAGGGTTCTAAGATAAAATATGGGGTTAGGGTTAGGGTTAGTGTTCAATTACATTCGAGTTTAATTAGGTTTTAAATAGCTTTAGGGTTATGGTTGTAATTCAATTAAGGTTATGATTAGGGTTATTATTCAATTAGGGTTCAATTAGGGTTAGGATTAGTATTAAGTTTAGTAGGAGTAGGGTTCATTTAGGGTTAGTATTAGGGTTAGGGTTTAATTACATTTTAATTAGAGTTTAGATATTGGTAGGGTTCAATCGAGGTTAAAGTCCAATTAGGGCTATAGTTATGATTTAGCTAGGGTTATAATCATTTTTAGGGTTATGATTAATGATAGGGTCTTATGATAAATTAGAATTTTATTCATGTTATAGTTCAATTAGGGTTTTATCAAGGTTAGGGTTCAATTAGGGCCAAAGTTGTGATTAGGGTTCTAAGACAAAGCTTATGGTTATGGTTATGGTTAGTATTATGGTTAGGTTAGGGTTAGGGTTTTAAGATAAATCTTTGGGTTAGGGTTATGATTCAATTATGGTTAGGGTTCAATTAAAATTCAGTTAGGGTTACAATTTAATTAAGGTTAGGGTTCAATTAGGGTTTAATTAGGATTTCAATTCAATTCTGGTTAGGGTTATGGTTATGGTTATGGTTTTAAGATGAAGCTTAGGGTTAGGGTTAAGTTTAGGGTTTAATTAGGGTTAGGGTTAGAGCTTAATTAGGATTAAGGTTTAATTAATATTAGGGTTAGGGTTAGTATTATGGCTAGGGTTAATGTTAGTGTTAAATTAGGGTTAGGGTACAATTAGGGTTACATTTTAATTATGGTTTGATTTGGTTTAGGGTTTAATTAGGGTTAGATTTATGGTTAGGGTTCTAAGATAAATCTTTGGGTTAGGGTTAGGGTTATGGTTTAGTTAAGGTAAGGGTTAGATTGGAGTTATGGTTAGGGTTAGGGTTATGATTACAGTTATAGTTAAGGTTAAAAATGGGATTGGTATAAGTGTTAGAATTATGTTTCAATTAGGGTTAGGATTATAGCTAAGGTTCAATTAGGTGAGAATTTAAATAGGGTTAGGGTTGTTGGAAGTTTATCATTGAGAAGATTGGTAGATGTATGGTAGGTGATGCTACTATGGTGTTGTCATTGATGTCAACATTCTAGTGATGTCAAAATTGATGTATAGATGATGTATGCTAAGCATAATTGAATGAAGAGTTGTCAATCCATTATAGTTGTAGATTTGTTGGTCTAGTGCAGATCAAATGTGTTGGATATTTGCCTAAGTTTATAATGTAGTTTTTAGTGTTCAAAGAACCTATTTTGTGGTTTGTATTACTCCACTAAGAAGAATCTTGTCATATGGTTATGAGGTAATTTTGGTGTATGATGGGGGAATCTAAATCCAAGGTTTCATATCTTTATGTCCTCCACAATTAAAGTTGAATTTGAAAAAATGTCGCTCTAGATATGGAAAAGTTATAGTGACAGAGTACATGATTGGAATACTCTGCATTTCACCGCAGATGATTATTATAGTATGCAATTTTGAAGGAATTTTTATAGGTGTAAGAAGTATGTGTGGCCCAAGTGTCAAGTATTTTGGAGGTATGCGTGTCAAAATATGGATGAACAATTGGATCATTCCATTGTTACTTCACTAGTGGTGCCGACCTAAAGGGATTTAGGTTGTGAAAAATTAAAGGTTGTATAAATCAAAATTATGAGAGTAATTATAGGTCCTTTCTGACCTATTTTGATTATGTATGTGTTTTGGGTTGTGTGTGTGGTCAAGTTTTGAGCCAAAAATTTGAGGTATTACATAGTACATCTGATTAGGGTGACCTAATTGATGTTGTAGGTGTTTGTAGACGTAGTACATATAAATGAAAGCTCATTTCAATGTTGAAGATCTAGTTATTGATGATAAGTGTGTGAATGTGATTTGAGTGTGACAAGGTGTGGTGTTAATATAATGTGATAAAGAAGAGTATGATAGTAGTGAAGCATGAAGTGTGTTAGATCAATTTACAAAGCCTAAGTGGAAATGTCTTTAGCATATTGTATATGCATTGTATTAGTTCAAATATTTGGCAATGATCCATGCTTTTTTATATCCTAGTAGTGAGCCATTTCTTCTATTCTCTAGATAGTAAGTCCTCTAGACAGAGGGTCCACCTAGTAGTGAGCCATTATGTAATATCTTATGTTTGGTTATAATATATTGTGAGCTAATCCTCATCGTGGGATCTTCCCTCTTTGGGTTTTCCATGTAAAATTTGGTGTTCTTATGTTATTTGATGTGATGCATCATTTTTATGTTCTTGAAATATAGGAAAAAGTGGTCACCAAAATGACAGTTGAAAAAGGTGGGGGGCACCTCAAACAAACCTTGTCCCTAATTTCATTAGAAAAATAAATCTCCCAAGGATAGGATTGAATTTAAAACTTGAGGTGAGTCAACCCTATTAGGAAGGTTTGCTATTTTCTTGTGAAAAAAATGACTGATTGGTTGTTTGGGAGATAAATTTAAATGCATTAACAAACTCATATGTATGAACTTATACTTGAAATGCAGATTATTATGATATCAGAAATGTAAACAACAAGTTACATATAGATTTGAGAAGGGTAGAGTAGTATGTACCTAGCACCAAAAGTGAGTTTTGAACACTGATGAAGGACAAATTCTCCCTAGGGAAAATGGGTCTTTGTACAGGAGTCCAAAATCTACTTTTATAGTCCTTTGATCTTGGATCTAAGCTTCTGATTTCTCCAGGTTTGACTGTTAGAAAGCCAAAAATAAAATATGTAGGTGAGTTTTTGTAGCTTGACAACAATGTCGACAACTTTGACAACTTTACAAAATTGTCCATTTGATTGATTTTTAGTCCTTCATCTATAAATCTACACATACAAAGAGAGATTTTATTTTTATTTTTGGGTGAATAGGGGTTTACCTTGGTCAAACCCCGGTTTGGTAATTAAAATTTGATGATGAAACAATGATAAATGGAAGGGAATTAATGAATGAACAAAGCAATGCTAGAACTCACCAAAACCTTAATGGCTTCCTTTAGAGGATTGAGGTCTAACACATCTCTCTAAGGTCTCAATATTTCTTGAATTGGCTTGATGTATTGCTTGATTGGATGCTTGAATGCTTGAAATGCACATCACAATGTTAGCTCCAAAACATGATATGAACACACACGAATCTTGACATGATGATATGATCTTGATTTTTGTTGAAGATGATTGATAAATTTTCTCTTCAATGCTCTTGACAATAATATTTTCTCTTGTGAAGTTCACCTCTAGCTTGTTAATGTTGAATTGATAAAATAACTATGTATTTATAAGTGTTTATCTAATTTCCCAAAAAATAGATTCCACAAGCTGACATTTGAAACTTGAATTTGAATCATTAAAATGTCACCAAAAACATATTAAAAATTGGATCCTAGAACTTAAAAGGGAACTAAGTCCAAGAAACACAATTTCCAAGGTGTTTAAATTAATAATAGTAATTGTTTAATATAAGTTTCCCTTTTAGAAAACAAGGATAATAAAGATTTGGAATGCATAATTTGGGTAATTAGAAGCTTAATTAAGTCCAATTAATTAAGGGGATGCAAACATAGTGCGAAAATGTAAAGGTGTACATTTTTCTACACTAAATTTAGCCCCCACTTTAGTGAGAGTATGAGATCATGCTCAAACTCACACTAAAGTAGAAAAATAAGTCAAGAGTAGTCTAATTGTAAAATTGTTTGGAAGATGAGATGACAAAGATCAATGAGGATGATCAAGCCCTCATGATATAAGATCCCATGGAAAATAAAAAAAGGCACAAAGAGACACATGTATGTAGCACCAACACAAGATACAACATCATACACTATCAAAATTAATGCAAAGATGAAGAAGGGGTGGATCAAGATTTGACCGGTTATCCAAAAGGTATGAATCAAGCCTAGACTGTTTGTCCAAAAATATGCTCACAAGGGCTAGTGAAGTCTGATATACACTAGGTGATCCCCAAGGAAATATGAGAAGAACACAATGGTTGGGTGCAGTCTGATATACATCAAGTGTGTACCCATAAAAAGGTGGAAGATGGAAAAGTCATGCCAGGTCTATAGGCCTTCCATACGTCAACCATACCAAAATTTATACTCCTTGATAACTTTGAGAAGGTGCTACATTGAATGGTCACATGCTTCATAAGGTTAGCAAGCTACATTATGCTAGACACTCATGAAATACAGGCACCACTAGAAAGCAAGTTATATTATGCTTGGTGGCCAAGAATTAGTTTAGGATAGTCAAAGGGGTTTTTCTTAGTTCATGAAAGGTCTCACTTTAGAGAACATCACACTCAATATCACCATAAAGAGAGGACTATACAAGGGATTAATGATTCACACCTTAGGTAATACAAGCCATAGCATTACCACTAAGAGGAATGTCATATGGCAAGAAAGGTCACACACTTGAAGGACATCAAACCTAATGTCACCATCATGAAGACACATCACGTGAAATAAGAACACACTTTGAATAAAGGTCATGTCATTAAGCAAGCAACAAGAAGGAGGGATAATGCCCCCCACTTTAAAGAAATTGCTAAACACCATGTTGTGAACTATTAATTTAAAGTAGAAGATGATAAATTCCAATTGATAAAAGAGACATGAGAGCTTATTTGGAAAGACCTCTGCCAAAATATGTTTTTGAATAAAGCTACATCATGGAAAGGAGATTTCCCCCATATTTAATCCTAAGATAACACATAAGGGATCCAGGGATTTGGGGTTAGTGCATGTCTTTGTTAAAGTGATATAATCAATCTCGAAGCTGTCATCATTCCCCAAATAACTCATGGAACAACGAGCACAAAGGAAGAATGCCATATAGAGAGAGAAAACAAAGGAGAAGCCTTTTCGGTCAACATGGAAGGGACCTAAATGTCTTAGTGAATTACATCATCCCCAAAAGGAAAACAAACAAGACAAGTGAAAAGATAATGATTTTGAAACAAAGAAGAATGAAGATATAAATAGAAAAACATCATGACAGATTCACTTCCTTTTTATCCTTGCACCAATGGAGTGATAAGGGTCATCCAAAGTAGGCTCACAAACATAAAGACACACCAAGTAACACAATACAGGGAATCAAATTATGCACATGTAATCACACAAAGAACATGAAAATACATAAAGCTAGTATGAAACATGCAATACAACCTAAAGCAAGTCATCCACATCCCAATCTTGTTCATCATATATGGAAGAAAAATGACTAGCCAAAGGGGCAAAAATGAGTTTCGTACTTGTATAATCACCAGGTTCAACATATGGTGATGTACTCTTTTTAGGAGGATCATCATGGTTGTTTTCTTCTATGCTCATGGAAGAGGAAAATATATTTTTTAGCTCATTATGCACTTCCTCATCAATTTTAACAATCTCATCATCATCATCCAAGTTGATCACAATAGGAGGTCTAATGATAATATCCATTGAGCTTTCATGTTGTTGTTGTGGCGAAGGTGGAGAATCATCATGCTTTGTTTGAGTTAAATTTTGGTCTTGGTTTGTTGGTTTGTTCTCTTCTTTTAACTTACGAGCAATAGCACAAAATCTATGCCTACACTTTTAGCATTTCAATTTATTTTTGCATTATTTTCAAGTTGTAATTGTATAGGAGCAGGTTTATAAACCATATGTTTCTTTTCTTCCCACGAGGGAGGAACGAAAGGAACCATCGAGGGTTGGTCAACCACTTTCTCTTTGGGTTTATAGACTTGTTTGATCTTAGGAGGCATAAAGAGAAGTGTATAGTTATCTCTTGGTCTCTTATAAGAAATAGGTGGAGGATTTTTCATGGATTTATCTTGGTTACTTGGAAGGGATTTTGGTTCAATCATGGTTTCATCAATGATAGGAGGCTCAATCATAGGTTGACGGATATTGCTAAGAGATAATTTTTCTATGTGCTTTGCCTTGAAATTTTGGTAAGATTTGAAAAATAAGTAATCACTAGGGTTAATAGATTTCGTAGGTTTGGGCCAAAAGAAACCCAATGAGAAATTCCCACAGGAAGACAAAGGATTAAAATTGCTATGATGCACAATGAAAATTTCATTACCAAATGGAAATTTTAAGCATTTATGCACTACTGAGCGGACGATTTGCATGGAGCATGGCCATGGATAGCCTAGCTTCACACATAATTGGTCCAATGATGAGGGGTGATCCCATAATATTGGTTTACACTTTTTGGCCAAACTATACATTGAACTAATTTTTTTTAACTAAATCTTCACTGTCGGGCACCTATAGCTACTAAACCATGAGGAATTTGAAGATGATGCAAACTAGTGATTTGTGACATTTTTCTGTAGATTCTAAATCTATATTTTTAAAAAAATTTGGAATAAAATTGCATTTCTTTTTCCATCTCCTTTGAAAACTAGTTTTTAATAGTAAACACCATTTTTAAAGAGTGATGTTCACTGTAAACAACATAAATTTTTTTCTATTAAGGATAAAATTCTATTTTTTTTGAATTTAGCTTTGTAACTACAATATCTAGCATGTTCATTTGGTTTCATAGTGTTTTATTGAATATTTTTTCTTAATTAATTTTTGAAGTCAAACCAATTACAATTTAGACATAGGAAGACCATATACAACATACCTTTTTTGTATGTATCGAAATTCAATTTTTTTTACTGGATCAAGGACATCAATACCTAGCATGAACATATTTTTCAATATTTTTTGATAATCTACTATTTTTCCACATGTGTAGAATAGAGAGATTGATTTTTGGTGAAAAACCTATGTTTAATTAAACTAAAAAAATACTTAATAATACCAAAATATATTAAATTATATTTGATGGATAGCTCATTCTGAGGAATACCATCATCCAATTGGGTATGTGAAGTTGATTCCATTTTCATCTTCAACCCAAGCTTGGAAAGGAAAAATTGTTAGAGGAGAGGGAGAAGGGTAAAAAAGGGGGGTTTGAGTGAACCCCCTTGGACCCCTTCAAGTGAAGGGGGGTTTGCTTGAACCCCCTTTTTTTGCAATTTTCCTCTGTTTTCATTTAAAAAAATGTGTGAAAAAGGGGATGACATCATAGGGGGTTTGCTCAAAGGGGGGGGTTCGAGCGACCCCCCCTTCAAGTGAACCCCTAAAAACCCAATTTATTTTCTTTTGAGTATTTTTCAATTTTCCTTCATGAAGGGAATTGTAAACTAGTATTGCAGGATCACCCTGGGATGATGGAGAATGGAACACTTAATTGCTTCGGTCCAAATTTTAAGGGGAGAGTGATTGAACCTATTGTAGGGAAAGGAAAATCATTGTGTGTTTAATCCATGCTTTCGATTGTTCATAAAAGTCTTGATAAAGTTGATGTACAAAAAAGAATTCATCGGTGATCACATTCTCTACACACATGGGATCAATTAATATCCCATTAGTAGGCTTGTCATTGATTCTTCCATCTATGTAAAGAGGATCGTATGGTGCATGTTTAATTATGTCATTTTGTGAGAAAGCAATTTCAAGAGACATTTTGGTTTGGCCCTTACGAGGTTGAACATACTCATGTTATTATTAGAAAATTTTACTTTTTCACTTGTTTTGACCAATTGAATTGAATGCAAATAACTAAAAAAAATTGTAATTTCATAAACAAAAATTGAGATCTACAAACAACAAGATATAAAGAAGACAAAGATAGAATGATTCCCATACATTTGGAAATGGTACTATACAAGGACAAGTTCACCCTAGGGTGAATGGGTCTTTGCATAGGGGTTGAAAAAATTAAGTTTTTGAGTTGATGTTAATACTAGTACATAAACAATAATAAACTACTAAAAAAACTAATAAAAAGTGCTTATAAATATTGTTAGTCATATATAATGCAACCAGATTGATGAATAAACCATTTTTAGTCATTTATTGGTTGTTTTGATTGATTGATTTGGTAGTATATTTAGTCATTGATTTAGTCATTCATTGCTGCGATCTAGTCACTTATTTAGTCAATTTTTTTCCACTGATATATTTAGTCGTTGGTTTAGTCATTGATTGCTATAATTTGGTCACTTATTTAGTCATTTTTTATTCACTGATATATTTAACTAGTCACTTATTTAGTTGTTGATTTAGTCATTGATTGTTGTAATCTAGTCACTTATTTAGTCATTTTTTTATTCACTGATATATTTAGTCATCGATTGTTGTTAACTGGTCACTTATTTAGTCATTTTTATTCACTGATCTCACTGGTCATATATCTAGTCATATTTATTCACTGTTCACTGATTTCTATCAATTGGTAGTATATTTAGTCAATTTAATTATTAATCAATGTCAATTAGTAGTATATTTAGTCATTCTAGTTGACTGATATTTGAGGATTTAAGCATAAAACACAAAAATACACATCAATCATCAATTGCACACAATAAGACAACCATTGAGAAGGAAAAAATAGTGAAATTTATTAATAAAAGAAAGATGTTCTAGTTACAACTTACAAATAGAGTATTACAATTGTTATTTTCAGTCACAAGACTAAAAATATGAGTTACAATATTGCAGAGAAATGAATGCAAGAAAGAAACTTCTCCAAAAGACTTCTGCAATGATGGAAATGCATGTTTGAAGCCCTTCAATGCAAGCACATGCTCCTTTCATCTCTTAAAACTTCTACAATGTGGGAAATCTTCTTGGAGCAAGCTGTAACATGTAAAATCCAAGGAGAGTGTTGATCGTGTCCCATATATGAAGCTCTCTCCAACACAGTCAACAATAACCCAGCTAGAATATTTCCTCCTTTATATGCAATGTGCCATCTAATATGAGCAATAGGGTGCTACCGTTTTCGCCATGAATGAAGCTGTGCTTCAATATAACCAAAAAAATTAATATTAGTCTCAATTCAGAAAGAATAAAAGTGCATTGTATATTGCAAGTTTACAAAAGAAAGTCCAAACATAGTAGAAAGATAAATCAATTAAAAAACTATAGCCTTTTCAGAAAATTCCTTAAATAGAGTATTCAACATAGGCTTGAAATATGCATATTGAACCCTTGATTTTAGAACCTTGTTCAAAATCTAAGAAAGGTGATACAATTAGATTATAGAATGAAGTTGACATATTATTGAATGAAGGCTATCAAAACTAACTAGAATAGAACGACATTATCATCAAAACTTTCCTGGAAACCAAGCCCAAGAATGCCATCAGACTTGGACAACAAAAATGTCAACCTTGGTTCATGTGTTAGTAAAGACCTGCACCATTAAAGAATCCATTTATACATAAATTCCAAATTAAGCTGATGAGAAAAGATCTTTGATATCCAACTAGGAAGCCTTAACACCCAAAAATTACTAACTTGATGTTTCACAACAAGTTTCCCAACTGTGACATCATCTTTACTTAAGAAACCAAATAGTGATCCACTACCATATTGAATCTCACAGGAATTTCCTTCACAAACAAAAAATGATATATATTAATTTTTTACCAACTTCCTTAATATTCCAATGTAAGCAGACTAAACTATGTGAGGTTGAACGTTTGAAGTAGAGTACCATCTTCTTGGTATGTGATTAACTTTGATGACTTGTATCTTAAATGAAAATAGCAAGCTATCTACACTGTAAAATCATTGTTACAAAAATAACCACAAAATCCTCTTTAATTAAAATAATCCTTCTAGATATTTCAGTTAATTTCTAAGAGAGCTAATTTCACTATCCAAACAACCGTCAATCTATTTACTGTATATAATTTCCCAGAATTCAGAATTTGAATGTAATGAAACTAACCATAATTACCAAATATTTGACACCAAAATGTAGTACAAAATGAATTGTTTGAATGAATGCCTCAAAGAGATGTCATCTCATGGAATGAAATGACATGCTTGCAAAATGTGCACAAAATGGATTTTGCAAGGAAGCTCTCAAAATATTTAAATTAGTGAAGCACTCTAGAACACCGACATTGTAAGCTTTGCTTGTGTTCTAGATGCATGCAGTCATGTAGGTTTAGCGGATGAGGGTTGCACATACTTCACACATCAGTAACCCTTATTGAATTACATATATAGTTGATCATTAGGTGTGCATGGTTGACCTTCCTGATCATGTTGGCTATCTTGAGGGCACACTAAAAATTATTATTGAGATTCTAGTTAAACCTTTGGTTCATGTGGATCATATATGAATATAGGTTGAGTATTCTAGCAACACTAATTTTTTAGTTGGATCCTAAAAATGCAACAAATTATGTTCTCTAAAACATCTGTGTAGAAGTGGGCAGGTGTGGTGAGGTTCAAATAGTAAGGATATTCATGAAAGATAAATGAATTAAAAAGATACGTGAATGTAGTTGGATTGAAGGGCATAAAATGGTACATGATTTTTTGTGTAGGAGACAAATCACATCCACAAACATGGGATATCTATGCAAAATTTGAGAAATTGGCTTGGAAAATGAAGGAAGCAGGGTATTTCTAGATTCAATACTTTTACTCAATGATGTGGAATAGAAGAAAAAAGAATCATTTATGTACCACCATAGTGAAAAGTTAGCAATTGCATTTGGTTTGTTAAACATGGTCCGTGGTACAACTATTAGAGTTGTTAACAACCTTTGAGTATGTTCTAATTTTCACACTGCATCTAAATTCATCTCCAAGATTGTTGCAAGAGAATTTTTTTGAGAGATGTGAACTATTTCCATCATTTAAACAGGGACAATTTTCTTGTGGAGAATATTGGTGATACTAAATGAAACAATCTACAAAATAGGCTTACACTATAATAATGTGGACTACATCAGATATCCAGTAATAATGAAGGGACATCCATCAAAGCATAACAACAAGGATTTTTTTTGTCATATGTTGTAGTTACAAGTGCCTTGCTAGACATACATGAAAATGTGGAAGCAATATACACAAGGCAAGCAAAATATTTCAAAAACTACCTCAAAGAAATGTGATATTTCTTTTTATAGTTTAACCACGATACTGCACCATTTTGACATGATCCTTACAGTGATGTGGGATGTTACCACTACACTGCATTGTTATTGCTCAACCTTCACGGTAATGCTAGATGTTACTGCTACGCCACATTGTTATTGTTTAGCCTTCGTGGTAATGCGAGATGTTACCGCTACACTGCACCGTGTCTTCTTAGCTCTTGTGGGGATGTGGGAGAAGTATTTGAGTTACTATCATACCGCACATTTATTGCTCGGCCTTCGCGGTATTGCAGGATGTTACCGCTACACTACACCATGTCTTCTTGGCTCTTGTGGTATGGCAGTATTATGAAACTTGTCACAATGGTCTTATGAAACTTGTCAGGACCATATACTACCTTGACACAACAGTCTTATGAAACTTGTCAATATTTATGGGAACCTTTTCAATTACATTCAGATCTATAAGGAAACTATCCTATAGGGATGGCAGTCCTAAGAAACATGGAAATGGTTACAACAATAAATAGTTAACTAGAAACCATGAATTTTCAATGCATAATGGAGACTATACAGAGAGTTAAGTCAATGAGAAAACATCCTTGGAGAATTTTCATCAAAAGTATGACAATCTAAGAGTTCGTAGTAGAAAATCATATACCCTCAAAGACCTAATAGTCATAATAGACCTAGTGATAGCTTTTAGATTCATAAGAGAATATATGCAAGATTATGAAAAGACACTAAGATGGAAGGGCAATTGGTAGAGTTGAAGAATTAGATTGTAGTGAGAAGGTAGGGAGAACAAAGTAATTTACAGTTAAGAGCATTATGGTAGTTTCTCAGGTGACTATATTTGGGTAAGGAGAGAACTTAGTGACAATATTACCATCAAAACAATAAGGATACTCAAAACCCTACCAAACCCCAAGAGCATGAAAAGACACTGAGATGGAAGGGAAATTGGTAGAGTTGAAGAATTAGATTGTAGTGAGAAGGTAGGGAGAACAAAGTAATTTACAGTTAAGAGCATTATGGTAGTTTCTCAGGTGACTATATTTGGGTAAGGAGAGAACTTAGTGACAACATTACCATCAAAACAATAAGGATACTCAAAACCCTACCAAACCCTAGGGCCTTTTTCATCACCTTGTAGAGATCTCAAACATGCATGAAAATATTTCACAGAGACTAAAATCATCTCTATTTTTTATGATAAAAAAAAGTAACAAAATTTAGATTTACAAGTGATGAAAAGAAGTACATGAAAGTATATTATGCTCATTTTTTTTTTAAAAACTTAACCATTAACTATCCAATACAATCTAACAAAATAAAAATATACAACAAAATATTATGATTAACAAAATGATAATTTTAACAGTTATCTTAAGGTAGATTTTTTTTTTGTGCAAGTGAAAAATAGCACCCTTAGATTATTATGAACAAATAACATTTTCATTTACATCATTTTCAAGCAACACATTTTTAGATCCGTCTAGTTGTACAAAAATAAAATCAAATCTATAACAATCTCAAAGATCTAAAGGTTTAAAAATATGATATTTTTAGATCTATTCTTGGGTGTATCCTACAAATTTCATCATAGAAGGATGGGTCATCACCTCATTTAAACCTAGATGTGGAACTCCTTTGCTGTTTCCATAGAATCCAAAATAGGCCTAACAAATGCTGGAAGAAATAACCTTGTAAACACACAAAAGGAAAAGCTAAATCAGTAGTAATTTACTAATTTTCATTCAACTTCTCTATAATCATTTTAAGTACCTAATTCTATTGTACTTTAAAGATTTATAATATGAAGTTTAGCTATTCAAACAACTTAAATAATTTTAAGTTATACAACTAATAAATAGGCTTTAGAAATTCAAAAAAAAATCCACTTCTAAAATTTTAAATATCTTTACTATATCTATTTACCGTTGTTAGAGAGTCGCAAACTGTGAATTGTATAGGACAGTGAAAGGAAGAAAACTATCAAACAGTGATTGAATCACAACAAACAATCCAAAAACAATGCAAGTTACTATCAAATGGTGACAAAGATCTATCCTCTAAGTCATTTGCACATGGTGATTGAGAACATAGTGTGTAAGAAGTAAAAGAGCACTGGATCATAGCACTACAAAATGGTCATGAGTTATGCAGTGAGCTTCAATGTTCTTTTGATCACAAAGGAGATCGAGATAATAACCAACATATTGATGTGCACAAAGAATGTTCATGGAGTGCAAACTTCCTTATAAAGAAATTAACACAATATAATTTGAGGTGAATTGCACTTGCTATTTTATGCTGATATGGATATGTTCTAACTTGTAGTTAATTGTTGTAGCATAAAAGATAGGCTAAATAGTTGTTCATATACAATTGTTTCAAATTCTAAATTACTATACCTTATTGTAGGAGAAAATCACAAGGGGATTCTATACATAAGACACCATTGTCTCAAATTCAAAATTGCTGGCTCATTCACAATTGTTTGCTTCATTTATTTGATCTAAGACAACCTACTATGTAGAAGATGCTCTCAAAATTACAGTAAAATCCTCTATTCTAGGATTATTGTTCAAAATATTTCCCATCATAACAATGAACAAAAGCATTAGTCATTAACCTAAACTTTGCAAGAGTTTCATCAAATTCTACTTTTCCACTCTCTTTTCCATTTTGAATTTTATTCCCAATTTCATCCATGAAGAACTTACTCAGCCTGTAGATCCTGCTGTTAGCCATAACTTTACTAGGTGTCGAGGATAGATTTGAGTTTTTACCCAAGAAACAATTGACAAAATTTGGCCTTACCAAATTTTGATCTGGTAAGGCCAAATTTTGTCAATTTATTCTTTGGTAAAAAATTGAAGCTATCCTCGACACTTGGTAAAGTTATGGATAATAGAAGGATCTACAGGTTGAGGAAGTTCTTCATGGATGAAATTGGGAATAAAATTTATAATGGAAAAGAGAGTGGAAAAGTAGAATTTGACGAAACTCTTGTAAAGTGTAGGTTAATGACTGATGCTTTTGTTCATTGTTATGATGAGAAAGATTTTGAACAGTCATCTCAGAATAAAGGATTTTACTATGATTTTGAGAGCATCTTCTATACAACAGGCTATCTTAGATCAAATAAATGAAGCAAACAATTGTGAAAGAGCTAGCAATTTTGAATTTGAAACAATGGTGTCTTATGTATAGACTCCCCCTATGATTTGCTCCTAGAATAAGGTATAACAATTTAGAATTTGAAACTATGGTATATGAACAAATATTTAGCCTATTTTTTATGCTACAACAATTAACTATAGGCTAGAACATATCCATGTCAACATAAAATACTAAGTACAATTCACCTCAAATTTTTTTGTACTTGAGTATGACAGTACCTGAGCTTCTGGTGTTTCTAGATGAAACCTATAGTGGAAAAGTGTAGTTTCCATCTGAAGGAACCATGTTTGGAGCTCTTCCCTAAAATGAGGGTTGAAAATATTAGAATAAAAACAACACCATAATTGTAAAGTAACAATTTGTATCAAGCCAAATGTCAAAAAGTATAATTAAAAAGACAAATCCCTACAATTGGACCTCAAATTGGACCAAGTAGATTTATGATTTTATTTTTAGAATTTAGGAACTTTCTTTGTTGGAGCTTCATGACCTCAAATTGGATCGATAAAATTTATGATTTTATCTTTAATATGTAGGAACTTCCTCTATCGAAGCTTCACTAACTCAAATCGGATCTGAAATTGATCCAACAGATTTATGATTTTATCTTTAGAATGTACAAACTTTCTCTATCAGATATTAAAGATCTTAGGTTGGATGTCCAATTTTGACAAGCAGATTTATGATTTTATCTTTAGAATAAAGGAAATTCCTTTGTCAGATATTTGGAAATTCCTACAGTTCAATTTTACTTCCTACCAAAAACACACAGAAGTGTTTCACACCGGCCCAAGGTACTCTCCAACCTGGTTATGACACCGATAGTAATCCAATTTTTCCTGAACTGTCCATACCCAAATTTTGCATCACAATCTATTCTTCCTGCACATAGAAATTCCACATATTAACCCCTTCAAAATGAAAATGAAAATCATCATAAAACCATAATTAATAAATAATTTTAGCTTAAAAAAGAATCCAACGTCATTTACTATCAAAACAAAAGTTGTATAAATCACAAAAAATCCATGAAGCAATCCATCCAAAGAGAAAATAAGCAATGTAAGGATTTGAGCAATATAACTCCAAAGGGTTATGTTGTAATGGTAATGGAATCACCATAAGAGCACAACCGAGGAAAAAATTCTTGTGACTATAATTATGTGATTAATAACTCTATTGGTCACATGGCACAGTTGTGTTATAACAAATACATGATGCATTCATGTGTGACCCAAGTTTAATGTGGCTATGTTGTGATAGAAACGGAGGCACTCATATGAGCACAATTCATGTAAAAATCATTTCCATCACAATTAGGTGTCAATCATCATTGGGTGCATTTAGGTTGACTCAAGTTTAATAGGTTACGATGTAATGATAGCATGATCCAAGAGAAAATACCTCTTGTTGCAATAAAGAGCCTATAACTTTGGTTGATATGCAAAGTGGTTGTGTTATATCAATTATGTAGTGCATTCAAGCACAACCCATGTTTAATGGGCTATTCTAGAGAGTGATCAATATTTTCTAAACCTTATGAATGTTACTTAAAAGTGTACAACTTAAACTACAAACCAAGTTTGTTACATACTTGAATGCAATCTTGGGTTACCACAAACTATAATAATGCGATCTGCTAATAACCATTGTGGAAAGTATTAAACCAAGACCCATGCTATATAGGATACATTTCCCTAATTAGGTTTACATACCTTAATGATCAAACACAAGCTTCCCCCACACTCTAGATACAATCCAAGATCATACCACAACCCTATAAAGACAACTAACTTTTTGACCCAAGATTTAAGGTTGTTTTTTAATACCAAAAAAAGCATTGGTAAGAGCATGACTAGGGTACAAACCTGAGGCATCCGTAGAATCATAAACAATAACTCTAGCAGATTAGTGAGGTTACAATACCAGAAAGATTGAGACATTGTAGCCAATAACAAAATCTTGGAATCTAAAGATTGTAGCCAATAACAAGCACACTATGTAGCTCAGTGACATTTGTAAATGCAATCTATGGTAAGAATAATGACAACCACTTAAGGAGTGATAGTCAAAAAGAGGTTGAGCAGTGATAAGATAATAAAGCTCAAATATTGCATTGTAAAGTGGAGATTTTAATAGTGAGTTTCCTTACCCCCTTGCTAACCTTAAGGGATTTTCAAATTCTTTTGGCAATGTTAGACAAGGCAAATGCAATCAGGGAATGGCTGTCCAAATGAAGTAACTGTGGTAATCACAGGTTCAATGTTTCTTCTTAGCCATTGTATAATGGAGGTAGTGGATTGCATGTTTGATCAGTGTTTTGAGACTCATCAAAGATGGGGGAATAGTGAATAATACCTTGTGGACTGTGAAGTAGTGACAATAAGGTTGAAGGATCTTAAGACCTACAATACCATGAAACAATGAGTCCCTTGTAGTAAGTAAGTAGGTAGTCTATACGGAATAGTTTGATTTCATAGAAGGATGCTCATGAAAGGAATCTTCAAGTGACAGTGAGTGAGCTATTTTAGACTGTAGTTGAGGGTGCAATATCCAATCTTAAAGGAAGTTAGCAAAGCAGTAAATGTGCAAGAAAATCAAATCATACATAGCAAACAATTCACAATGTTATCTTGCATAATGCCTTGATTTTGAAGACAAAAATATCATTGTATCTTGATGAAAGTAGTGACTTTAATGGTCAATCACTAAAAACCATGATTTTAAAACATGTTATTGTGCTTATGGAGGAAACATTTTAAGCAAGAAAGTGAGTGGTGGTTTGGAACAACGACATGTATGAAGGACTTGCTTTATGTGCATAATATGCAGTCTAGCTTAAGACAACGCTCTTAGAAGAGATTAAAGGTGGATTATGGAACTCAAGGGTTACCATGATAAGTATTAAAGCAAAGACTGAGATCTATTTAAAAGGCATTGTCATGAAGATATTAAAGATGTCACATGCAAAACCCTAGCAGATGGAGTAATGAATATAGTGCCAAAGAGGATAGTGTGTTGGGGCAGATTTAGGAGATCTCCAAATTATTTAATCAAAAGAAAATACATCATTTATTTATTTTTTAAAATTAAAATAAATCATTCTAAACCCTATATAAGATACATTGATACTTCAAAAGCATTTGATTTGTTTTTTAAAATTAAAAGAAATCATTCTAAACCCTATATATGATACATTCATACTTTAAAAGAATATGAAGGAATTTGAGATTATGTAAATACATGTCAATTAAATAACTAGATTACAAATAGTAGTATGAACAATGTGTAAACAATGATTTTGGATTACCCAAAGGTGCCTCTAACACTTCTAGGTTTTTCACCTAAAAGGAGAGGAGTTGGGTCTAAAATGCTAATGTTTACACTCAATATTAATGTAAATGAGACGTAATGTATCTAAATATGATATAATAATGCACTGATATGAAAATAAAATGATGATTTATTGATGCTAAATCTAAGAAATATGAAGTGCTGGAAAACACATTGTGATATGCAAACATATGATAAATGACCTAGAAATGCAAATAAAACTAAATAGAAGACTATGAAACAAAAGGTGTGCAATTGGAAGTGTGTTGTAGACTTGAAGCAACTCTGAAATTTTGGAAATACTATTTTTTAAGCCTGGTGGGACACTTGTGCCAAGTTGGGTGACTTAGTCCAGTTTCAATTTTTTTTTGGAAAATTGCACCGGGGTCTGTTTTAGCCAAGTGGGTGTCTGAATCTACAAAGATATCTGAAAAATATGCATAGTGGGACTAAGTCGCCACAACTGGGGGAAGTGTCCACTTTGTCTTTTCTAATGATTTGAAAGGGGAATCTGTAGACCTTGACTTGCACTTCTACTCCTAGTAATTTCCCAGATCTGAAACTGCAAAATTCGGCTTGCAGGTGTTCTCCAAGGCTCTTTTAGGGTTTTGAAAACCTTGAAGGGCTTTGAAACTTTTATGAAAATTTTCTAATCTTTTTCTTAAACAAATATGCAAACAAGACCTACAAATCACACAAAGAGAGAAATAAATGTTGGATGTTAGGGCATGGGAGTTTGCCTTGGTCAAACCCCTTTTTAGGTAATTAAACCAAATGAAGAAAGAATGTAATGAAGCATGCAACAATGGAGTTAATACCTTTCCATGATGTTTGATCTTGATTTTTTGTAGAAAAACATGAAGAATCTGCCCTTGAATGTCTTTGGAAGCTATCTTGATGACTTAGAATGTGAAAACCCTAGTTTGCTTGACTTGAGAACATGATGAGTGATGAATGAATGATGATGATGAATTATGAATTAGGTTTTAGAGACTTGTATTCATAGGAAATTCACCTTATTTGCTCATTAATTGGATCCCTAAGGCCGACATGAAAGAGAAATAAACTTAAATTCAGAAATTTCCTGCTCAAACCTCAAAAATGGGCCAAATTGGACTAAGTCACCATGTTGGGCGACTTAGTCCCACCTGGAAGGGACTCATTTTCCAAAATGGTGACTTATTCGTAGAGGACCCCTTTTGATAGTTGGAATGATGGGGAATGAGGAATTTCAGTTCTTATGTTGATTTCATCGGTTATTTGATCAAATTATGCCTCGAGATGCACACTATGGGGCAATAGGGACCTATTAATAATGATATAAAGGTTAATTAGGGCTTGGGACACAAAGCTCAATGTGAAAGTGTGATTAAATTCACTTTACATCATTAAAATGAGGTCCACATAGCCTAGAAAGGCACAACATCCAATGTGAATGTGTAAGGCACATTACAATGTACTAGATTAAGTTTAAGTTTAATTCAAAAACCTTCTAGATTAATGTGAAGATGCAATTAAATACATTTTATAATGTTGAATTATGGGGAAAATGAGTTTATTAAGTCTAGAGAGGCATGAAAGTATTTTACAACAATTTACAACACCTTTACAAGACATTGTTAGATGCATTTTATTCAGTTTGAAAGGGTTCAAGACCTAGTGTGGATGTGAAAAACACCTCACAACACCAAATCAAGGCCTCATTAAGTCCAATTTGTCATCAATTAATCCTAAATCAAGCAAGAAAAAAGGGATACTTTTTCTGTGTCCACAGTTAGCCCCCACTTTAGTGAGAGGATGAACCTGTTTCAAACTCACACTAAATTAGACATTCAAGAGGAGTCCAATTGTACCAATGCGGATGACAAAGAATGAAAAAGATCAAAGGAGGTTGTGGAAGCCTCTAGGATCCAAGATCCTAAGTCAAGCCAACATAAGCGCAAAGGACACATGCAAGGTGTATGATTTGCAACAAGACAAGATACATGATCATACAATGGCAAGAAAGAGAAAAGTGAAAATGAGGTGGATCAAGCTTCGACCATCTATCTAGCTTGTTGTGGATTAGGTCTAGGCTATTTTTTTTGGATAGAAAATGCATACTCACTCTGGGGTGATCAAACTCTTGGTTGTCCACCGAGTGAGAAGGCCCAAGTATACTCACTCTGGGGCCATGAAACTTCTGGTTTTCCACGAGGTGAGAAATCCACAAGGTGGCTATGGGGAAAAGTCATGCCTCGGAATGGGCTTCCTTCTCAAACCAAACCAAAGTTATACCTCTTGATAACTTTGATAAGGAACCACAATGAAAATGATTTTTGCGCTCTATGAGGTAAGAAAAACTTCGTATGCTTGACACTCATAGACAAACATGATAGTACCATAGGCATGCAAGTTGTGTAATGCAAGGTGGCCATATGATAATTGTTGTAAATAGTGCAAGGAATGTTCAAAGGGATTTTGCTTAGTTCATGCAAGGTCTCATCTTAGGGAACATTGTGTCTAATGTTTCTAAGAGAGGAAAAGTGCAAATGGTCTCATCTTGTTTTTAAGAGAGGACACGTGCAATGTCTCATCCTAGGAAATAGTGTACCTAATGTTTCCAAGAGAGGAAATCACAAGAAAAAGAAAATCACACAATGAAATGTGAGTGTGGATGTATTCCCCCACTTTAAAGTGGTTGCTAACAACATTACTATGAGAAATTGCTTTAAAGTAGAAGAAGGAGACATGAGAGCTTATTTGGAAAGCCCTATGCCAAGTCATATGTTTTGAATAAGCGACATCATGAAAAGGGTAGTATGCCACATGCAAGCCAACTTGAGGCATGTTTTCCACATCCCAAGCTTTCTCTTATATGTTCATGAAAGGTTAGCGAATATTCAAAAGAGGAAATGACAAGTGACATACGAGGACAAGGATACCTAACCCCTTACCCCCACTGAGTGCAGGACAAGGATTAGCTAAACTGATCGATGAAATGCATGCTAGAGTGAAAATGAGTATCAATTAAAGGAATTAGGTGCCCCCACATGAGGAAGAATACCAAACTCCTGAAAATGTTGGATTTTATGACTCAATCCTTACATTCATTAGTAGAATGACCATGAATTATATGATATGCACAAAATGAAGTCTTGTAATAGAATTTCTTTCGAGTTCTTGGAGGAAGGGTGATCAAGTGATCTTGAAGGTCTTGTCAAGATACCCTTTTGATCAATGGGAGAAGGTGGTCTTATACGTTGTGACAAAGATGTCCCTTGCTTAGATGTACAAGATTTCATAATTACGCAAGACTCTGCAGATTGTGAGATTTTGCTCTCTCCTTTATAGGAGAGTGTAAAATATAACAAATTTGATTCATTAGTGTCATGCGAGATGACATTGACATTAACCGAAGAGGGTGTTGTTTGTTTCATGTTTTGCAAAAGATGGATGTTAAGACCACTAGTGTCAAGGAGTTCAGGATGCTTTACAATTAAGGTTGAATTAGAAGAATGTTGTGTGAGAGTGTTGACGTTGGGTGAAGGCTTGGAAATTTCTATTAAAGGAAAATAACCAAGACCATGAGTTGTTTTTTGTGTGATAGGATCTATAGGGTTGCAGATACCTTGTTTGTTAGCACCACATCCTTTTCCATTGTATCCAAGTTGTTTCATAAGTTCATACCCTCATCCATAAAGCTTTTTCATTTCTTTTGAATCGGGTGGTTGTTTGTTATGAAGATTGTCAAAGGTTGTTGTGTAATTTGTTGGCTTTTGTTCTAGAGTGGTTGAGGTAGATGCGTTCGAAGGGTCTTCCGAGTTGTGTGTTGACATGACTGCTTTTTCGTGTGCCTTATTGGAATATTTGTTTATGATCTTGTACTCACCCATGAATGTATATTTGAAATCTAAGGAACCCCAATCATCTTCTAATAGATTTGTGACTTCATCAATGTGTTTTTCTTTGTCTTTTTGTTGCACAGGTTCCATGTGTGTGGTTGGTGTTAATGTATTTAAGGAGTTCTCTTTATTTTTCTCAAGTTGCAAGACACTATAAGGCTCATGATCAACGTCAAGTGTGCACACGTTGTTGTTGTAGATGTATTTCATTTTTCAATGAAGATTGGAAGGCACACCATTCATTGCATGAATCCACGGTCTGCCTAGAAGAAGGTTATATGAAAGAGCATGAGGCATAACCTAGATTGGGGTGTTTAATGTGACTTCTCCAACTGTAATAGGTAAAGTGATCACACCAAGTGGTTTCTTTTCTTCATTGTCAATCCCTTAATAGATAAAGAATTAGGTTGAATTTTTGATTTATCCACTCTAAGCCTATCCAATTTTTTTACACTACACACATTAAGGGTTGAGAAATTGTCAATAAGGGTTTTCTTTATCCTTGTTCTATTGTATTGAGAAATGATCACGAATGCATCATTTTGTTTTTTCACTTCCAAAGGGGGGAGTTCACTTTTGCGGAAAACAATGCCAACATTTAATCCTTAAATTATGGTTGCTATGTCATTTGGTTGTGCATTAGAAGGGATAGGAATTTTTTGTAAGGACTTTTGAAGGATAGTGTGATAGGTAGGTGAATTTTGGAGTAAATACCATAGGGATATCTTTGCGGGAGTGCTCTTAAGTTGTTCAAAGAGATCATACTCCCTTAATCAAGGAGCATGAGAAAATTAGTCAAAGGTAGGGAAGTCGGGGTTGATTGTTGTGGGGACGGATTGTTTCGAGTATTATATGTATTAGAAATGGTATTATGACTTGGTTGCTATGACACATTATTCTGAGGTGGGTAGAGAGTGAATTCGGGTTGGTGTTGAGTTGGAGGTTTGTGTGATGATGGGTAAAGAATGAATTTAGGTTGTTTTTGAGTTTGTTGTTTGTGTGCAAGGTGGGTAGAGAATTAGAGGGTTCTTAGGATGTCCCACGGGGTATGTATGAGGTCCATTGATGGACACTTGAACATTCATAACCTTAGTAGTCTTGGTTTGATGTGTCTCTAATGAAGGGAAATCTAGAGTCACCTTTTTATCAAAGGAAGAAACATTACTATTGTTTTGATTTTTTTGTACCATGATATTCTCCCTAGGGGGAGAGTTTGTAGGAAAACTACAAACCACATGTTCATGGATTGGTTCTTCTAAAATGACTTCGTCACAAGTAGGGGAATGATCAATGGTTGGATTTTCTTGTTTATGAATAGTGGGAAAATTAGGAGAAGACTCGATTTGATTTTTTGTTGTCTCTAAGGTCTCAATCTCTTGTTCCATATTATCTACCCTAATAGGAGAGCTTGCAATATGGTCATCTAAGTTTGAAGTTTGTAAAGGAGCATCATCATAAGTAGGGGAGGCATCAAGAGAAGGACCACTATGATTTTAAAATAGATTTTCCCAAATGGTGGGAGCATTAGGGAAGGGAGAGTCATGATTCTTAATAGGTATATCGTCTAACACCAACCTATCCTCATAGCATCAAGGAGGGATATTAGGAGGACAATGCAAATTGTCATGGTTAGAGAGACAAGGTAAGGTGATGTTTAGGAATGTTTCTATGATCTCATCTTCTTGTTTTCTAATGTCTTCCAAAGGGGAAGGAGGAGATAGACAATCAAGGCTTTCAATGCTTGTATCTTCCTTCACCAATATACCTTCGTCACTAATAGGAGAGGTATTGGGAGAAGAACAAGTATGATTGTGATGATTTTCTACACTACCATTCTCACCAATGGGCAATGTAATATTAAGGATTGTGTCAATGGTTTGAACATGTTTCTTAATGACCTCATCATGGTAATCAAAATTGAACTCAGAAGAGGGAATGTTGTATTTATGTAATCCATTTTTAATAAAATCAAAACCACATCTCTTCAAAGAAAATATGCTATCATGGAAAAGTGTAATGCAATGACTTAAAATGAAATGTTGAAATGCAATTTTCAGATGTGAAACAAGGTAATTTTCTGATTACATTATGCAACAACCTAAAAGATGAAATGTTGGAAATGCAAATTTTAGACAATGCATGAAATGAGCTAATTTAGGCTAGATCTAATGAAATGCATGTTATAGAAACCCATCCAACTGATACAGGTAGTTTATGGCAGCAAACAAAAGCTTAAAAATAGGGTTTTCAACTTTGTAAAAGGCAGTTTCAGGATTGAAAAGGGACTAAGTCGCCCAAGGTGGCGAATTAGACCCAGTAGGGATTTTTTTGAGAATTTGTGGATTTTTTGGTGGATTTTTTTGGTATTTGTACTGTATAATGTAGTCCTAAGATGCAAATGCAACATTTTAGAGATTTGCAATGATTTAAGATGTAAAAATGCTTGTAATTGAAATGATTTAAAAAATGACTATCCTAAATTGATATTTTTGACCTAAAGGCATAAAAAAATGTTCTCAAAAGTTTCCAAACTTATAGTATATGATACTAGGAGGCTTAGGAAGCACATAAATGAGGTTTTTGATGTTGTAATAGACAATGAAAAATATGGATAGGGACTAAGTCGTCCAGAATGGCGAATTAGTCCCAATTAGTTTTTTTTTTAAATTTTTAGAAAGTTTTAATGGGTTTTGATGTTGTTTACTATGTATGACCTGAATACTAAAAGAAAATTTAGTTTTCAAAAGTTTTACAATGATTTAAAATGTAAAAATGCAAACTATATGCACATTCACTAATGCAAAATTTGAAAACCCTAGAATGCAAATTAACTAATGCAAAATGCAATGAAATGTTAATGCAAGATAATTCTAGGATGATGAAGGACTCCAAATTAGAAAAGAAGGGATTCAAAAGTCGGGTTCACCAAAATGTAAACAATGATTTTGGATTACCCAAAGGTGCCTCTAACACTTCTAGGTTTTTCACCTAAAAGGAGAGGAGTTGGTTCCAAAATGCTAATGTTTACACTCAAGATTAATGTAAATGAGATGTAATGTATCTAAATATGATGTATTAATGCACTAATCTGAAAAGAAAATGATGATTTATTGATGCTAAATCTATGAAATCTGAAGTGCTGGAAAACACATTGTGATATGCAAACATATTATAAATGACCTAGAAATGCAAATAAAACTAAATAGAAGATTGTGAAACAAAAGGTGTGCACCTGGAAGTGTGTTGTAGAGTTGAAGCAACTCTAAAATTCTAGAAATACTAATTTTTAAGCTTGGTGGGACACTTGTGCCAAACTGGGTGACTTAGTCCAATTTCGAAAAAAATCTAGAAAACTACACCAAGGTCTGTTTTAGCCAAATGGGTGTCTGAATCTGCAAAGATCTCTGAAAAATATGCATATTTGTACTAAGTCGCCACAACTAGGGGAAGTGTCCACTTTGTCTTTTCTGAAGATTCAAAAGGGGAATTTGTAGACCTCGACCTACACTTCTGCTCCTAGTAATTTCCCAGATCTGAAAAATGCAAAATTTGGCCTGTAGGTGTTCTGCAAGCCTCTTTTTGGGTTTTGACAACCTTGAAGGGCTTTGAAACTTTGATGACAATTTTCTAATCTTTTTCTTAAACAAATATGCAAATAAGACCTGCAAATCACATAAAGAGAGAAATAAATGTTAGATGTTAGGGCATGGGGGTTTGCCTTGGTTAAACCCCTTTTTAGGTAATTAAACCAAATGAAGAAAGAATGTAATGAAGCATGCAACAATGGAGTTAATACATTTCCATGATGTTTGATCTTGAATTTGTCTAGGAGTTGCTTTATTGGATGCAACCAGTGATTTAATTTCCAATTGGGGTTGTTGTTGAGATGAATTGCATTGACCAGATTAGAGAATCTTCTTCTAAGTGAATCCTCTTTCCTCCAATCACTATTCCTAATTGGAGTCCCTCCAAGGCCACTTGAAACTCTGCCTCATTGTTGGTACATATTCCTAGGGGAATGTAACTTTTTGCAATTATCCTCCCTTGTTCATCTTGTGCCACAGAGCTTGCCCCTCCAGGCCCTGGGTTGCCTCGAGTAGCTCTGTCAAAGTTTATTTTGATCCATCCTTCTTCTAAAGATTCCCATGAAATTTCATTCCTTTTTTTGTTAACTTGACCACTCATGCCTAGACCACAAAGAAGAGGAATAGCTAGGCCACTGAATGCTTTTTTTCACTTTGTCATCCCAACTTGTGTAGGTCATCCACTTCATCAATTTTTCTCAAGCTACCTCATTAACTATTTCAGTGATCATACTTTCAATTTTCGCACAGAGTCTCTCTTCGGTCATTTCCTTGTCTAGAAATATTCTCCTATTGCGCTCCTTCCATATTTCCTAGATTATGATGGAGGGGGAAATTGACCATATGCTATCAAAAAATACTTTTCTTCGGGGTCTGGGCCACATGTTGAACCAGGCCAGTAAACATGAGGGCATCAAGCATTGGATGCTCAATTTATTCATAAAGAATTTCTAGCATTGCTCTGCATAAGGGCAAGCTATTAACAGGTGGTTTTTCATTTTCACTGTTCTGCTTACAAATCCCACACACCATCCTAGTCCTTGTATTCCAAGCATGGCTAGCCTATCCTTTGTGAGAATTTTTTTCTAAACCACCAACCATGCAAAGAAACCTGCCTTTGGAAAGTAATGTTTTCCCCAAATGAGTTTTTTGGGCCAATTTTACCTTGCTTCTCCCATTTATTTTATTCTGTAACCAAACTTGACAACATATGACCTAGTAGATGAGCCACACCATTTGATAGTATCTTCTTGATTGGATGGGGAGAAGGTTCTTTCTTTTAGGATTTTAGTCAGAGTGTTCTTCTGCTCCTGAGGGGCATTTAGATCTTGTAGGGAGTGCCACTCCCATTTTTGAACTCCATCTTGCCATTTTATTTTACCATAATTGCATATCTTATTTCCCCATATCCTCAATGTCTCTGCTTTGATTTACTCCAAATTGGGGTGAGTTTCCAAAGCTTTTTTGTCATTCCAAGAGTCTGACCAAAAAGAGGCCAATTGTCCATTCCTAACATCCCATGTTACATGCTTGGTAGATAGTTCCATATTGTTGAGCCTCTCAGGGGGTTTGCACTAGTGAGAATTTGAGTTGGGGAGTCTGAATCTAGATACTTTCTTCTCAGTATCTTGACCCATCTCTTATCTCCTTTCGCATACATATCCCACACCAATTTCACCCCCATGGCTATGTTCATCAACTTTAATTGCTTGATTCCCATTCCCCATACTTTCTTGGGTGTACATACCTTCTCCTAGGCCACGAATGGGAACTTCTATTGTTCCCCTAATCCACTCTAGAAGAAATTTTTGAAGATTTTATTAAGTTTGTCTTCAACCACCAGTGGTATCTTCAAACATGCCATTGAATAAACTGGTATGGCTGAGAGTAAAATTTTTAACATAATAAGCCTCCTTGGTGATGAAAGTCATTTCTCCTTCAATGTCCCCAGCTTGTTCTTGCAACTATTTACTAGGTTCTCCTAGTAACATTTTTTATTGATATAAACGAAAAGAGGTGTCCCAAAAAACCTACATGGGAAGTTTACCACTCTTAGCCCCAGTATCCTTTCCAATTCCCTCTGAAGGCTAGGTTGCGTGTTGAGGAAGAAAACCTTTGATTTTCACTAATTGATACATTGTCCTAATGATAAGCAGTACTCATCCAGAAAAGTTTTTGATTGTCCTTGCCTCCTTTCTACTAGTTGTGCCAAAAATTATGGTGTCATTTGCAAATTTTTGGTGTGTCATTGCTTCTAGCCCATTCGCCATTGAGATCCCTTTCCATTCCTATGATTACCTTAAAGTGTTGAATCCTCTATCCATAGCCTCTGCCATAATGATGAACATGAAGGGAGATAGGGGGTCCCCTTGTTGGAGGCCCCTGGTAGATGCAAAGAAACCCTATGATGTCCCATTTACTAAAACAAAGAACTTGGCAGTGGATATGTAGCTGAACTAATCCAACTGATCCACTCTTCCATGAAGCCAAATTTCCTGAGCACCTCTACTAGGAATTTTCTATCCACTAAATCATATGGTTTGAGGATATCTAACTTGAGAATCATACATGGCTCTTTTTGCTTTCTATTTGAGTGCAAGGTTTCATGAGCTATGATGATTCCTTCAACAATTGATCGTCCTAGGGAAAAGCCACTCTGTTCTTCCAATATGATTTGATTTAGAACACCTTTCAATCTATTGGCTATGATTTTGGTGACCACCTTATAGATCATGTTATAGAGTGCAATCAGCCTAAAATCCCCCATTTTCTGAGGGTCCTTCATCTTAGGTATTAGGCCCAAGAAGGTGTGGTTTATTGAGCCCAACATCATCATTTTTCTCCTCAATTATTCCACCACTAGAGATAAATCTTCTCCCACAATGCCCCATAATTTCTGGAAAAAGCCTACTAGGAACCCATCTGGGCCTGAAGACTTATCAGGATTAAGTTGAAAGGTTGCTTTCTTCACCTCTTCCATACTAATTTTCTAAAATAGTGCCTTGTTTTGGTTTTCTCCTATTACTGTTGTGATGTAGCTCAAGAGTTTGTCTTGAACATTCCTATTCTTTTGGGCTGGTCTGTTTATAATTGTCTGAAAAAAGTTTATTGCTTCTTTATTTACCTCCTCCACTGATTTTTTTTTTGATCCATCCTCCCTTCTAATTGTTGTGATTTAATTTTTTCTTCTATTTTTCACCAATGTTCTATGGAAATACTTGGTGTTCCTATCTCCTTCCTTTAGCCATGTTTCCCTTGATTTTTTCTTCCAAAAACACTCCTCTTTTTAGGATTTCAACCAACTCATCTTCTAGTATTTTTTCCACTTCAAAGTCATCACTCCCCATGCCATTTGCTATGATATTCTCATTGAGCATATCAAGCTCTACTTCCACTCTCTCTTTTCTCTTGGAAGATGTTTTTGAAGTGTAGCATATTCCACTCATTTAGTTTGTTTTTCACATGATTCAATTTTTTACTAATCTTTTATAGATGAGAGTGGTTCCCAATTCTTAACTCCTCCCACCATTTGAAAACTAGGTCTAGAATTCTTTCATCTCCGAGCCACATTTTTTCAAACTTGAACGAGATTCCTTTCAGAGATGTGTCTGGCTGGATGAAAACCTAAACTCGAAAGTGGTCCAATCCGACGTAGGGAAGTATCGTTGCTTGTAGAAAATTATCTCCTCCCCAATCCCAAAATAGGAGGAATTTGTCTATCCTCTCTACGATGCTGGTAAAGTATTTCCTCTAATTGGTCCATGTAAAAGTCCCATTCTTGGTTTGTAGGTCCATCAGCTGGTTGTCTACAAATTCCTAAAAAAATATTTTTGAATTCTTGTGGATCTACCCATCCCTCCCTTTTTTCTCTCCATAGTTTAGGGTAGCATTGAAGTTCCCAACTAGGATACCCTTCTCTCCCTTGAGATTTTCTATGGATGTGGATAGCTTCTAACATAAATTTCTCTTTTCAACTATGGCTATGGGCCCAACCACATTTATTATTGTGAACTATTAATTCTTTTCAAGTAGTTTGCATTTCATCATTATCCAATTTTTGTTCTCTTCTACCACCTCTCCAAATATTGCTAGCGAGTTCCAAATGAATCCTAGTCTCCCTGAGACCCCTTCGAAACCCACAAAGTGCCCCTTCCACTACCTCCACCAATTGAGTTTACTTGTGCTTTCTTCTAAGTCCCATTTTGTTTCTTGTAGTAAGAAGATATCTATTTTTGATTGGTCAATTTGGCACTTGAACATGTGCCATTTGTTAGGGGCATTTATGCCCCTAACATTCCATGTTATAAACTTCATTTCACCTGGGGAAGGATAACATCCTTCCTTGTCCTCAAATTTTTTTTCCAACTACATTTGTTGCTATCTCTAGTTTAGCCTTATTTGACTTAGGCCCCTTTTTCCTTTTTTCTTGATGTTGGGCTTCTTTATTCTTGATTGAGATTGCTCAAGGGTTCTTTCTTCCACTAGCTCACCCTCCTCTACCTCCTCTTGATCCTCCTCATCTGGTTCTATCTCTACTTCACTTTCATCTTCCTCCACTTGCAATTCATTGGCTTTTCCTTCCTCCTCAATTTGCATTACATTCTCTAGTTTTATGTTACTTTATTCTTCCACTTCTTTCCCTTCATCAACATCCTTGCCTACCCCTAATGGCCTTTTTGATTTATTTTGATATCCCCCTTCCTTTTCCTTATGAAATCCTATCCTTGGGTTGTTTATTTCATTTTAAATCTATTCTAACTATATGGTAATGTCTTTTTGCAGTTCCCTGGTTTGTTCCAGAAGAGTGCTTAGGTCTTTTTCTACCTAAGTTGCCACATTCACTTCATATGTTGTTTTTTGACATGGTCCCTTCCTTGCTTCTAGGAATATCCCATTAAACTTTCTCTTTTTAGATCTTGTATCAACTATTTGGCCTAAGCATCCATTTCCTTGAACAGTGGCAATTTTGGGACTCTCGATGTGGCTTGCCTTTTCTATCATCTCTTTTTCTACATTTTGCTTGCCCTTGTTGGGACTATTTTCCTTTTCAACTACCATTCTCCAAGAACACCCTTCCCTTACAACTTCCTTGAATAAGCACCTCCTGATTTCTGTTCCTTTACATGTGACCACTTTTTGATGCCAACTTCCAAACTCTGATAGTATTTCTAGATTTTTGTAGATCCCCACTCCTTCCATGATTTCCACAAGGATATTAGCTTCAACTTCTTTTTTTCCATTGATGAAGTCTTCATCGACTCCCAAGCATACCCCTCGGGCATCCCCAATCTTTATCAAATCTTCCACACTCTAGTACTCAGATGGGAGGTCAACCAGTTTAATCCATGTGGGGATATTTTTGATGGTGTACTTCCATGGATCAAAATTAGATTCCCAATTTATATAGTGAAAATATAGCCCTTAAAGAATAGAGGATTTCCATACATAATTTCCTATTTTAAGTTTATGTCAATACATTCAATAAGAAAAAAGGAGTTCAGTAATTAGTGAACACTTACCTAATCCTTGTAGCTTTGCTGCCACCAATCCATGATCTCTTCTATAGGGCATCCTGGGATGCACCATTTTGTAAATAGAGCTCTATCTTTCAGTTTGACAACCCTTGATTTGATTGTTTTCATTGGCATCAAAAATAATTTACTCCTCCATGGCCTAATATTTGCATTTGCATCTCTTCCACTTCTTTTTCTTTGTTGGTTTTGACTTCCGATTCTTCTACCACCATGATTCCAAAATTGTTCTACTCACTTTCTCTTATTCCAACTAGCTCCTACTTGTGATTCCCATGTTGATGAAGAGTAGGGGTACATATGACAACATAACCACAAACAACAACTCTTTCAACCTTTAGTCTTCAATTGATTGGTTTTCCTTCACAAACCCTCATTCTTTCTAGTAGCCTTTCAAAAGGGAATTTTTGGACATAAATATTCAACCAGAATTGATCTCTAGGAAATAAGACTTGTTTCAAATACCCATTTGTCCATTATTAAACATATCTCAAAATAAGGGTAGGGTTCTTTGTACGAAATGCCTCAAAAATTGACTTCCCTGCTTCTTGACTAGGACTAATTAAGCTAGGTTCAGGGCCTCAAAATGTTTCAAAACCTATTCCAACACCTTAAAACACATCATACAGGGCCTCAAACAATTGATCCTATCACATAGATCATTCCCGAATTGCATACAACAATTTTTTTCAACTCACTAGGGCTTCAATGACTGCCAACAAGGCAAAATTCACCGTATTGTCATTAAATGCTCCTCCACACATGTAGAACTAGGCCTTTGAATTTGAAAGGAGATCAAAGACATCAAGAAAAAATTTTGTACAAAGTTCCAGGGGTTGCTCATGGTGGAAACTCCAGATATGGCAATTTCATGGTTTATTTCAACCCTAGGTAGGGTTTTGATCAAGTTTTAGTAAATCAATGATATCTCCTTCAATACTTCATGAAATTTAACCAAATTAGAAGCAAAAAAAATATAGAACACTCCTTCACATCATACATCCATCATTCATATTGTAAAAGCAATGTAAGTCCATACAAACTTGAAAAAGATCTGTAGAATGTAGGAAAACACAAAATTTTCATCGTGAAATGCAACGAATTGTCATTCATAACTTTCACACAACACAAAATGAGGCCAATCTCTCCAGTCAGATTATAGATGACATAGTTATAGAATTTTACTCAAATTTTATGAAGATATTGTTGCAAGTATGAATGAGTATGGTGGTGTTGTCATTAATGTTGTCATTGATGTCAACATAGTATAGGTTGTTGCAGAGAAATGAAACAAGTGATTGTAGGTTGTGCATATATAGTTGAGATACTATAGAGATGTGAGTACATGGAGCTATCTTTGTGGTGTTGTAGGTGTGTTGATATGATGAGTTACCAAGTGCTTTTGAGAAGTAGTGAAAAGAGAATTGTGTGTGTGTTTAGAATGTGCTCCAGTTTGTGCTTCGCATTTCATCTTTGTTGATCCTATGCTTGTGTGGATCTGAAATTTTGTTGATGGGAATCATTGGGTGATATATCCTAGATTAGAGCTTCTGGTTTGATGAAGAGTGAAAGTTGTGTTCACCAGTTTGTGAATTGGTTTGGTAGAGTTGTATGTTTGTGCACTGGGAGAAATGTATCTGCTCCATATTCCTCCACTAGTTTTTTTTTGGTCTTACAAATTTGAAAGAAGGATTTTAATGGTGTGATCTATGTTCTATCAAAGGTGTTCATGGTTTTGTGCTCTGGAAGATTAGTTTCAAAACTACTGTATGTGTCTGTATAGTCCAAATGAGCTGATGGAAAGTATTTTGAGTATGAAGGTTGTTGCATTTGTTGCGAATGAATATGAAGGCATCTGAGATGTGTTCTAGTGTATGGTGAAGCATGTTATGTGGTCTGTACATTATCTTCTTGTCACAAAAATGTGTGCTTCAAAGTTCATTTGTATTTTCATTAGGTTTGGCCAACCTAGTGTCTACATGTCATGTGAAGGATAAGTATCAATTAAGGAAGCGTGTGATTGATCTGAGATGTTGTTTTCCATCTTGCTTAAGTGTTGGTTTGGTTTGCTCTCATTCTCTTCCACCGCAGGAATGTTGAGTTTATGACCTAATTTGAATTTATGAAATATAGCGTGTGTAGCTGACCTTGGAGAAAGTTTCTAAGGTTGAAGGTATAAATACAAGTCGAGATGTTATGAATTGGATGTATGCGACATGTCATAAGTGTGAGAAGAAAGAGTGTGTGAAAGTGAATTGAGACAACAATACTTTAATGTGTTAGACTCCTAAAAGAAGTGAGCTGATGGTGTCTACAATCTTTTGATCAAGGCTGTGGATTTGTGTAATTTGATGTGGTAGATTTTCTATTATCTTTTATATCTATAGGAAGTGAGCCTCCCTTTTGGATAGTGAGTCCTATCTATAGGCAGTGAGCCTCCTTGGGCAATGAGCCCTTTGGAAGTAAGTCTCTTTGTAATTATTTTTTCTATTACTTTATATTGTGAGTTAATCCTCATCATTTTTTTTCCCTTATTGGGTTTTCCACATAAATATAGTGCTTCTTGTGTTGATATTTATTTATGTTATTTGTATTTCATGTTCACACTTAATAATAGATTAAAGTGGAATTGAAGTTGATAATTGTTTGAGATTTGTGATTGGATTGGTGACAATTTATTCACCCCCCTCTCAGTTGTCTTGTGCCTTTAAACAATTGGTATCAGAGCTTTCATTCCTCGGAGAAGAGCTTAACCGATTGAGGTAGATCCGATGGTGCACAAATTTTCAATCCTTGTGTTTGATGGATCTGACTATAGTGACTGGAAAGTGAAAATGAGAGGTTACTTGATCTCTCTTGGATACAAGACTTGGAAAGCTGTTGAGACAAGTTATGTTGCATTGGAAAGTGGTCCTTCTTCTACATATGAGATTTCTGCCTATGAGGAAAATGAAAAATCAAGGTATGTAATCTATAGTGCTTTATCTAAGACTGAGTGGACAAAAGTTATTTCTTTGGGAACTGCTTATGAAGTTTGGAAAAAGTTGGAAGATATCTATGAAGGAAATGATAGAGTCAAATTTTCAAAGAAGCTAACAACTAAGCACAAATATGAGAACTTGAAAATGGAAGAAGGTGAAGATATTATAGTAAATGAAGTAAAAAATCAAGGTGGTACTCTGATAGATGAAGATGTAATGGAGAAGATTTTGATGACCCTACTGGAGAGTTACAATGATAAAGTTTTAGCTATTGAGGAAGTGTATGATCCTAAGAAGTTTGCTAAAGAACAACTATTTGACACCTTGACCACATTTGAAATGAGGAAATTTGGAAAAGAAAAGGAGAAAATAGAAACAACCTTCAAAGCCATTAAGACAAAAGATGATCTAGATAGTGAAGGTTCAGAGGAGATGGAAGCAAAATTTACAAGGAAGTTGAAGAAAGGTACAAGTAAGTAGAAAGGTATGTTACCTTTTAAATGTTTTAGTTGCGAAAATATTGGTCACTATGCTTCAAAATGTCCAAATAGAGATGTACACAAGAAGAACAAAGACAATAAATACAAAAATGATAAGAAGTTCAAGCGATTGTACTATGTTAGAGAAGATGCTGGAATTTTTGATGATTAATCTGATTTTGAGGGTGATAATAATGAATGCTTATTTCTAGCCTTAGAGAATAAATAAATGTCTACTAACCATGGAAAATGTGCAAGGGAAAGTGGTTCGAAGAACAAGAAGGAAGAGATGGAAGGTACTCTAGTTATTGCCTTTCATGCTAGACAAGATGGAGACTATTGGGTGATTGATAATGGTTGTTCAAATCACATGACTAGAGAAAAAAGTAGGTTTACTAAACTTGAAAAGTATGATGGTGGATTAGTCATGTTTGGAGATGATTCTGGTGGAAATATTGTTAGAAAAGGAACAACTAGTTTTGATGGAAAACATAGTATTGATGATGTCTATTATGTTAAGGGCTTAAGGCATGATATTTTGAGTGTTGTACAAATGTGTAGCAAATGATTTAATCTTGTGTTTTAGGATAACACCCGTGAGATTAGAAAAGGGTCCAAAATTGTGGTAGTTGTAGGAAGAAGAACATATGGGAACATTTATTAGCTTAAGGGTGTTGATGGTCAGTGTTTTGTATCTTAAGTTAATGAAAGCTGGCTATGGCACCAGAGGATGGGATATGTAGATTTTGACAATCTAATCAGGACCAGTTCAAGAGAAGTTGTCTAGGATCTGCCTGAAATCACAAAGCCTACCAATATTGGGAAAAATTAAACAAGATGCAGTTTTAAAGGAAAAGAGCAATCAACTACTAGAATGTTGGAATTGATTCATACAGACTTCTGTGGTCCCACAAGAATAGGAAGTATTAATGGTGATAGGTATTTCATTCTCCTTATTGATTATTATTCTAGAATGACATGGGTTACTTTTCTTAGGGAGAAAGCTCAAGCTCTGGATAGATTCAAAGTGTTCAAGGCTAGGGTAGAAAATGAAGTGAACTTGAGAATCAAATGTTTAAGGTCTGATAGAGAGAATTCACTTCTAGTGAGTTTAATACATTTTGTAAAGATCATGGCATAAAGAGACATTTTTCTGCTCCTAGAACTCCTCAGCATAATGGAGTTGTAGAGAGGAAGAACTAGACTATTCAAGAGGCTGCAAGAACTATGATGAAAGAGGAAAATTTACCTGATGTATATTGGAGAGAAGAAATCCACACTGTTATTTATATTCTTAACAAAGTTCAAATTAGAGGTAGCAACACAAAGACTCCTTATGAACTATGGGGTGACAAGATTCCTACTGTTAAGTACTTTAAGGTGTTTGGAAGTAGATGTTATATTAAAATAGATGATGAGAACCTTGGAAATTTTGATGCAAGATGTGATGAAGGTATTTTACTTAGATATCCAACTAATAACAAAGCTTATAGATGCTTCAAAAAAATATTGAGAAGGATAGTTGAAAGTACAGATGTAAAAGTTGATGAAGATATGCATAGACCAGTTGAAATAAGTGAAGTTGAACTAGATGAACCTATCTGTGGACAAGTACAAGAAGATAATAAGGAAGAAGAACAGATTGAAGAAGAAGAAGATTTGGAACTTGATCCTAAGACCCCAAAATATGTACAAAAAAATCATCCTGAAGAACATATAGTTGGAGATAAAAGTGAAGGTGTAAAAATAAGAATCAAAGTGGTGGAAACTAAGGCATATATATGTTTAATTTCCAATGTAGAACCTAAAAAAGTGTGTGAAGCATGCAGAAGATGAGAATTGGGTTAGAGTAGTGAAAAAGGAGTTGCAACAGATAGAGAAAAATCAGACATGGGAATTGATTCCTAGACCTATAGACAAGAACATAATTGGTACAAAGTGGGTGTTTAGGAATAAGCTAAATGAGAATGGTGAAGTAGTAAGAAACAAAGAAAGACTTGTATGCAAAGGTTATTCATAGGTTGAAGGAATAGACTTTGAGGAGACATTTTCCCCGGTGGCAAGAATGGAGGCTATTTGGATGTTTTTGGAATTTTCTACTCACAAAGATTTCAAGTTATACCAGATGGATGCTAAATTTCATTCCTAAATGAAGAATTGGAAGAAGAGGTGTACATGGAACAATGGAAAGGGATTTCAGTTATCAAATAAATCGGACATGGTTTGTAAGTTGAAAAAGGCATTGTATAGACTTAAATAGGTTCCCAGAGCATGGTATGTAAGGTTGGAAAGGTATTTGACACAAGAAGGGTTCAGTAAAGGCTTTGCAAAAAGTAATCTCTATATCAAGTTTGAAGGAAACAAAATGTTGATAGTGGTTGTGTATGTTGATGATATTATCTTCGGAGGAAATGAGGGTATGTGCAAGACATTTGCAGAGGAGATGCAAAAAGAGTTTGAAAAGTATATGATTTGTGAGTTGAATTTCTTTCTTGGACTTTAAGTGAATCAAACTGACAAGGGCATATTCATTTCACAATCAAAGTATGTCAAAGAATTTTTGAAGAAGTTTGGAATGGATGACTCCAAATTGGTTTGTACCCTTTTGGTGACTAGATGCAAACTGAGTAAAGATGATGAATCTCCTAAAGTTGATCAAAACATGTACAAATCTATGATTGGTGGACTGTTATATCTTACTACTACTAGACCAGATATAATGCATGTACTATGTTTGGTTTCTATATTTCAAGTAGAACCTAAAGAAACACATGTTACAGTTGTGAAGAGGATATTTAGATATCTAAAAGGCACTCTGGATTATGGCCTGTGGTATCCTAAGGATATTGATTTCACTTTGAGTGCTTACATTGATGCAAATTGTGTTGGTTGTGTAGATGACCAAAAGAGTACAAGTGGTGGTGCATTTTTTCTTGGAGGAAGATTGGTTTCATGCTAATAAAAAAATAGCATTCAATTTCTTTATCCACTGCAAAGGCTGAGTACATTGCAACATCTTGCTACACATAGGTATTATGGATGAAGCAAACATTGAAGGATATAGGAGTGATTTGTGATGAGCCTATACCTATCTTCTGTGATAATACAAGTGCAATAAACAATTCAATTAATCTGGTAATGCATTAAAGAACAAAACATATATCTATCAGATATCATTTCTTGAGAGAGAAGGTATTGGAGAATGAAGTCAAGCTGGAATATGTTCCTACAAAGAATAAAATTGCTGATATATTTACTAAGGCTCTTCCGAAGGATACTTTTGAGTATCTCCAGGAGAAGTTGAGGGTTACTTCACCTCCTTCTTTGAACTAGGTGCACATGGAGGTGCATCAGTCCAGTGGATCTACAGATTCTTCATTTTCCTAGACTGATGAGGTCTACTCCTTAGGGGGAGTAGGAAGTATCATTGTTGTAGTATGAGATGTGGGTGAGCTCCTAAGGGGGAGTGATTAGACTCTTGTTATTTTCCATTGATGTTAAAGGGGGGGAGAGAGTCATGTGAAAAAGAAGCTGAAAGGAGGAGAGAAAGGGAGAGAGAATATGTAAGGAAAAGAGAGTGTAGGAATGTTGTGTACATTTTCTAATATAGAAAATAAAGGAGAGTGTGTATTGTGTCTTTGGTGTTTTTTCAAATCATGTGTTGCCATTAATGAAAAAGTGGGAGATTGTTGCAAGTATGAATGAGTATGGTGGTGTTGTCATTAATGTTGTCATTGATGTCAACATAGTATAGGTTGCTGCAGAGAAAAGAAACAAGTGATTGTAGGTTGTGCATGTATAGTTGAGATATTGTAGAGATGTTGTGAGTACATGGAGCTATCTTTATGGTGTTGTAGGTGTGTTGATATGATGAGTTACCAAGTGCTTTTTAGAAATAGTGAAGATAGAATTGTGTGTGTGTTCAAAATGTGCTCCAGTTTGTGCTCTGCATTTCTTCTGTGTTGAACCTATGCTTGTGCAGATTTGAAGTGTTGTTTATGGGAATACTTGGGTGATATATCCTAGATTAGAGCTTCTGGTTTGATGAAGAGTGAAAGTTGTGCTCATCGGTTTGTGAACTGGTTTGGAAGAGTTATCTATTTGTGGACTAGGAGAAATGTATCTACTCCACAGTCTTCTACTAGTTTGTTTTTGGTCTTGTAGATCTAGAAGAAGGATTTTAATGGTGTGATCTATGTTCTATCAAAGGTTTTCATGGTTTGGTGCTCCAGAAGATTAGTTTCAGAACTACTGTATGTGTCTATATAGTCTAGATGAGTTGATGGAAAGTATTATGAGTATGAAGGTTGTTGCATTTACTATGGACAAATCTAAAGGAATTTGTGATGTGTTCCAATATATGGTGAAGTGTGTTATGTGGTCCACATGTTATCTTCTTGTTATGGAAATGTGTAATTCAAAGTTCATTTGTGTTTTCATTAGGTTTGGCCAACCTGGTGTCTACACGTCATGCGAAGGATAAGTATCAATTAAGGAAGCATGTGATTGATCCAAGATGTTGTTTTGCATCTTGGTTAAGTGTTGGTTTAGTCTTCTCTCATTCTCTTCCACCATGGGAATGTTGAGTTTCCAACCTAATTTGAATTAATGAAATGAAGTGTGTGTAGCCGACCTTGGAGAAAGTTTCTAAGGTTGAAGATGGCATAAATACAAGTTGAGATGTTATGAATTGAATGTATGTGACATGTCACAAGTGTGAGAAGCAAGAGTGTGTGAAAGTGAATTGAGGAAGTAGTACTTTAATGTGTTAGACTCCTAAAAGTAGTGAGCTAATGGTGTGTGCAATCTTTTGATCAAGGCTACATATGTGTGTAATTTGTTGTAGTGGTGTTGATGCCAAAAATTAGCAAGGTAACAACCTTTATGGGAGACTCAGTTAATGGGGGGACCAATTACGCTAAATTGAGTGACCTCCAAGTTTTTAAAGAAGTCGACTTCTTCTGTAATTGGGGTTTTGGAATGGGAAAATGAAACATATATAAAAAAATAAAGATCTAACTAAGGCGATGCACTAGGGAATATATATAGGCATAGTAAACCTATCTTTTAAGATTCAATTTAAGGGCTCGATCAACAATCTGCTATGTTCCAAAATAACAAAAATAAAAGATGAAAACCTAAACAATTCATTCAATGACATAAAATAATTCCTCTATTCATTTGCTGAAAAGAAGAGTCTAAGACATGGTCTAACCAACAAACTTGTATTTAGAATTATAGAAGTTCTACAAATAAACAATTCAGGACAACAATGACACAGTATAATGTTTTATCATATAGCTTAAGAAAATAGAGAAGATGGACAATGGCACAGTTTGAGAGTCTTATACAATAATCTAAAAGCAATACAAAAGGCCTGGTGTCTTTTTCCTAATTTTTCTATATCTTTTGAACTCATTTTCGAAAGGAAGAAGCATTATATACAGATAAAAATATCCCATCGCCTGGCGGGCCAACAATAGAAAAGATCTCATATCATGAGAAATGATGCCTACAACAATGATTTCCTTCAGCCATTACAATAGAAAAGATTCAATCCATGGAACGTAGTCGCTCCTAGAACAAATGCATCCCCCTGAATGATGGTAGCACTAGTACACAAACAATAATATATGACTAAATAAACTACTAAAAAATGCATCATAATGCCTAACTTTAGTCATGTGACTATTAGTAGTTTATTTGTAGTCTTTATAACACCACTAAATTTATGACTAAACAATTTTAGTCATTTATTTTGTCATTGATTTTAGTCATTAATTTGTTCATTGATTTGGTCATTTATTTAGTCATATATTTTAGTCATTAATTTTAGTCATGTGACTATTTTAGTGGTTTATTTGTAGTCATTTATAACACCACCAAATTTATGACTAAACTATTTTAGTCATTTATTTAGTCATTGATTTGGTCATTGATTTATTTGTTAATTTAGTCATTTATATAATCATGGTAGTGATTTTTTTAGTCATATATTTAGTCATTAATTTAGTCATTGATTGTTGTTAACTAGTAATTTATTTAGTCATGGTAGTCATATATTTAGTCATTACAAATCAAATCTAACTTAATTAATCCTCACAAATTTATACATATAAAATTCAAGTATCATATATATTCAAATGTTAAAAAACACCATGAAATGAAGACTAAAATGCTTGAACAAATATGATTGATCAAACACAAACACAAATAGATTAAAAATCAAGAGGAGCCACAACACAATATTTAGAAGTGGAGAAAAAACCACTCTGAAATTTTACTTTATTAAGCCTCATTGGAAAATCAAAATCTCATTGGTTACATTCAATGTCCCAGTGACACTATACAACTTACTAACACTATATAAACATAATACTCCTATTTTCATATACTTATACTGTTTTCCCCTTCCTTAAGTGTAGTCCTTTTGGAAGGGCAGTGACCTCCTATAGGGGCTTGACCCATTTAATCCCCTTGCAAATCCATAGCTTTCCCATCGTTATTGGTTTTGGTTCCTCCAAACTCTTCCTCACTGGTATTCACCTTTCACTTCTCCAATTTGGAGCTACAACCTGAAAATAAGGTTTCGCAATTTGCACATCATAAACTTAGAAAAGTCAAATACAGGAGAAAATTTATCATTATTTCTCTGCATGGTGTTGTTTTATTAAGATAACATGTTATTGAATAATTGATCTAATAGATGATTTTTGTATGAATGCAAGTATTCTTGTATATTCCACACCTTGTAAATTTTCCATAGGTTATAAATAAAGGGAAACCTCCCCTGATGATTTTAACAAAAAGTATAGGATGTTGCACTTACATGAAGTATGTCCACTGGGTCGAAAGCTTTTGTGACCTTCCCTTATGACATGTTCATTGCCATGACACTCAACCCTCCCTGTAATCTTATCAAATTTCTGGAACAACCTCATACTAGTTAGAAGGCTAATTTGAATCATCAATGATAAAATAATAATAACAATAAATAAACAGCTTGCCACCAAAATGATCATTAATTAGGAAGAGAAAAAAAGCTAAGACTAAAGTTTAGTACTAGAGGTTGATAAGTTGTTCTCAACTGATATGCCATTTGGAAAATACTACCAAAAAAAGTCTGGGTGAGGTCAGTCAATTGCATCTTTCACAACATTAGTTACACCAACAGTTACAAGTACTGAGAACAAAAGCCCTTTCATAGACTCAAATCAAGAATTTCAATTTATCAGTAGCTGTCCTAAATCAACTAAAATAGAAAACCATTTATACAAAGAAAAAATTCAAAGCAAATAAGAATGTTACCTAGAATAGCATGATGTAACTCATTAATATTTCTATAAAAAAATAGTAGAAACAAATTACAATGGATGGCACAACTACTACAAGTCTCTGATAATAGTTAACACCCTTCTTGAGCACTCAATTTGTTTGTAACCTTAATTGATATTCTTAAACCAAAAGAAAAAACTCATATAAGACTTTGGCATGGCCATATAAGAACAAAAAACAAAAAATATCATAACTCTGCATCTTCACTTTCATGCCCACCATGTTACAATTTATCTATTTTTTAAAAAGTTTTTACCTAAACCCCTAGATACTACAAAGTACAAACAACCCTTTAAAAGAAAATACAACAAACATTCAAGTGGCTTGAGAATTGAAAAACAAGATCAGCTGGTGACTTCTTCCTATATTTTAGATTCTTTTTGGTTTCTTAAACTGAGCATCATTTACAACAACAAAAAACATTAGACAAAGGATTATGCACCATAAACATATAATCCTTTAATACAGTAGAAATTCAGAGGGTTTTTCAATATATTCACAAAAAAATATTAAAATCAACTTTGTACAACATAATTGCATGTATCATAGCCACTGAGTAGAGAGATAATGAAGCATTCTCCAACTCTTATTACAACGAGAGATCATAACCTACTAGATCCTCTAGCAACAATAAATGAAAGGCCACACCCAACTAAATTCTTCCTCAAAATTCCCTAGCATTACAAAAGCATTGTTATGTAACATACAAAAACAATAGGCTGAGAGTTCATATCTCTAAGAAGAAATTAATATAAGAAAATCAGTCATGACATATAATGCATGAGTGTGAATAATCAACACTAGATTACCTCACCACCAAATATCCAAGGACGAGCTCTCCTACTGACCATAGTTGTTATCGTCACATCATTAAGTGAGCAAATGAATGCATCTAGCTATAGTGATCATTACAAAAATTCAGTTTCAAAAAACAAGCATAACAACCTAAACTAAATCCACAAAACATCCAACTTAAGATCAACTTGCTATCATAACATAAATAAAAGTTACCTAACAAATAATTTCTCCATTGAAAGTGGCTAGGTCAATCTAGAAAAGTTTCCAAAAATTAGAAATTAAAGGTTATTCATTGCTAATAGAATTGAACTCAGATCTAAGAAAAAATAAGCATTCTCATGCATCTCCATGGAGCTGGTATTCATGCCATCATATTGTTTTACAACCGTTACTCAAGTCCTCACAATAGGATTTCATACATAATAAATAATATGTTATTCTCTTGCTAACCAATAGAACTGGAACAAGCACTAAAGCAAAAAATTAAGAAATACACCCTAGATGATGATGGGTTTCATGAGACCATTTGGAAGATGTACAAAACAAAGGATGCCAATTAATTTGATACAACTAGAAAATATTTTCCAAAAAAAGAGGTTTCATGAAGGCCATTTGGAAGATGTAGAATAAAGAGGATGCCACAGTAAGTTGACACAACTAGATCAGGTTTTCCAAACTAAGAGGTTACATAAGTTCAACAACGATCAATAGAGAAAATTTAACATGGGAGAATGAAACGAGTTGGTGGTGGTTGTATGGCCCTCCATGATTGATGTGCACACTTTCCATTCAACTCTTATAATGGGTTTGTAGTTCCTTTGATACCAAGAGGAATTAATCTAAATAAAACTTATCCTGTGATGCTACTGTACAAGTATGATAAAAAAATTCTTGTATATTTTTTATAGTGCAATTCCACAGTAGAATAACTTCTATGGAAGTTTAGTAAAGAGATTGATGAAAGATAGAGGAATTAAAAAGATACCTAGATGTAGTTGGATTGAAGGCCATAAAATGGTACATTTTTTTGTGTAGGAGACAGATCACATCCACAAACATGGAAGAGCTATGCAAAGTAGGAGAAATTGGCTTGGCAAATGAAGGCAACAGGGTATAAAGAATCATTTATCTGCCACCATAGTGAAAAGTTAGAAATTTCATTTGGTTTGTTAAACATGGCCCCTGGTACAACAATTAGAGTTGTTAAGAACCTTCAAGCATGAGCATGTAGCTAAAGAAAAAATGGATTGCAAGAAACATAAATAATACTGAAATTAGAAAATAGATGACTTGCTGTCTAAATTTTCTTAGTTCTGATTTTTTCTGTCAAAAGTTGGTGCCTGAGGTCAACAGAAAGATCCTCAAACTTGAGCATACCAAAGAAGAATAAAAGCACTTTAAATTAGGAGACAAATTGTGACATAGATTTTGGGAACCTAGAATGCTTGCTTTCTTCCTAGGATTTTCCACCTAGAAAGAGAGAGATTTGAGCTCCTAAAATGCTTATACACATTCAAATAAGGATGTATACAGTATGATGTTATGTAAATGAACTAATCTAAGTGAAATTGACTGATTAAAATGATATAAAATGAATGCAAAGATGTAATTTATGCTATGTTTGAAAACACAGTGTGATATGCAAATAACTATGAAATATGAAGAAATAGAAAGAAATATGCAAAACAAAAAGTATAGGGTCAAATTTGAGTGCACCTAGATGATGTGTGAGCTTTCTGGAATGTTTGGAATGCTGATCAAAATTTCTTATTTTTCACAGTGGGACTCATTCGCCAAGGGTGGCGAATAAGTCCACTTTGGACTTTCTAAAAACTCAAAAATGGAATCTGTGGCTTTCAGATTGCTCAATCTGCACCTCCAGGTGTCCAGATCTAAAACTACCGAATTTGGGTCTTAAAGTAATTTTTTTTTGATGATTTGACTTGAATGACTTTACAACTTTATCTCCAATGATTCCTAAGCCTCCAAGAGTCCTATATCTACAAACAACAAGACAAAAGAGAGATATGTTGAAGGTTAGGGCATGGGGGCTTGCCTTGGTCAAACCTCATTTAGGTAATTAAACCAAAATGATGAAAGAATGTAATAAAGCATATAAAATGGAAGTGATTACCTTTCCATGATGAATGATCTTGAAAGTCTGCAACAAAACATGTATAATCTACTCTTGGATGTCTTAGGAAGCTAACTTGATGAAAGCCCTAGCTTGCTTGATTTGAGATAGAAAATAGATGATGAATGAATGATGTGAATGTAAGGATGAGTTGTTATATGTAAAATGCGGATAAAAAACTTATTTATAGTCAATTGTGCCTTAGTATCTTGACTATACCTCATCACAGGCCGACATGAAGAAAAATTGAACTTAAAACCTAATTTTTCCTACTCAAACCCCGAAAATGACTCAAAACGGGACTCATTCGTCAAGGGTGGAAAATGGGTCTCACCTATATGGGACTAATTTTCCACTTATGGAAAATGAGTCCCACAGGGGTCATTTTTGCTTGTTGGAATGTCAAGAAGTAAGAAAATTAAGCTTATATGATGACTATGTCGTGTATTTGATCAAATTATGCCTCAGGATGCACAATATGGGTAAAATAGGACCTATTAATGATGATTTAAATGTTAAATATTGCTTGGGACACATAAATCAATGTGAAAGTGTGATTAAATGCACTTTACAACACTAAAATTAGGTCCACATAGCCTAGAAGGGTACAAAAACCAATGTGAATGTATAAATCACATTACAACACTAGTTTAGCATTAAGTTTACATTAAGAACCTTCTAGATTGATGTAATAATGTTATTAAATATGTTTTATAAAGTTGAATTAGGGATAAATAGGTTAATTAAGTCTAGAAAAGTGTGAAAGCATCTTACAAGACTTCACAACACCTTTACAAGACGTTAATAAACACATGTTATTTGATTTGTAAGGGTTGAAGACCTAGTGTGGACACATAAAATGCCTCACAACACTATATTAGGGCCTCATTAAGTTCATATAATCTCATGTCAAGTTGTGGGTCCAATTTTCAGTGGTACATTAAGCCCCCACCTTAGTGAGAGGAAGTTGCTTTCTCACACTAAATTAGCCATTCAAGAGAGATCCACATGTATGCCAAGCCCCCAAGATACAAGATCATGTAAAGGCATGGAAGAAAGAGGAATGGTATGGAAAAGATGTACTCACTCTAGGGCCATGAAACTAGTTGTCCATGGGGTGAGAAGGCCTAAAAAGTAAGATACATATGCTAGTTGGTATGCACTCACAAACAAAAAAGTGGCTATGGGGAAAAGTCATGCCGCTAGTTGGGATTCCCGCTCAACCATGCTAAAGCTATACCCATTCAATAACTTTAGCAAGGTGCCACAAAGCCAAAGGAAATGAAAATGTTTGTTTAAGAAAAATAGGATGGCACCATACACATGCAAGTTGTGTTATGCAAGGTGGCCAAACAAATAAGATAGCTCCATAGGCATGCAAGTTGTGTTATGCAAGGTGGCTGAATGAGAATGCAATATGTAAAAATGTTATGTGTAAAATTTTCAAAGTAGTCTTGTTTAGTTTATCCAAGGTCAGTCACTTAGGGAACATTGTGTCTAATGTCTCCAAGAGAGGACCAATCAAATAATTTTCTAAGATAAGTCACACTTATGAAGGAAATTACACCCAATGTCATCCACAAAGTAACAAACACATTACATAAATGAAAAGGCTTCACTAAGAATGCAAATGAAATAATGGTAATGTATGGCACCCACTTTAAAGGAATTGCTACACATCCTTCTATGAGAAATTACTTGAAAGTAGAGAAGACAAGAAAATGAAAAAAGGAAAACAAGTCATCAGAGCCAATATGGAAAGCTCTATTCCAAGTCATATGTTTTGAAGTTAGGGTGTGTCATGTCAACGGAAGAGAAAGGAAGAGAGTATGTCACATGCGAGTCAATCTTAAGACATGTCATCCACATCCCAAGCTTGATATTATATGTTCATGAAAGGTTAATGAGTATTTAAAAGAGACAACAACAAGTGACATACGGGGAGAAGGCTTTCTAACTCTTTTCCCCCACTTAGTGCAAGACAAAGATGAGCCTAAAGTGAATGACAGTATGCTACCCCTTGCAGTGGATGCAAGACATGCAATAGTGAGCATTGAATTATCCTACAACTATTACATGGCAAGGAGCAGCAAGTAAGGTTATTTATGTGAATAAGATAGAGGCTTGGAAGAGTCTTGTGTGATAGTATTGATATTGAGTGAAGGGTTGTTGATCTCGATTAGACTACAATAGCCAAGACCATGAGTCATTTGTTGTGTGTTAAGCTCTATAGGGTGGAAGATACCTTGTTCTAGAGCACCACATCCCTTTCCATTATACCCAAGTTGTTTCATAAACTAATAACCTTTTCCATAAATATTTTTCAGGGCTTTGGAATTAGGAGGTTGTTCATTCTTGTGTTCATCGGGTGTTATTGTGGAGTTTGTGGCATTGTCTAAAATGGTTGAGGCAGATGATTTTGAAAGGTTATCTGAAGTTTGCGTTGAGATGATGGTTGGTTGTTGTGGTTTCTCATCTTTCTTGTGTGTGAGTATGTGTTCGCCCATAAATGAGGGTGTGAAGTATAAGGATCCCCAATCGTCACCAAATAATTTAGATGGAAATTCCTCATTGTTGTGTGCAATTGTAAGAGGATCTATGTTGGATGTTGGAATCAATGTTGTGAGAGGACTTGTAGCTCCATTTGTAAGATGCAAGAAACTTTCAGGTTCGGGATCAAATTCAACTTGATAAATTTATTGTTATAGACATATTTCATTATACGATGAAGGGTTGAAGGCACTGCATTCATCTCATGAATCCATGGTCTACCTAAAAGAAGATTGTATGAGGGTTCATGAGGCATGACATGAATAGGAGTTTGCAAAGTAACCACCCCAAATGTAATAGGTAAAGTGATTACATCGAGTGTTTTCTTTGTTATATTATCAAATCCTTGAATAGCGGTGGGATCAGGTATTATTTGTGATCTATCTATTTTTAATCGATCAAGGAGAGTCACTCTACACACATTAAGGGAGAAACCATTATCTATGAGAGTGTATTTAATACCTATGCAATGTAATTGAGCAATGATTATAAAAGCATCATGTTGTTTACACAAATCCAAAGAAGGGAGCTCATGTTGATGGAAAGTAATGTCAAGATTAGTGTGATTCTGGTTATGAACTGAAGTTGCCACATCATTCGGAGTTGTACCATGAGGAGCGGAAATTTGGTGTAAGGCTGTTTGAAGAATACTGTTGTAAGTTGGTGATGTTTGGAGTAAATCCCAAAGGGAATTTTTTTCAAGAGTATTCTTTAATTGTTCAACAAGATCATACTCCTTTGTGGGTGGGAGGTAGTGAGAAGCACGAGGTGGATTAGGTAAAGGTAATGATGATGGAATTGGTTGTGGCGGTTGTGGGTTATTTCATGTGTTATATGTATGAGCAACAATATCATCACTAGATTGTTGCGATACATTAGAGGGATGAAGGGGATGCGAGGGTGGGTAAAGGATAAGTTTAGGTTTATTGGAAGGATGAAGTAGATGCGAAGGTGGGTAAAGGGTAAGTTTAGGTTTGTTGGAAGGATGAAGTGGATGTGAAGGTGGGTAAAGGATAAGTTTAGGTTGAATATAGTTAACATCGCTTATCAAATGAGATTCTTGATTGTCTTTGAAGGGGATATTATTTTTGTCTTGAATTATAATATCCTCCCTAGAAGGAGAGTTCCTAGGAGAACAACAAACCACATGTTCATGACAATTAAGGTTTGGTTTATCTAAAAGATCTTCATGACCACTAAGGGAGGTAGTAATGGTTGAATGTGTTTGATTATTGATAGTGGGGAGATTAGGGGAAGGTTGTATTTGATTGTTGGTTGTTTTGAAGGTCATATTCTCTCATTCCATATTATCTACCATACTGGGAGAGCTTGTAATATGTTCGTCAAAGGTTGGAAAAGTAGCTTCATCACAAGTATGAGGAGAATTAAGGATGGAATTGATTTTCTCAAGAAAGTTTTTTGTAAGTAAAAGGAGAAAACTAAAATTCTCATGATGCTCATTGGTTATGTTTTCTAACAACATAGTATCTTCTTCACAACTAGGAGAGATACTAGGAGAAGAAAAATGGGATTATCATGAGCATATATGATTTCATTACTTTGGTCCCTAACATCTTCCACAATAAGAGAGGTAGGGGAAGGATTGTAAAGAAGGTTGTCATAGGTTTTAAATATTTGCTCAATAAAGCGTTATGTAAGTGAAAGGAGACAACCAAAATTCTCATGACTCTCATTGGTTTTGTTGTCTAACAAAGTAGTTTCGTCACAACTAGGAGAGATACTGGGAGATGAACAAATGTGAGTACCATGAGCATATATTATTTCATCGCTTTGTTCCCTCAAAAGAGGAGGCGTAGGGGAAGGATCATAAAGAGGGTTGTTGTACACCTTAAAGATTTGATTGTTTAAGAACAAGGTATCATCTTCAAAATTCATAATCTCATGTTCCTCAAAGTTATCCACACAATGGAAATTAGGTAAGGTGATGTCTAAGGATGTGTCTATGATTGTATTTTCTTGTACTAAAATATCTTCCCAAAGGGGATGAGGAGAAGGAAAAACAAGAGCCACATGATTCTCAATGATTGTATCTCCTTTCACCAAGATACCTTCGTCACTAAAAGGAGAGGTATTGGGAGAAGAACAAATATTATCATCATGATTATCTATGTTTGTAGGCACTTCTATCACATCATCCAAACAAAGAGGAAAGATAGGACTAGGACATGCATTGAATAAATGATGATTATACTTAGTAACTAACATTTTGAAATAACAACCTATGCTAACTCAAAATGCAATGTAAAATGTTGAAATGAAATGCAATTTTCAAAGAACAATTGATTGATTCTGCTATGTAATAATATGATAATGTAAACTTGAAATTTAAACCATGCATGAAATGAGCTAATTAAGGCTAAATTTTATGAAATGCATGCTACATAAATGCAACTAACTAATATATACAGGTTAAGGCACCAAACATAAGCCTAAAAACAAGATTCTGAATTCTATAAAGTGTTGTTTCAGATGTCAGAAGGGACTAATTCGCCCAGAGTGGTGAATGAGTCTCAGTATGGACTTTTTTCAAGCTTTTTAGAAATTTTAGACTGATTTTTAGGAATTCTGAGAGCCAATACATAGACCTAAATGAAAAATGTAGAATTTCAATAAATCTAAATGAATTTAGATGCAACAAATGCAACCTAAATGGACTTTTTATGAATGCAAAATTTAACCCCTAGCATGCAAATGAATCATGCAAACCCTAATGCAAGCTAGATCTATGATGAAAGACACCAAATTAGAAAATAGAAGTATTTGAAGAGTCGGGTTCACCAAAATGTGACATAGATTTTGGGAACCTAGAATGCTTGCTCTCTTCCTAGGATTTTCCACCTAGAAAGAGAGAGATTTGGGCTCCTAAAATTCTTATGCACATTCAAATAAGGATGTATGTAGTATGATGTTATGTAAATGAACTAATCTAAGTGCAATTGACTAATTAAAATGATCTAAAATGAATGCAAAGATATAATTTATTATATGTTTCAAAAAATAGTGTGATATGCAAATAACTATGAAATATGAAGAAATAGGAAGAAATATGCAAAATAGAAAGTGTAGGGTCAAATTTGAGTGCACCTGGATGATGTGTGAGATTTCTGGAATGTCTGGAATGTTGATCAAAATTATTGATTTTTCACAGTGGGACTCATTCGCCAAGGGTGGAAAATGAGTCCACTTTGGACTTTCTGAAAACTCAAAAATGGAATATGTTGCTTTCAGATTGCTCAATCTACACCTCCAGGTGTCTGGATCTAAAACTGTTGAATTCGGGTCTGTTGTTGATGGTTTGACTTGAATGATGAAGAGATGACTTGAATGACTTAAATTTTTTATCTCCAATGATTCCTAAGCCTCCAAGAGGCCTAGATCTGCAAACAAGAAGACAAAAGAGAGATATGTTGAAGGTTAGGGCATGGGGGTTTGCCTTGGTCAAACCTCGTTTAGGTAATTAAACCAAAATGATGAAAGAATGCAATAAAGAATATAAAATGGAAGTGATTACCCTACCATGATGAATGATCTTGAAAGTCTGCAACAAAACATGTATAATCTGCTCTTGGATGTCTTAGGAAGCTAACTTGATGAAAGCCATAGCTTGCTTGATTTGAGATAGAAGATAGATGATGAATGAATGATGTGAATGTAAGAATGAGTTGCTATATGTAAAATGAGGATAAAAATACTTATTTATAGTCAATTGTGCCTTAGTATCTTGAATATACCTCATCACAGGAAGACATGAAGAGAAATTGAACTTAAAACCCAATCTTTTCACTCAAACCCCAAAAATAACTCAAAATAGGACTTATTCGTCAAGGGTGGCAAATGGGTCCCACCTAGATGGGACTAATTCTCCACTTATGGCGAATGAGACCCACAAGGGTCATTTTTGCTTGTTGGAATGCTGAGAAGTAAGAAAATTAAGCTTATATGATGACTATGTTGGGTATTTGATCAAATTATGCCTCAAGATGCAAAATATGGGTAAAATAGGACCTATTAATGATGATGTAAATGTTAAATAGGGCTTGGCACACATAAATCAATGTGAAAGTGTGATTAAATGCACTTTATAACACTAAAATTAGGTTCACATAGCCTAGAAGCGCACAAAAACCAATGTGAATGTATAAATCACATTACAACACTAGTTTAGAATTAATTTTACATTAGGAACCTTCTAGATTGATGTAATAATGTTATTAAATATGTTTTATTATGTTGAATTAGGGAGAAATAGGTTAATTAAGTCTAGAAAAGTGTGAAAGCATCTTACAAGAATTCACAACATCTTTACAAGACGTTAATAAACATATGTTATTTGATTTGCAAGGGTCCAAGACCTAGTGTGGACACGTAAAATGCCTCAAAACACTAGATTAGGGCCTCATTAAGTCCATATAATCTCATGTCAAGTAGCGGGTCCAATTTTCGGCAGCACACAAATCATATTTTTCTATCACATTGAATTCTACCAAAATTTTGACAAAACACAACTCTGCTGCTGCCCAGAAAAAATCACTAAAAAAATAGAAATAAAGCACTAAAAGACAACACTAAATATCACTAAATATATGTGCCAAGTTTCAGGAAACAACACAGTAAATAGATATTCCTGTCCTAGCAGCTTTAATTATACTAAATAAAGGGTTGAAATTAGTGCCAGCTGAATGAGATTCAACCCTAAAAATAAGTTTTATTTTTGCTAATTTTCACATGTAGCTGTAGGAGAACAACAACTGATTAACAAACAAAAAAATTGACTCCCTCTTTGCTAGGAAGGAATTTTCCATTTTCCATCAAACTTGGCTTCTCTATTAGAGTATTAGTATTTCAAAATTCGCTTTTGATAAAGATTTTGTTAAATTGTTTGCATCTTTTTCATCCGAGGGAACATACTGAAGAATTATTATGGCCCTATGAACTTTTTCTTTAAGAATTTTTAGAGATCTTGATGCAACTTTGATTATCACACTATACTATTGTTGGCTTGAATATTTGATTAGTAAGTTCTGCTATCAACCTGGGAATCCAAATGGCCTCACAACATAATCCTACTAGTGCATGTTACCTGCTGAACTAGGATGTAATTTCTAACCTGAAGTGCTCTCCTTGGCACTAGTATCATGTGACCAATCTGAATCAACAAAGCCATGGAACATTAACTCCTTGTCTCCAACATACTGCAATCCATAATGAAGTGTGCTCTTCAAATATTAGAACAAATATTTTGTAGTAGTTGAGTGAATGTGCCTTGGCTCAAACCATAAATTTACTAAATATTAGATCTTATATTTACCTATGTTCCACTGTTTCTGGGACAGGGATAGGAGGGCACAACAACTAAAATATAGGGAAAAATTAAGAAGTTATTAAATTTAGGAACATTTAAAAAAGTTACTAAATTTACTATAAAACAAATACTAGGTCTTATATTTACCTATGTTCCACAGAGTTTCTGGGATAGGGATAGGAGGGCACAAAAAATAAAAAAATGGAACATTTAAAAAATTTCAGAACATAGGAATTTTAAAGCTTCGAACTCAAACTCTTCATCCTCCTCTTTTATGCCAATTGTAGTGGATGATCATAGAGTTTTGTGATCTTCTTTAAGTAGATGGTTACTATGTTTGTGCCACTCATATGTGTGGCACTGAGCTTGTTCATCAACAACATTTATGGGAGATGTTCACACATTGAATAGAGTTTTCAAGGCATCACCAATATCCTTTGCTATCTTCTTATCTATGATATGAGGGGTTAGATAATCTAAGATGATTCACTATGCTTTGGCTATCTTCTTGTTATATTCAAGAAACTAGAGAATATTTGTAGAATGTGCAACCTTGGTGTTAACATAGACCCAAAAATCAACTTCTAATACCATCTACAATCTACACTTTCAAGGTGTAAAATTGGAAGTACCCTCAAGTTGATCACTCTCTTTGAGACTAATACTAGTCATTTTTGCAACTATTGGAACACATCAAAATTTAATAAATCAACTGAAAAAAGAATAGACCAACAACCTAACACAGGTGTGGATCAACAACACCCTAATAACTAGTGTAATTAGGGTACCTACAACCATTGGTAGGTCCAAGATACTTAAAATCATTGATGTAAGTGTACTGAAATCTTTTGGTAACTCCCTCACAGGTAATGGTACATTCCAATCATCGATGTGGAAGATCTCAGTTGTTGTGTTTTGATATCATGTTAAACTATGGTTTATGGATTGCAATATTGCAAGATTTGTAAGCTTTATTTGTATTCTTTGTGCATGCAACCATGGAGTTTTAGTGGATGAGGGTTGTACATAATTCTTAATATCAACTCCAAACATTTGCACTGATAGTGGTCACTAGATTCTACAAATAAGCATTGAAAACCCTTACTTAACCTTCTTCCCTAATGTCAAGAATGTGACCTGTCTTATAGGTGTAATTGATTACAACATTGTAGGTTACTTGAATATCATTAGATCTTCCAAAGCTAGGACTGAAAACACCCCTAATGGGGTCGAGGGGAAATGCCCCTCGTGGGGGTTTGAGGACAACACCCCTAGTGGGGTTGAGGGGCAGCGCCCCTTGTGGGGGTCTGGGGGCAGTGTCCCTAGTGGGGTCGAGGGGCAGCACCCCCAACGGGGTCAAGGGGTAGCACCCCTCATGGGGGTCTGGGGGCAGTGCCCCCATGGGGTCGAGGGGCAGCACCCCTTGTGGGGTTTAGGGGTAGTGCCCCTACCGCTAGCACCAATTTAAGGCTTTTGAAACCATACAAAACTCCATGGCACACCTCATTTTCATGATTTTTTGAGTGGAAAAAAATTAGGACATTGTGTTATCTTCCACCAATATGTTCCAATGATGCTGATATGATTTCATTGGTCTATCGGTGGAGCTATGAGGGGAGTTCCCCCGATGTATTAATGTTACGCCAATAGTGACACTATCGGCATAACATTACTACATCGGGGGAACTCCCCTCATATCTCCACTAATAGACTAATGAAAGAAACTCACTTGTTCATATGTCAGTAACACTATCGGTCTATCAGTGGAGCTATGAGGGGATTTCCCCTGATGTAGTAATGTTAGGCCGATAGTGTCACTATTGGCCTAACATTACTACATTGGGGGAACTACCCTCATAGCTCCACTAATAGACTGATGAAAGCAACTCAAGTGTTGCAGTTGTGACAGGTTGCTAATGGAATCAAGGAGCTTATTTAATCAAGGAGCTTATTTAAATGTCCACACCATTCTATGTTCAAGTGTTATGTTGTAGCTGTGACAGGTTGCTAATGAAATCAAGGAGGTTATTTAAGCTATGACAATATTTTATTTTTAAGTGTTGTAGTTGTGATAGATTGTCAACAAAACTTAGGAGGTTATTTAAACCTTTAAAATTTCCTATTATATTCAAGTGTTGCAGCTGTGAGAGGTTGACAATGGAATTAGGGAGGTTATTTAAACCTCTACAACTTTCTATTTTCAAGTGTTGTCGATGTGACAAGTTTCCAATGGAATCAGGAATGTTATTTAAACCTCTACAGTCTTCTATGTTCAAGTTTTGCAGCTGTGACAGGTTGCCAATGGAATCAGGAAGGTTATTTAAACCTCTACAGTATTCTATGTTCAAGTGTTGTAGCTGTGAGAGGTTACTAATGGAATCAGGAAGGTTATTTAAACTTCTACAGTCTTCTATGTTCAAGTGCTGTAGTTGTGACAGGTTGCCAATAGAATCAGGGGGGTTATTTAAACTTTTACACATTTCTATGTTCAAGTGCTACAACTGTGATAGGTTGCCAATGGAATGAGGGAGGTTATTTAAATCTATACACCCTACCATGTTCAAGTGTTGTAGTTGTGATAGGTTTCCAATGGAATCGGGAAGGTTATTTAAATGTTCACACCCTTCTATGTTCAAGGTTGCAACTATGACAAGTTACCAATGGAATCAAGGAGGTTATTTAAACCATGAAAATATTTTATTTTCAAATGTTGTAGCTACAATAGATTGTCAATAGAATCAAGGAGGTTATTTAAACCTTTGAAACTTCCTATTATGTTCAAGTGCTACATTTGTGATAGGTTGAAAATGGAATTAGGGAGGTTATTTAAAACTCTACAACTTACTATTTTCAAGTACTGCAGATGTGACAGGTTGCCAGTGGAATAAGGAAGGTTATTTAAACCTCTACACTATTCTATGATCAAGTGTTGTGGCTGCGTCAGGTTTCCAATAGAATCAAGGAGGTTATTTAAAATTTTACAACCTTCTATGCTCAAGTGTTGCAGCTGTGACAACTTGCCAATGGAATCAGGGAGCTTATTTAAACCTCCACACTATATTATATTCAAGTGTTGTAGCTATGATAGGTTGTCAATGGAATCAATTTCAGATTGGGTTCTAGGTGCCAAATTGGGAGCCTTGGAACAGGGTATGGACATCCATCAAAGCATAAAGGATAGAGGAATTTTGTCAGATATTGTAGTTGCAACTACTCTTGTAGACCTGTATGCTAAATGTGGGATCATAGACAAGGCACTTGAAGTGTTCAATGAATTTCCTCAAAGAAATGTGGTCTCATGGAATGCAATAATTGTAGGATAGACACAAATTATATATGTTGAAAAGGCTTTAGAAACTTTCAAGCAAATACAATTTTTAGGTTTAAAGCCAAACTCCACAAACCTTGCTAGCATATATAATGAAGAAGCATAAACTAAATGCAAAGCTTGTAGGTCTGCAAAACGGTTTATCAGAGCTTTTCTCCCAGGATAAACACATTTACCCAAAATTGACCACACCTTTAGATACCCTTTTTGTTTAGTTAAAACATATGTCAAAGTGGGGTATAGGTCCTTTGGACCAAATGATTCAAAATTGACTGTCTCAATCAGAATTATGCCTCTTTAGGCCCTGGGTACCATAGGGGTCTTTAGTTTCTTCTATCTCCAAACCCAAACACTCACAACCAATACTTGGATCACTGTTTATTTGGTTTTCACATGCTTATTATTCCATGAAAATTCCACTTCTAAAGGTATTTTTATAAACCTTAGACTCTAACCTCCATCTTTACTCATAAAACCCTGTTTTCAGACTAGGGCAATGATTATCCACCACACTAAACTCATCCTCTTGATCTGTAACCTCTGAAATATGAGAATAAATACTATAAAAGGTAAACTCACCAAAAATTGAGAGCTTTCACTAGATAAAATAGAAGGAATACAATTTCATCAACATAATGGTCACATGTATATAGGGCCATTACTTCCTTAGAGTAGTTGATTATTCATGGCATTGCAAGGATATGGATTATCAATTCCAAATACTTAGAGATGCTTTGAGGAGGTTGGGCCAGAGAATGTGTGCAAGTAGTGAGAGATGTGGCCTATGTGTAGATATTTGTAGGGAATTTGATTGAGTTTTCCACATGAATGTCTTGATCAAAACCTCTAAAATTGTTTCATTGGATGCCAATATCTTCAACAAAAACTCAAATTGTTTAATTTTATGTCTATTTTTCACTTCACAAATATCCTAATTTGGAATCATGTATCTCTTCAAATAGATGCCCTAGTTAGAAATATTGTACCTCCATAGTTGGATGTCTTCATGTTGGATCCTTTGCCCCCTTGTCAAAACATGTTCCTCACTATAACTAGGCATAGAAATTTCATTTATCTTTCTACTAGCTTTCATTTTAAATTTCAACGTTTTACAAAAAGAATGTTAAAAATTTACACATTTAAGTGTTATTCATCTAATGTCATCTTGTTTTAAAATTCACACCTTTTGTGAACCCTCTTCATACCCGCTTGTGCCAAATTGGGAGCCTTGGAATAGGGTATGGACATCCATCAAAGCATTAAGGATAGAGGAATTTTTTCAGATATTGTAGTTGCAACTACTCTTGTATACATGTATGGTAAATGTGGGATCATAGAAAAGGCACTTGAAGTTTTCAACAAAATGCCTCAAAGAAATGTGGTCTCATGGATTGCAATAATTGCAGGATATACACAAATTAGATCTATTGAAAAGGATTTAGAAACTTTCAAGCAAATGCAATTTGTAGGTTTAGAGCGAGACTCTGCAACCTTTTCCAACATCCTCTTTGCTTGTTCCAAAATGGAAGCTTTGGAATAGGGTATGGGCATCCATCAAAGCATAATAGAAGGGGGATTTTCATTTGATATTATAGTTGGAAATGCTTTGCTTGACATGTATGCAAAATGTGGAAGCATAGAGAAAGCATGTGAAGTTTTTGACAAAATTCCTCGAAGAGATGTCACCTCTTGGACTACAATTATTGTTGGATATGCACAAAATGGATTTGTTGAAAATTCTTTATAAAATTTCAAGCAAATGCAATTAGTAGGTATAAAGCCAAATTCCACAACCTTTGCCAACATCTTTCCTGCCTGTGCCAAAATGGGGGCTTTGGAATAGGATATGAACATCCATCAAAGCATAAATAATAGAGGAATTTTGTCAGATGTTGTAGTTGCAACTACCCTAGTAGACATGTATGCAAAATGTGGAAGCATAGACAATGCATGTGAACTGTTTGACATAATGCCTGAAAGAGATGCCATCTCATGGAATATGATGATTGCAGGATATGCACAAGGATTTGATGAAAAGGATTTAGAAACTTTCAATCAAATGCAATTAGTAGGTGTGAAGCCAAATTCCACAACCTATGCCAGCATCCTCCCTGCCTGTGCCAAAATGGGAGCTTTGGAGCAGGGTATGAATATCCATTAGAGCATAATAGATGGGGGATTTTTTTCAGATACTATGGTTGGAGTTTGAAGAAGAAACATTGGTAAAGGTTGTAAGAGAGTTCTTGGAGCATGAGCAGACCTATTGGAAGGTGTTTGAAGCATTGGTAAGAGTGCTAGGAGTCTGGAGTACCCATTTTCAATAAACCCCCATGAAACTTGCTAAAAAGGAGTGTTTTTGTGGATGTCATGTTGGAGAACGGTTCATCAAGTGGAAGTTGTGGATTTTGAAGTGTTGTTACTTGGTTAGTGTTGTCCCATCGATTTTTAAGATTGGGGAACATTTTAAAGAAGGGTTCCTTTGTAAAGGGGCCTAATTAGACGTAGTTTTAGGGGAAAATTCAAGTTTTGGGGATGTTCCAAAACAACCTATGGTGAATTTGGGATATGTTTTAGAAGTCATTAAAGGGTATTTGAAAATGGTTTTATATCTTGTCTACAGTGCTTGAGGACTGAAGGAATTGAGATATTGAAGCCTATTTTTTATGAAATTTGTCTAAGTGAGGTTGAATGGTGCTCCTAATTACTATCAGGCTCCATGTTGGAGATGCCCATGCTAACAATATAGACCTTTTTGGCAGATCAATATATGGATATTGAACCCACCATGTCGGTCTACCAAGATTATGGGACCATTATCCAATCCTCAAACAAACAAGATCAAATCACTTAAATGAAATAGAACCTCCTATAACAAGTCAATGAAAGAATATAATAGAAAGGTGAAGGTAGAGGAAAATTTATTGGCCTTCACATAAATTTCATGAAATTTTTTTCCATTAACACAACTCAATAACTCAACCAAGGTAGCAAAGAATTAAAAATCCAATGAGGGAAAGGAACCAATGCTTTGGAAAAGGATTTAGCCAACCACATAACAGGTGGGAGCACATTGTACTAGATAAAGATTATGAAAAATTTGATTATAGTGGAAGATTATTTTGTTTTTAGAACTCCTCACAAACAAACCAAATCCTATTGAATCATTCTTGGTTGAATTATCTAGCAAGTTTAACAAGGCTACACATAGAGCCACAAAAAGATCAGTTAGATTGGTTTTCAACACCCGTCTCTCATCTCAATTGGTGTGATTTGGTCCTCAATTGAGCTATGAGAATCTTCATTTTCCATTTTTCAATGAAATCAAGCCCCATGAATTTGTTTTCAAAGACTATCTCAAGTGGGTTCAACTAAATATGAAGCTTATCAACTTCTTATCCTTTCAACACAAGAAGACCAAAACCTTGTTTTTTTTGGTGCTGACTTAGATCATGAGCACCAACAACATCGGCCCATTGTTGGAACCACCACTCAAGTACCAGTGATAGGCACAAAATCCACCGACGACATCCCCATCAGACCATCATGAGAATAGGAGACCTCATCTTGCCGATAGAAGATCCTCACACCGATAAAAAAATAGAACTGTTGATGCATCGTTGTAACTAGAAGACGTGTCTGGTCGATAGATCAATAAGGTGGGGGAAGTCAGTTCCATTTTCTATAATGCGGTAAGTCATATAGTTAATGCTATGTTAGGCTAGGGAACTCTTCTTGGAGGTTCTAAACGATTTGCCTCTTTTTTATAAGACTGTGTTGGCAGTGCCACCTGGATCACAATTGTTTGGTGGGATTCCAAACCTAGACAATGAGGTGCAGTTGTGGAAATATCATAGAGAGAAGCTACAAGCTACCATGATGATTTTGTTAAGCAAACTTATATCATATTCTTGGTTAGTGTGGCTTAAGACATCTGTAGATGATATTCTCTCTGTAGATAGGCTTGGGGGTGTTAGTGTAATTAAATTAATTATTACACTAGCATAAGTTAACTTAGGTCATATATCATTTAGTCCAAGGTTGCATTTTAATAAATCATTTAATAATGGGGTAATATCCCCTTCCTTATTTGTAGGAGATAAGATTACTTCTAGAAGATGAGTTGTCCTTCTAGAACTTATCTCAACATTTAATAATTTCCTAGATAGGGTTTACATGTTGTCACATATTGTTAGATCATGACACATGGCAACATCTCATGCATCTTAGGTTTTCTCTCTTGACTATATAATCAGGAAACTTGTACATTTGTAATCAATCCAATATCATAATGTAGATCATAATAGAATCTCCATTGTGCATGCCTAGTTGCAACACTTTCTTTGTGGTTGATTATCTTTCCTAGAAAAGGTCCTCCATTGAAGACTGCAGCTTCAAGGACCATGTGCATCCATAATCTCAATAGGGGGAAAGTATTTGCTTGATCTTGTGAAAAGTGGAAAGGAACTTGTAGAGAATGAGACATTGATCAAAGAAACATTGGACAATTTGGATGCATTTGATGGGAGCTTGAAGTGGCTAAAAAAATATTTTGGTTCAAATGTTGAGTTTCAATGGCAATGTGTGTGTGATATTGTTTTGAAGCACTCAAAGAGTTTGTGGGATGAAATTTTTGAAAGCCTATTTGTTAGTAGGATGAAACAAATAATAGTTGATGGATTTGTAGATTTGCATGAGAGAGTTAAGGTTGGTAAATGCCTTGAAGCCATAGTTACATCTCTGGAAAGTTACAAAGATGTTGAAACCCATTTTCAACATTGCCAACAGGGCAAGAAGAATCTACAACATTTGTTGCTAACTTCTTTGGAGACTCCCTAAATTTGTCTACAAATATCATTGTTCTAGGGTTTGTAGAGGAAGGAGTGGGAAGATCCATTTCAAAAACATCAAAAGCTATATTTGATTCATGAATTCTTATAAGATGTCCCTTAATTAAATATGATTTCTTAGTGTCCAAACACATTTAAGAAAAAAAAGTGTAAATATTGGTTGGAAACTATGTGTTACTCAAAAAGGGATAAGCTCTATATTCTCTTACCAGGAAACCACTTTGTAGTAGAAATTCCATGCACCAAGGCTATATGGATGTTGTTGAATAATATAGCATGCATAGTCATATCCATTTTTTGGGTCCGTTGTATTGTATGTAACCTCCACATGCACCACAAAAAAAGAAAATATTAACTTGAAATCATGGATATTCAATTGATTTGGGTAAAAATGTAATTATTTCAAATCAATGGCATCATATGAACTTAAAATTTGTACTTAAAACCTGAAATTTATAGTCCAAGTAAACCTAAAGTACCCTAAGTTTGAATGGATATTTTCAAGATAAAATTACAATCTTACATGCACCCAATGAACGAAGTTCATCTTGCTTTTCTTGACAAAAATGGTTGTGGCCCGATTTCAAGCTATGATTTATGATTTCCAGTGCTTCCCAATATCTCTTTAATGATGCCAATGAATTGCATATCTTTATTAAATAATTGTAGAAAGGTTATGACTAGATTCTTCTTGGCAATTTATTTTGAAAGATGGTTCCGAAAAAATAGCCAATGTTGCAGCTACTCACAATACATAAAATGTTAGATCTTCTTGTCTGTTACAATGAGAATTCAATGTCATTATACTCATTCTTGATGACCTTGTTTCTTTTAAGGTGAAGAAACACTTTTTCGGGTTCATTCAAATTTAAATTCTCAAAGATACAATGGGGTGGGTTTTTTTTTGCAAACTAAAAATTATTTGTCAATTTATATTTGTAAATCAAGCAAGCACTGAAATGTACCCTAATTTTTAAAAGTAGATGCTACTTCCTATTTGAGTATAGATATGTTTGCTTATGCATCACAATGTAGTTCCAATAAGGTATAAATGCAAGAGAGAATGAAAAATATTCATGATACTGTAGTAGCGTTTTGCAAAAATACATAATGTGGATTACTATCTGTGATCATGGATTGCATGGATCTTACACTCAGTGCTTGTCATCCATAGAAAGGATCAATCAAAAAAATTGATCTATATTGACTAGTAATATATCGACAAAATTTCCTACAATGACAAGTAAGGTGATGGAAAAGGAAAACAAATGCATGAATACATACCTCAATAATCAATTGATCATGTTCCTCATCCTTAAGAAGGTTTGGTAAGGGAGGCTCCTTTATCACAGGTTCATGTCATATCATTATTTTTTAGTGCCACTTAATATCTCCACACACAATATCAGAAAAATCAATACATTATAACTGGAACTATTTAGTAAATATCATGTATGATTCCATTTCAGGATATTCATCCATTAAGCTTGAAAAAAATTCCAACATACTGCCGATAAAATAGTTCATATTGGAAATTCTTCATCATCTAAATCACTTTTCCATTCTAGGCCTGCAACCAAGGTAGCAACTTTCTTCTCTTCCTTTCTAGAAGCCAATTTTGCAAGTCTTCTTCTCGCTCTTAAAGCTTTGTTCCTATAAAAAAAGAAATACACCGAAGGAAATGCTCAATATGTAAATGATTTGCAAGAATTAAAAAATAGAAACCCTAGATCCTCATTAAATTGAATTGACTTAAAGAATCCAATTGCAATCATATTGAAGCCAAAATACTTAGGAGATAATTCTATATGGCATTAAAAATTAATAAAACTAAGAACGAATTCCAAGGTTGATTAGTACAATTATTTTCTATATTGTAAATACTTATCATTTAAAGATAAATTAACAAAAAAATACAAATATAGTATTTGAGATTAAATACTTCAAATCAACTAAATGATTTTAAACACAACATTTATATATATTTCATCTCCCTTTAAACAATTGGAATTCGGAAGAAAATTCCTTGTGACTTTGAAATCCAACCCTTACAATGACTGAATCAATGATAGGAAAGCTCATTTTCAAGGAGAAACTCAACATTAGTCTCCTCGAATCTACTTGTCAAAGTCTAAACACTCCAACTCACATATGAAAATGGACATAAATATAACAAACTTAACTGAAATGAAACTTTTCTACTCCTAAAGCAAGATCTTCAAAAACAACTAATTTTATGTACAACAAAAGAAACAGATGAACCTACCATCCACCCTATCATCCTCATCATATTCATATGAAATAGGTTCAAGAGACAGTGAGTATCAACGTCAAGAAATGATCACTATGATCAAATGAAAGGGGTTGAGAGGCATAGTTTCAAAGCTGCATTGGACACTCCAAGTCAAGAGGATAGTTGGTGACTGTTAAATGATTTACAACCATCAATCTATTTGTTGTATATAATTTCCTAGAATTTAGAATTCGAATGTAATGAAACTAACCATAATTACAAAAGATCTGACACCAAAATGTAGTACAAAATAAATTGTTTTACAAAATGTCTCAAAGAGATGCCATCTCATGGAATGAAATGATATGATTGTGGAATGTACACAAAATGGATTTTAAAAGGAATCTCTCAAAATATTTGAATTAATGAAGGACTCTAGAACATCAACATTGTAAGGTTTACTTCTATTCTAGATGAATTTAGTCATGCAGGTTTAGTGGATGAGGGTTGCACACACTTCACACATCAGTAATCCTTATTGCATTACATATATAGTTGATCATTAGGTGTGCATGGCTGACCTTCGTGCCTGTGTTGGCTATCTTGAGGACACCCTAAACATTATTACTAAGATGCCAATTAAACCTTTGGTGCTTGTGGATCATATATGAATATATGATGAGTATTCTAGCAATACTACTTTTTTAGTTGGATCTTAAAAATTCTGCAACTTATGTTCTCTAAAACACCTATGCAAAAATAGGCAAGTGTGGTGAGGTTCAAATAGTAAGGAAAATGATGAAAGATAGAGGAATTAAAAAGATACCTGCATGTAGTTGGATTGAAGGGCATAAAATGGTACATGCGTTTTTGTGTAGGAGACATATCACATCCACAAACGTGGGAGAGATATGCAAAATTGGAGAAATTAGCTTGGAAAATGAAGGTAGCATGTATTTCCAAATTCAAAACTTTTACTTAATGTTGTGGAATAGAAGAAAATATAATCATTTATCTACCACCATAGTGAAAATTTAGCAATTGTATTTGGTTTGTTAAACATGGCCCCTGGTACAACTATTAGAGTTGTTAAGAATCTTCAAGTATGTTCTGATTTTCACACTGCATCTAAATTCATCTCCAAGATTGTTGCATGAGAAATTGTTCTGAGAGATGTGAACCATTTCCATAATTTTAAATAGGGACAATGTTCTTGTGGAGAATATTGGTGGTACTAAATGAAACAATCTGAAAAATAGGCTTGCACTATAATAATGTGCACTACATCAGATATCTAGTAATAATGAAGGGACATCCATCAATTCATAATAGTAGGGATTTTTTTTTGTCATATGTTGTAGTTACAAGTGCCCTGCTATCTACATACATGAAAATGTGGAAGCATAGACAAGGCAAGCGAATTGTTTCCAAAAATTCCTCAAAGAAACATGATATCATGGTGTAGTTTATTTTAGGCTTTCCATGGTGTAGTTTATTTTATCCATATAGATCCAGATCACTCTCTAAATCTTAGCTCATCCTATTGTCATTGTATTTAATTTTTTTTTTTTTAGTAAAACCTTTTTGACAATGGATAGGGTAAATGTGTTTTTATTTGTGTCATTAAATGTTACATTGCTTTATTATACTTATGGTATCTTACACTTTACATATACAAACTTTGTTCCATAGAAGATTAGAACAACAGAAGCTCTGTCACAAAAGGCTTCAACAAAAAATTGAGCACGATGTTATTATCAAAGCATTAGAACTTTGTATTGGTAATATATCTTTGTAGGAATGCAATTAAGGAATATACATTTTTATTTTAAAAGTAACTTTCTCAAGAATTGAAATTAGGAACTATAACTTACCATACCATTTGTATTGTATTTATGTAATCCATGCAAATATTGGCTATGCATTCTACTTCTTGAAATGCCTTTTCAAGTTGTTAAGAAAGCTCAGAGTTGTTTTAACTAGCAATGACAGAAACCCAAATGTGTAATATAAAAGTTTTCTCCTTGATGCCTGAGGGTAAACACTAGGAAGATGTTTTTTAATTATGTGTAAATCATGGTAATATTCTTGTTTCATCATCAGTTATGTTTCTCTTTTTTTTTGTGTATGAGGAAATACAATAATTCTTCATTAATTAGATAATGAGAAATTACAGTAATTCTTTTTCTCAAATGATTTTGAAAGGGCAATAAATAATTTTGAGATTATTATACTCCATTTATTTTTAGAAAATCAAGCAATACTGTGATTCTTTTCACTTGTAATAGTGACAATGGAGTGAAAAAGATTACCTTTTAACTTGTTTGATAGGTAACTTGATTTTTTGGAATTGTATGACTGATTTTTAATATATGTAACTGTCTTTGCTTGGTTAAGTGTGAGTTCTATTAGGGCCCAATCCCTTTGAAAAAATATTATAAATAAAATCTCATGGGTGCACAAACATACCATCACCTAAATGAAACTAGATAATATCAGTAATGAAGCCATTCAACAACCACCAAAAGTAGAAACCAACAAAAAGAACTTCCCACAAACAAACAAAAAACCATACTAAGATTTGGATCAGACACAAAATTTGGGTTGAGTATAAACCTAGGCTCCAACAATGATCAACCTTTAGCTCTTACTAGAGATAGAGGTGGGAGGGTGAAGGTACTCAATATTTCCAACCTCCCATCCCTCAAAATAACCCTTAGATTTCAACATATAAAGCCAGGTCCTGACAAAATATGGTCATATCCAAACACTTCAACATTGACTTGGAAACCTGATTTTAGCAATCTCTTCAATTTGTTTCAAGAGAATGGGGGAAAAATCCTTAGTTAGAGAGCCTAAATCACAATTTGACCCCTAAACAAACACTCTCATTACTTTGGCACAAGGGCACTCTAGGCTATTCCTGCATCATCGTAAAAGGGCAAGCAATAAACCCTAGAAATGGTGTGGTGGTGCGATGGAAGGATAAGACAAAATTCTATTGCATATCACAAACTATTTGAGGATTATTTTGGAATTAAAAGAGTTAAAATAAAATGAAATGGCTAAATACCTATCGAATTACAGTGATCTTGGTGTTTTTTTCATATCCATTGGGACTGTGACTGTGATCAGAATTATCAAAAATAGTAGAAACCATGGCCTTTGTCACTCCATCCTACACTTGCTTGTACACCAGCTCCTACATATTTGAAGCCCTGACTTGCTGTAAATTGGTAATATTATTTGATTTCCCACCCAAATTTCCCTCTTTCTTGTAAGTTTCCCTCCACTTTATCACTTGCTCAACTTCACGTGGATTTGATGAACAATGCCATTAAAGAATAAAAATGCCTTTTTATAATATTTTACCATAAAATATCATTTATTTGTCAAATATTTTGTATATAATACAAAATAAATAATATATAAATATAATACAAAATATAATTAGTATATTATATATATTTAAATAATACTAATACAAATTAAATTATGTATAATATAATTATATTTATTATTATATTTAATAGTATATATAGGTTATATTATTATTATTATATACTATATTCTTATAAAATTATTATAATTAATAATTAATAATTAATATATTTTTATATAAAACAAATTAAATTAATATAAAAAAATTTGATAGTTTAATTGATCTTTGGAGAGATTAGGAAAAAGAAAGAGAGATAGAGGGGGAGGCAATTCTATATATAGAGAGGAATTTATACTAACACTTGCACCTAAAGGAGGTTCAAGGATTGCATTGATAGAAAACTGCATGTATGTTAATATATTAGAGAGTATGTCTTGAAGTTAGGGCTCCCAACTTGCTTCCTCTCTAACCTCATCATGGTGGATTATGGGATCAAATGTAAAAAAAAATTATGAAATATGTGAAGGCCTTAAGACTACACCGAGAGGCAATTCCTTCCACGCAATAGGTATGTTTGGTGCACCAAGCAACCTAGGTGGCCAAATAGCTTGCTTAGGTAGGGGTCCCATGAGGAGGGTTTAATTAGCTCTATAGATTATGATAAAATTCGAAAGAAAAAAGAATAGAGGAGTAATAGTCATTTATTTAGTCATTAATTTAGCCATATATTTAGTCATTTTTATTTGTCTGATATTAGTCATTTATTTAGTCATTTAGTTGTGATTTTACCCAATGACCAAATTAGTCACTTATAAATAACCAAATTAGTTATTTATTTTCAAGATACTACTAGTATTAGTCATATGACTAAAAGTTTTAGTCACATAGTCATTTATTTTCCAAATTCTACTAGTGTAGTGGTCCTAGCAAACTCCTTTGCAGACATGTGTCTTTCAATCATGTAGTCAATTAAGACACCTGGAAGCTTGGTGGGGCACACAGTTTTCTCTTGCCTTCCCTTCCATGAAGTCCCTGCAAAAAACACACATGGCAGTAGGTCGGGCCCCACTCGTTGATTCATTCTCCTTGCATTGAAAGACTATGCAGTGAAGACACGTGGAGGCATGCTTTACTATCAGTGCCAACTGTGGGGTTTGCCGAAAAGTGTACACAAATGAAAGCTACATGGCATGCAGACGAGGCCTGATTGAAAAGTGAAAGGAAGCAACCCTTAAGTGCTTGCGGTGACAACACATGGAAGCATAGAGGAAGTCGGTAGGAGAGTGAAGGAAGGCTTCGTTGTGGTGAGCATTTGGTGGACACATGGTAGCAGCGGATGAAGTTCAAAAAGATGAGGAGTGGGTCGATACTTAGCAAAAATAAAAACCACCCGTATGGAGCTCGAGGAATTTAACATTCACAACTTTTGGCGACTACCAGGGGCGTTTCACCTGTAGAATGAGGAACCCAAAATTTTTCTGGCTTGTAGACCAGAGACCCATCCATTGGGAAATAGAGTTAAATATTAGAGAGAGCGGCCTACAGAGGTAGCCAATCAACCTCAGATGGTGTCGATATTTCATGCAAATTCTCTTGCACTCTGCTTAGATCGATCATTTCTTTGTAAGGAAACATCGCAAATATACTGGCCCCAAACTCGAGTTGGAAGAGCAACTGCGCTATTGGGTGTGTGACACCCTCAATATCTTCTACAGTAGGGGGTTGACTAAAGCTCTTGAAAGAAAATGTGTCTTGTTGCTTCTCTCCTATCTTTGCCACAATCTACTTCGTAGTAGCCACCGAGTCATCAGAAAGAAACGGGGAGGGTAAGCCAATTTGAGTTAGCTGGGAGAACCTAGCCCACATGCTATTCATGGTCCAGTCTAGTGTGGTAGCGCACTCATTAGCATGGAGGATGGCCGTGTGGCAGTGGATAAACCTATTTGTTGTTTTGGCAATGACCTTTCGATCCCCAATTCCAACATTTGCTAAGTCGTCATCCGAGACCATGTATAGCTTATCTAGAAATTTTTTTGCCTCAGGATTATTCTCCACGATGATTTGTGTAGGGAACCACTCAATTGGTCCATGAACTTCCCTGCCCAAGCTTGTCGCCTCTGCCATAAATTGGAGTGTCAGCTGAAGTGTCAAGTAGAAGGCCTTAACCTTATCCCTGTATGAAACATATAGCTGTTGGGCCACATGAAAGAGATCTGGCTGGGTAGTAGGGGGTTGGGGAGCATTCTTCAGAAGGACAATCTCTACATCCCTTGAACCGACATCCTGTGTTAGTTCTGCAACCCTTTTGTTTGTGACCACAAGCTGTCCCTGGATGTTTCTCAATTTTGTGGACTAGTTTTCCTTAGCTCAACTTTTGTTTGTTGATTCCACCTCAAGGGAAAGCTTCATCTCTTGGAGTTCTTTCTCCAATTGAACCTTTTGGACCTTGAAGTTGGCATCCTTCTGTTGCATTTTTTGCTCCAATTGAGTGTGTTGATGTCCAAACTCCTCATTTTTTCGTTGTATCTCTTGCTCTGCTTGAGCCAACTGGTCTTGATATTCTCCATTTTTCTGCCATAGTTCAAAAACCAGGTTGGGGTCAAAGGATTGGAACTTTTCAAGTTCCTCCTAGAGCTTAGTCTTCTCTGTCTATTCTTTCTCCAATAAGCACACAAATTTTGCTTCTCTCACCTTGTCCTTTTCCAACAAGACCTCAATCCTATCCTTTACAAGTTTCAACTCCTCCTTTTTCTTTAGCTGGAGACTAGACTTGAGGAAGTTGGTGGTCACCACCCACTGTGTTTCTTCCATGAGCTCAACTTTTTCCTATGGAAGGGCTATGCTCAGATCAAGTCCCATGGAAAACATGTTATAATCATCGAGTTGCATTTCCCCTTGTGGTTTGATGATGGTCGGGTACATGGTTGCAAAGTGCAACGATTGCTAGGCCTCATTGAAGATAGTATGTACCTTTGGCTTTGCCGGCTTCTTGGCATCCTTGGCCCTTTGCTTCTAGATTCTGATAGATCATGCTTCCTTTGTTTTATTGCCATGCATGATAAATTGGGCTAGCGACTAAACTAGGCCACCTGTGAAAGGTGCACCGATAGGAAGGGAGAAAGAGAATATGAGGGTAGTGGTTCCATATTTTTTCTTCTTTGGAAGAGTGACTGTCTGTGAGGATAAAGGAGGAATGGTACAAAACCTAGTTTTGTGAACCAACATGAGGACTCATTAGGTGTTGTGGCAGTAGCGGAGTTATGGAAGACTCCATCTACTAGGTGGATTGAGTTGGGCTTGATATAGTAGTAGAAGGAGGGGTATCAATGGTAGTCGTTGATGTAGAAAGAGAGGTGATAGTGGATGTGGATTGGGAAGCGGCGAAAGGTGAAAGGGAACACGAAGGAGTAAAGGAAAGTGGCCTCGCTTGGGAGAATTGGGAGAAACCTCCTGCGACTATTGCAATAGAAGTGGAAAAAGAAGGGCTAACACTTGAAGTGATGGGCAACGCAGAGACATCAGGGGACACTAAAGATTGTGAAGTAAGAGAAGAGGGAGCAAGCATTACTTGTGGTGAGGATGACTACAATCCTTGGCTTGTCACTGGCTCCATGCTCATTGCGGGCCCCAGGCTTGTTACGGGCTCCTGTGAATCCTCTTTTGCAACTACATTTGTGCACTGCCTCTTCTTTGGTGGTGAGTCTTCCACCTATATGGTCTCTGACTGTTGCTGCTAGGTTGTTTTTTACCTTTTTGTGGTCCAAGTGTGTGTATGTGAGGCTCCTGACCATGATATATTGATCTGCACATTTGAAGATGCTTTGCTAGGTTGCTCCATCATCTTTTTTTTTTTTGTGTTGGGGCCATCTATACTTCACTTTCCTTCTCCTTTCCCTTCTCTGTATGCATTTTGGATTCCTTTGGGTAAACATTTTCATCATTTCTCTCATCATAATCAATATGCATATTGTCCCACAATTTATCAAATCTTTTTTCATCTCTACGCTCTAGTAAGGAGCATTAAGGCATTGGATTTCTTGTCAGTAGATCCAGAAATACCTAATTCTTTCCTCAATCCAGTTTTCCTTCCTTGAAAACTCACTACGAAGGGTGGCCCCTATTTGGCACTTATCATTATACTTTTCTAACTAGAGGTATAATTGAAGTCATGGCGACCTACTATCATCAATAGGAATATAGGCTAGGTCCACCAACAAATCATTATGCTCTTCCATCGTACTCCGCCACCTTTCCCAATACAGTCAGGGGTTGTGGGTTGAAGTCATCAAAGGGATTGTACTACCACTTGTCATAGATCATCACTAGCCCTAGATGAGCTAAGTTTTCCTCTAGTAGCTTATGCAACCACTTTTTCGCTATTACCACCCATTTGAAGGTTAGCGGGGATTTGAAAAATTCTCTCTTGCCCCTTCCCCCACAAAATTTATAATCAATAATGGAAATCTTTTGGAACATCAAAAGGGCCAATACCATATGTGTGACCTTCTTTGGGAGCTGGAATGGCTCCTCGGTAAAGCCACACATGCGGATGAATGTAAAATCCCTCCTGAGGAACTAATCGCATTTAGGAGTGAAGCTCTGCATCCACTCCGTCTGGTTGGAAGAAAGCCGATAGAGACAACCATCTTTATCAAAGTCTCGTAGAATTGGAGTTAAGAAAAACTCCAAAAAATGCATAATAGTCATGTGTTGCGGAAAGGAGGGGATTCCATACAAAAACTAGCTTTTTGGCTCCCTGCTCGGTAAAAATGGATAATAGCATCGTTTTATTGAAAAAGTTGGGGTTCTGGTATAAGAAAGAACATATAAGCAAGTAAAGAAGGAAACCTGAACTTGTGTTGCATCTTGTACTCCCGTATTTGGCTCATCATTTTGCGGTAAATGACTCCTACGAAGTTATACCAGAACAAGGACCTTTTCCTATATAGCTAAAAACCCAAACCCAGCTGAAATTCTTGCACCCATTTGTCTTCGTCCAAGCCACAAAAAAATGCCATCATAGAGAGCGCATCCTGCATATCTTTCTTGAAGGTGTTGTACGCAACTAGAATTTGTGGCGGCTCATGGAAAAATTCCTAAGGCCTCTATGTTTCCACATTATAAAATTCTAAAGCTTTGCCCCTGCATTTCCAAAAGGTGCTCCCACTTTTTGGAGTAAATATCTCCATTATGTCTACTTTAGAGTGGCTCACTGGGATGCATAATATGCTCTAGATAGTGTCTTTGTTGATGTTGACTTTCAGCGTCCAGCCTTCGATGGTGTTGGTATCAAGGTTGAAATGTTCAATGGCCTCATGAACAAGCTCTGGGAAGTGATGCACAAAGGGGACCATGTATTGCGGAAGACTGCTAAACCATAGCTTATATGCCATTTTCCCTATGCTATCAACCCTTTTCATTCTTTCGCAAGTTCCTTCCCTAAGAGTCTTAGGGTTTTTCATGAGGATGGGGCCATGGATATTATCCCATTCCTCCTTTATTTGGCTTTGGTCCATATAAGTTTTGAAATTTTCCAAGGCCTGTGTGTGAACTCATTTTGGTTTTTCCAGCATCCTAGGTGACACGTAAGAGGTGTCATAAAAAATATTGATGATTGGTGCCACTATCATGTCATCGTACAAGCTTTGGGTTGCCTCATCTTGTGCCTCCATTTGAGAAATTCTAGTGATTTCAGGGTATTGTAAAACTTCGACTGCATTAAATTTTTTTGCAATTCACTTCTGCTTCCTTTGTGCTCAAAACTCCTTTTCTCTTAGTAGTGTGCTCAAAAGATCTCACAATGTTAGCTCCTTGCATGCAATACTTAGCTATTTCTTTTCTTAGGGTAGCCAACAATGCTCGCCTTTTAGCATTAAATTCGGCATGTACTGCCAACTCTTTTGCTTGTGTGAAATGAATTACTTGCCATTTTGAAATGACCATAATTCATAAGGACGATTTGGTAATCATGTTGTACACCATGATTTCCTCGGAACTTGAGTTGACAATTTGAAGGTGGTTTAGGATTTTGCATGCCTGGGAAATTAATATCCCAAAGAGAATAATTAGAAAAAATATGCAATAATTACTTGAAAAGATTTATGTTCCTCTTTGAAGTTTGAGAAGCACCTGTAGAATGACACATCAACATTTGGCTATATAGACGATTGTTGATGACTTCCACCAGCTTATGCTAAATAATTAGCCCTTATTTATCTTGCACACAACAAATCGTACCTAGTAGATGCAACTGGGTGGGAAATTTGAGCAAGCTCCGGTGAGATTTTCAAGTTGGTACTCGATTAGCATCATGCTTATGGTATGCAAATTACCATGCATATCCTGACTATTTCTATAAATAGGTGCTTAGGAAATAGCAAAATCACACTTAGCAATTTTAGTAGAATTGGTAATAGGTAGTTGGCTTATAATTTAGTGTTAGGCAGCTAAGTAGAATTTTACATAGAGCTAGACTTGGGTAGTTGGCTTATAATTTAGTGTTAGTTTGCAATAAATCCCAAAAAAAATTCCTACACGAAATCTCAAATAGGCATCTCAAAAGAATGACCAAGAATAAACATTCATTAGCCATTGTAATGATGAAGTGGGTTTTGGGGAGGGACTATATTGAATATGAAGAAAAGTACAAAGTTAATATTGATGTATTCTCTCATTTCGTCATGTGCATGCTCAACATCCAGGTTCCCAAGCCATTGATTATTTTCTTGGTGCTTGGAGTATTTCCAAAGAAGTACCTAGGTAGGCTCAGAGAGGTGGTGGCGAATGTTGTGTTTGGTCTGGGCCTACCAAAAATGAGTGACCTTCAAAAGTATATTGAAGAAGACGTAGTAGTACCATGGGTATCGTTTCTGAGTGGGTTCTGCATCCAGTCACACAAAGAGCATCATCAAAGGGTGACTCGTGCCTACCACTTCTTGTTTTGCTACTACAATGTGGTGCCCTTCTATGACATTGATTGGTACACCAACTTTAGGAATCTGGTGTTCCCTCCACCGCTCACCATTGCTCCTGTGGATGCTGCTACTGGTCCTGCTGCCGTTCCTACTGATGAAGTAATTCCAGATGCTATTGTCGATGCCTCCCTTGCCACTGTTCATGACTAAAGACTTTTATGCCTTAAGAAATCATCTTTTTGTTAATACATTTTGTATATATGCCTGAAAAAGGCCTTACTACATATATATATGAAAAACCACATAATATATATATATAGATATACTCTAAAAGCATGGACTTAGAGCCATTTTGAAAATGTACTTATTGAAGTATATAAATATAATGAAAATACAACTTATATTAACATTTTGTCTCCTTTTCCTTTTGATTTTTCAATGTGGGCTCTCTTTTTCTTTTTTTGCATATATGTGTTCATTTCAATTTTGCATATGGGTGTCATTTTTCTCTACTTCATGAGTTGCAAGTTAGTTCTCTCCGTCCTTTGCAATAATGGGTTTCATTTGTTTCTGCTTCCTCGCACTATAAAATTTACTTATTCAAAGACCGACCAACAAACACAAAAGGAAAAATAATTACACTACTCATATATTTACACGGGCAGGATAATATTGAAGCTTAATTAAACAGTTTTAAGTGAATTCCATTAACCAGAATACCCAATGCTTCCTGCTCCATTTTTTCCAATTTGAATGCATTGTGTTGCTTGCATTGAATTATTTTGAAAGGGCCTTCCCAGAGGCTATCGAACTTTCTGTGTTGGCCTGGCTTTGCAACCCTTTTGTTGAATTTTAACACTAGGTTTCTACACTTTAGACCTTGGTCCAAAGCTTTCTTGTCAAACCATCTCTTAACCACCTTCTGGTAGTTAGACATGGCTATTAGGGACTTTTCCCTTTTTTCTTGCACTTCTAGCAACTTGGCCAACCGAACCTCCATGGTGCTATTTTGTTCTACCTCGAGATATTTGAGCAATTGCAGCACCAAAATCTCCATAGAGATAGGAAATAGCACTTCTTTCCCATACACTAGCTTGTACGACAAAGTCTTGAAGACTTGCTTGGGAGTTATGCAGTCCACCCATAGTGCTGCCTGAAGGTTCTTATGCCATTCTCTTTCGTGTTCTGACTTGATTCTTTTGATGAGTCAAACTAATTTTTTGTTAGTTGACTCAGTTAGCCCATTCCCCTATGGGTAGTAATTTGATGACATTTTTAGGAATATGCCATGCATGAGTGCAAATTGACATATCTTAGAGCCTAGGAAAGCCATGGAATTGTCAAAGATGATGGTCTTTGGTGGGACAAATCTTGTCACCAATTCTTTGAGGAAGTTTACTATCTCTACCTCCCTTGCATTCTTCAGGGGCATGGCTTCGATCCACCTAGTGAAGTAGTCTGTTGCCATTAGAATCCATTTGTGTCTGGTGCTGGAGGAGGGATTGATTATTCTGATGAAATCAAGGTCCCATTATGAAAGGCTCATCAACCACTATTGGATTGAGATGTATCACAATTTTTTTCTTCTTCCTTTAAAGAATTGGCATTCTTTACAGGCTTTTACCAAGGAGTATGAGTCATTGAATAACATAGGCCAAAAGTACCCAACACACATGATTTTGATGGATATGGTCTTCATAGAGAAGTGTTTTCCCGCGGGACTGCTGTGGAAAGTGTCAAGAATTCTTTTTGCTTGCTCCATGGTGACACACCACAGTAGAATGTCGTTGAAGTTCCTTCTGAAAAAGACCCCTTCGATGAGCGCATATCTGTTATTTTGCAGTCTTTAAAATCTTCTCTTTTGAGAAAGAAGGCCCATCGGGTATTTTCCTATGTGCATGAACCTTACTCTATTTGCCAACTAGCAACCTTTGGACTCACACTTATTTGTTAGAACTAGCTCCGGTCACTCTTCTTCAGTTCTCATTTCTTTGTCATGCACTAGATATTCACATAGTCCTCTTCCTTAGATGGTCTTTGTAGGCTTGACCTCAATGTCGTATTCAAGGATCTTAGTGATCCGATTAGCCCTCTTTTTGGTGATTTCTCCCTCCATGATGTATTCACGCACAATGTAATGCATGACATAAACAATCACCTTATTGCAATATATTAGGTTTCAAAACTTCTTGAGTCCCAATACTATTGCGAATATTTTTTGTTTCATATTCCCTTAGGGTCTAGGAGTGAAATGATATTAGATGTTCTCCCTTTCCTTCATAATTATTTTGAGTTAAGACAGTAGCAATGCTTGACTTGCTACTGAATACATACATTATGAAGTTCTTCGATAGGTCCAGATTGACCAGCACAAGAGCTGAAGAAATATCATCCTTAATCTTCTTGAAGGCTTCTCTAGTTTCTTTAGTCCATTTGAATAATTGATCCTTTTTCAGCATTAGGGTGATTGGTCTGATTAATCCTGCAAAATCCTAAATGAATTTTCTCACAAAATTTACCTTCCCTAAGAAATATTGGATTCCTTTCTTGTTGATTGGTAGGGGAAGCTCTCTGATTGCTTTCACCCACTCAGGATCAATTACAATTCCTTCTTTGGACACTACATGTCCCAATATCTTTCCTTGCGGTACTCTGAAGACACATTTTTTCGGGTTCAGGGATACCCCAAATTCTTGGCATATTTTGAAAACCATCTCAAGGTGATCAAAGTGATCATCCTTATGTTTGGAGAATACAATCAGATCATCCAAATAGATTAGGATAATCTTGTTGATTAATTTGTTGAAAGTGATATCCATTGCTTGTTGGAAAGTGGCTCCTGCATTTGAGAGGACAAAAGGCATTTTAGCATATGTGAACATTCCCCACTTGGTAGTGAACAACATTTTTGTGTTGGTCCTCATCTTTGACCCAGATTTGATTGTAACTGGAGAAGCCATCCAATAGAGAATTTTTTTTCGATCTTGCCACTGTTTGCAAGATTGACTCCATGGAAGGTAGCAAGTAGTGATCCTTTAGGGATGCTTTGTTCAGGTCCTGAAAGTCAACGCATAGGAGGATATCTTCGTTCTTCTTTTGGACTAGGACCAGGTTGGATACCCACATGTTGTGCTTGATCGAGAAGATGATCCGAGACTGAATTAGGTTTGTCATCTCTTGTGCCATCAAGGCTTCAATCTTCAGATTCATTGGCCTCTATTTTTGGCAGACTGGTTTTCCACCTTTAGTTAGCTCTATTGTATATTGGATGATGTTGGGATCGTATCCCTTTATGTCATCATATGACCAGGCCACCACTCCTTCATACTTCTCACAGAAGTTGATGAGCCTCTCTTTATCATGATACAAAACATCCTTCTTGACTTTGAGCTTTCTTCCATCTTTGACCTGAAGGTCCATATAGTCACTTTTTTCTGCTACAAACTTCCTTTTATCATTTCTTGCATCATCACAATCAAATAGGTTTTTGAGAGTGACTAGCCCCTTTAGAAGCTTGTTAGATCTCAACTGAATGATTTGTCTGCCGTAGGCCTCGACAATTTTTGGTTGGAGTTGGTCAGCAAACTCTCCTGACTGTTGGATGAATGAGGTGATGTTTTCATTACTATCAAACACTTACTAGCTCTGATAATTATCTAGAATTGTTAGTTGAACTATTACTTATACATAGTGCTTGTTATGAATTAGATTAGAAATAGGATCAAATTGAGATTCAATTGTTGGAATGTGATTTGTACCAACATTTTATTCTTGGGACATTGGTTGGATGTTGAAGGCTTCAAAACCCTCAATTAGGTCCCAGACTCGATGTCTATAAGATCACATGTGAAAATTCTTTGCAACAAAGATCCATTAGACTTGGTTGACTACTAGTTCAGAATCTTCGAACACCATTAATTGCTTGATGCCCATCCGCTTTGTTAGGGTTAGACCTTGCACTAGGCCTTCATACTCGGCTTCATTATTTGAACAAGTGAAATAGAAGCGGAAAGACCGGAGTATCTTTTCATTGTGTGGGGATATCAAACATATCCTAGCCCCTGCGCTGACTTTGCATCTTGCTCCATCAAAGTGCAACATCCATAGCTTTGAGGCTTGACCATTCTCGGGTTCCTTCATGACCTTCAGAAGCACTTAATCTTCATCATAGATGACATAGGTTCCTAACCCAATAGCATGATAGTTTCCAAAAGGACTAGCATCTATATATTTGCTTAAGATAACTTCCTCTAAATCAGTTTGATCTCCAGTTTCTTTTTCATCCTCTAGTAGCTCAGTGCAATATATTTCTTCTTTGGTGAAAGAGGTATGAGCAGGCTCAAAGTTGATCATGGCTTCATCGGCCACATGTTTCGAATGCAGAGCTTTGGACACTATTTTCATTTTAGCTCTGTGCTTGGTCTTGAGGATCAAGAATGACCAATCCAAAGACATATATCTTCCTATCTTTGAAGTGAATTCTTAGGATAGGCAGAGACCGAACATGGGGGGAACATCTATGATCAAAGTATCTTGTGGAACTGTGATACTAGGGAAGGAGAGAAAATTCAATGGGGTCTTTGATTCACACCTACAACTTTGAATTTGTTCCCATCAAGCTGCATAACCCCCTTCTTTAAAGGTTTATAGCTAAGTCCTAAGGCTTCAACTATCAGTTTGGACATGACTATAGTGCTAGTGCTGGAGTCAATCATGGCATTGTGTAATAATTTCTCTCCCACAATAAATGTTAGGAAGGATTTCAATTTCTGCTTATCTCTAACCTTGGTAGAGGCTTCCTCTATGCTATTTGTGAGAATCTTGGCATGGGGTGGTAGGTTAAAAACCTTTCCTTTGAGTGATTTCTCCTTCTGCTCAATGATTGGATCATCCCAGAGAGCCTTCTATAGCAATGTCTTCTATTCTGGGATAGCTAAGATATCCCACAAGGACACATTAGCAGAGGATTTCTTCAATTGTTCCACCACATTAAATGGTGGTGGATTTGGAAGCTTCTACTCTGTAGCTCTGTTTACAACAATTTCCCTTTGTGGTGGACAATGTTGTGCCACTGTGGAGGTACTGGGTGTCTAGTCGGAAGCACTTTTGGGCTGCGAAGTGACTAGTTGCAAGACTACTGGTTTTCTCGTAGATCTCCTCTTTGAATGAGTTTTGTAATCAGACTGCACTTGTTGGGTTTTTGATGTGGATGCATCATTGGAAAACACCACCTCTTCTTCTTCCATCCATGAGAAGAGCGCATGATCGAGAGCAATATCAGTTGCTTGTTGTAGGGACATCCCTTGCATTTGTGTGGTGAGCATTGTGTTTTCCATTTGTAGAGAGGCATATATATAAACTCCATGGTCTATCATTGTACCTTGGCTACGTTGTTCTGCCACTTTTTGTTGTAGATTGTCACATGAGCAATTTTGGGGCATATGTGTGTCACCATAGGGGAAGCACCAGGGGTTGATGTCATCAACTAAATTGTTTTTCCTTGCCGTCAGTTCTCTGCTCAAGCTTGGGTTAGCACTTTGTAACAGAGTGGGTACTTACACTATTTGATTATTTGTTTGAGCTTGTGGATTTGTGTGCTAGCCTCCTTAGAACTAGTTTTGTTGGTATGAAGAACTTCCACCTTGATAGTTTTGGTAGGTTGGATTCAGAGGTGCGAACGGATTCTACTTGATAGTAGTTATTTCGTTGGCCATAGCTCGCAACATCTCCTTGATGTCACTTAACTCATCTTTTGAAGAGCTGGATGTGGAAGCAAAATTTTTTGGTGCACCCAAATATGTGTACATGGATTGAGGAGTGGGCGCACTGGTAAATGGTATCCCTTAGGTGGGAATTGATATCTCGAAAAACATAGGCATGATGGGCCAAGGTGGCAAATTTCTGGCGTCTATCAGATTGTTCTCTGCTTGACTACGAGGCTGTATGCATTTGGTAGCATGGATCCTCCAAGAGACTGGATCAACATCGAGATGTTGGCGTTGATGGATTTCAAGTAAAACATGAACACCAAGTCATCCGGCAGGTGGATAGCAACCTAAATTCTTTGCCAAGTTATATGGAACTAAGCATTGAAGTCAGTCATGGCTTCATATGGGGCCCACTTTATCATTTCTAGCTGATGATATTGCAAAGCCCTTCCTCCATCATTCAAGAATATTTCATAGAAAGGTTCTCTAGGTTGATCCTAGTTATCGATAGTAGTAGCTTGCAGCGTGTGGTACCAATCCAACGGTTTACCTCTAAAAGAGGTTGCGAGCAACCTTGGTGCTATATTTTGGTCTGTGACTTCATGCACTAGATACATGTCCATGTTCGGATGGTGTTATTGAGAAATATTTGATAAAATTAGGTATAGCCTTTAAAGCAGAGACCGGGATAGGGGCCCAAACGATAGGTGCTACTAGTGCTACGAGGGGACTTCTGGCATCCCATGCCACATAATTTCTATTAGCGACTGGAAACATGGCTAGCGGAAGGGGTAGAGGGAGCGAAACATTCACTATTGGGTCATGGCTTATACTATTCCTAGTGGAGACACTAACAAACTAGGGTTATTTGTTGTTTGGGACCTAGTAACAGGCTGATGGCTCATGCACCCTCTTTGGATTTAGATTCATTTAAGCATTCCCACCAAGTGTTCCAGAAAAAAGAAACCGGTGATGCCAAAAATTGGCAAGGTAACAACCTTTATGGGAAACTCAGTTAATGGGGGGACCAATTGTGCTAAACTGAGTGACCTCTAGGTTTTTAAACAAGTATATTTCTTTTGTAATTGGGGTTTTAGAATGGGAAAATGAAGCAGATATAAAAAATAAAGATCTAACTAAGGGGATCTACCAAGGAATAGATATAGGCATAGTAAACCTATCTTTTGGGATTCGATTTAAGGGCCCGATCAACAATTTGATATGTTCTAGAATAACAAAAACCAAAGATGAAAACCTGAAAAATTCATTCAATGACACAAAACAATTCCCATATTCATTTATTGAAAAGAAGAGTCAAAGACATGGTCTAACCAACAAACTTGTATTTAGAATTATAGAAGTTCTGCAAATAAACAATTTGCTGGCATATGGCTTTGGGAGATTTTGGTTGCTAGTGTTGTCATTGAAGGCAACTGAAGTTAGTAGTATGGTCTATAGTTTAGAAGTAGCTTCTACTGGCAAGAAAAGTAGAAGGCTGTAATCTACCAGAAGAAAGCATGAAGAACAAAGTATCTGGTTGATAAGTTGGTCTAAATACTTCACTAGATTATTATTTTGTTGTGTGGATCCATAGGGAAGCTTGTCAAGCATGTATGTTACCTTATTGGTAAGTTTTGTGGTGTTGTAGAAATTGTTGTACGAGTTAAGAGATTCGGTAGAATGATTTATTGTTTATTTTCTCATTATGGCCAACCTGTTGTGTATGGAATGTTTTAGTGTATGAGGAATAGTTTTTTAACTATTTCTTATGTTGGGAATTTTGATTTGGGTCCCTACTATAGTCTAGCTGACTTGTGTGGGTATGCATTAATTCTAATTGGTGATTTGAGCCGACATGTGGAAGAATATAATATTTTGTTTGAAGTTGACATATAGTAATAAAATCTTGTTAGAGGATATATATGTGAGATCGGAAAATCATTTTTGGTTTGTGTGGTGTGTGGATCAAGAAGTGAGAAGGTGTGTAAGTGAAAAAGTGCAGAGTAGCAGTATGAGCTAATGTCAAAAGATCTATTGAAGTGAATTATGTTTGTGCAGTAGAAGGGTTTTTATGTAAGAAATCAGAGTAGAGCAGAGCAGAAGTGCGAATTGGAAAAGAGGTCCAAAATCTATTTTATGTGCCTCATTGGAACTGAATCTGAACATTTGTAGATGCTATATTCGTAGTTCAATTTTTTTTTGTAATCTCAAATATTTTGTAAGGAAGTGAGCCTTCCCTATTTTGAGAAGTGAGCTCTAGGCAGTGTGCCTAAATGCAAGTGCATTCCCTTTTGATCATACTTTTAATAGAGTATACTTTGTGGATTAATCTCCACCATGGTTTTTCCCCTAACAGGGTTTCCATGTAAAATTTTTGGTGTTATGGTGTTCACATTGTCTCTTTAATGAGTTTGCATGTTTCCTTCTGTTTATATGATGTGAATGCTATTAAAGGTTAAATATTGTGGAACACGATTCACCCTCCTCTCAGTGTTTCTAGTATCCAACAATTGGTATAAGAGCTTGTTCCTCTTCTGAGTTTAACAACTTGAGGTGGATCTTGGATTACAATGGACGCAAGTGGTCTTCAATAGCAGCTTATGGTGGCAATTGATGATCTTATCCAGTCTAAAGTAGAAGTCATGGAACTAAAAGCAAATCTTGTGGCTGCTGAAAAATTCATTCAATCAATGAAGGATAAAATAAACGATTCAAGGGAAAAGAGGAAAGAACTATGTGGTTAGTTGAAGCAAAAAGAAATCAAAGGTACAGAAGATCTTCATCTGAATCAAACCCTAAAAGAAATAATAGAAGAGTGTGAAAAGCTTTCTAAGGACAATGTTTCCCTAAAGCTTGAAACAAAATTTGTGGTGATGAAGCTAACTAAGGAGATTGAAGAAAGAAAGAAGAATGAGGAGAATCTGGTCCAGTCCTTGAAAGAAAAATCTGAAGAATGCAATAGAGTTAATAGTGGATTCATTTAGTTGGAGAGTGAACTGCAACAATCCAGAAAAAATGAACAAGAGCTTGAGAGACATGTAGTTATTCTAAGAGATGAGCTTGCTACTGCAAATGAGTTTAAGGAGAAGTTAAAGATTAGTTCTGTTAGGCTTGATGAGATAACTAAAGGTCAAAAGGATGCAAATGATAAGCGAGGTCTCAGCTATGTGAAGGGTGAGAGCTCCAGATCTGAATAGAAGGACCCTGAAAAGAAGAACAAAGGAAGAAGATATTTGGTAAGGAAACCCAATGCTTAGAAATTTAATGGATATTGCTTTTTTTGTAATAAATTTGGACATATGGCTTCTCAATGTAGAAGTAAGATAAACTCTGGCACTCCATCATTTTTTGGTCATAAATCATTAGAATGTAGAAGTATGTCTGTCAGTATAAGGATCATTAAATGCTACTCCTGTGGAAGATTTGGACATGCTGCTAATCAATGCAAATCAAGAGGAAATAAGTGGAATGGATGGTATAGATAGAAGAATCTGGTATGCTACAATTGTAACAAATTTGGTCACATTGCAAGATTCTATAGGAACAAAAACATGGATAAGAGAGGTCCAGTTTATCAAGGAAAAAATTCACAGAAAGGTGATAAGGGAAAAGGAAAATCATCTATGGAAGAGATAAGAGATCAGATGAAGAAAATGTGGGTAAAGAAGATTGGATCTGATGAATGTAATAATGTTGTATCAAAAGCTCCCTCTGATAAATCATCTGGCAATTGATTCCAGGCCATTGGCCTAGGGGGAGTCTTCATGAAAATATTTTTCCCTCTTGTGTGTAGTTGGTATGGGATCGTAGGAATTCCTCAGTTGGTGTGTTATTCATCCTCAAATGTATTGGTGATCGCTTCTTCAAGGTCTGTAGATGGATTTTTCTCTTGTTGTTTGAAAACAGAGTAATCAGAACTTCTAGGGAAAAGCATTTAATGCGACAACAAAGTTAGGTGTGCAAAGTTATGAAAGGGAATTTGGAACCCTCATTTGTCACTGTGTACCGAAGAAGAAAAGTTGGGAACCTTTTCAACAAAATTTTGAAGGAGTGAAAGTCAATTTAGCGATGAATTCTCTAGGTATTTTTGTTAATTATCAATCTCATACTTATTTCGAGATCGGTAGAACCCTGTTCGGTACAGAAAATGAAGCAAATCAAAGGAACAATAATTGTAGATGAATATAGTAGTTGAAAGCTTAGGGATGTAAGAAATTTATTGTTTTCCATTGAATTGAAGAAGCTTGGAGGATAAAAACATAAGAACTTTGACATCTGGAATGAATTTCCTCATTTCGTCAATGCGGAGGTAGTTCAGTTTATCTTGAATAGATTGGATGGTGATATCCTTACTTTGGATAAACCCTATCAAATTTCTAAGGATGCAATAAAAAATCTAATAGGATTGTGCAATGTTGGTGTTGTTATGAAAAAGAAGTCGATTTAGAATGTTGAAGTCAAATCCCTAACCAGAGTAACAGGAGATCAGAGGGCTCTGGTAATCTCAACAATCAAAGATCCATTAACGAGGTATATTGAACATGAAATTTCATATAAAATTTTCTTCAGAAATAGAGAAGGATCAACCTCGACAGGTGCAATGTATATCGCTCACGAGATGATAATAGAAAATGAAGACTTTGATCTATGTAGATTGTTGAAAGATCAATTGATGGAGAATGTACAATTGATGAATGCATTATGATGTATTTCCTGAATTGCTTGCCTTAGAATGACAATGTGGTAAGGAAGGAAAATATGTCCGTTTGCAAGAAATTTTTTGAGCATTTCAACTCTTTTGAAAATGGTGAACAAGCTTATGAAAGCTTCTTTAGTAACTTGTTAGGAAATTTTGGTGTAAGTGATATTCCTCTCCCAATAAAAGTAGTTGAAGTTAGATCATCCTCCGGTAAGGTAGAGAAAAAGCAGAAGAGAGAAAGAGAGTTGGCTGGTGACACTCTTCTGACACCTAAGTCAACAAAAGTTGAGGGAAAAGGTAAAGAGAAGATGGTTGTGGATATAGTGGATGAAGACTCTGGGGAATATACACCAAGAGATGAACCAAAACCAGGTGAACCGAATGTGATAATATCAGAAGAAAGTGATGAAGAAGGCGTTTTACTTAAAGAAAAGATATTGTAGATTGTTCAAGAAGAAGATGGAATGCAAAAGATAACTGACATATGGATAAATGGGCCATCATATGAATAGGACATATGGATTATTGGCATATGGATTTTGGAGATTGTTTTTGGTTGCTAGTATTGTCATTGATGGCAACTAGAGTCAGTAGCATGGTCCACAGTTTAGAAGTAGCTCCTACTGACAAGAAAAGTAGAAGACTATAATCTACCGACAAAAAGCATGAAGAACATAGTATCTGGTTGATAAGTTGGTTTGAATACTTCACCAGATCATTATTTTGTCGTGTGGATCCCCAAGGAAGCTTGCCAATCATGTATGTTACCTTATTGGTAAGTTTTGTGGTGTTGCGAAAATCGGTGTACGAGTTAAGAGATTCGGTAGAATGATTTATTGTTTATTTTCTCATTATGGTTGACCTGTTGTGTATGGCATGTTTTAGATGTATGAGGAATAGTTGTTTAACTATTTCTTATGTAGGAAATTTTGATTTGGGTCCCTACTATAGTCTAGCTGACTTGTGTGGGTATGCATTAATTCTAATTGGTGATTTGAGCCGACGTGGAAGAATATTATATTTTGTTTGAAGCTGACATATAGTAATAAAATCTTGTTAGCAAATATATATGTGAGATCAGAAAATCATTTTTGGTTTGTGTGGTGTGTGGATCAAGAAGTGAGAAGGTGTGTAAGCGAAAAGTGTAGAGTAGTAGTATGAGCTAATATCAAAGGATTTGTTGAAGTGAATTTTCTTTGTGCAACAGAAGGGTTTTTATGTAAGAAATCAGAGCAAAGCAGAGCTAAAGTGCGAATTGGACAAGAGGTCCATAATCTATTTTATGTGCCTCATTGGAATTGAATCTAGGAATTTGTAGATGCTATATTCTCAGTTCAACATTTTTTTGTAATCTCAAATATTTTGTAAGGCAGTGAGCCTTCCCTATTTTGAGTAGTGAGCTCTAGTTAGTGTGCCTAAATGCAAGTGCATTCCCTTTTGATCATAGTTTTAATAGAGTATTCTTGTGGATTAATCTCCACTATGGTTTTTCCCCTAACAAGGTTTCCACGTAAAAATTCTAGTGTTATGGTGTTCACATTGTCTCTTTAATGAGTTTGTATGTTTCCTTTTGTTTATATCTTGTGAATACTATTAAAGGTTAAATATTGTTGTTGATAGTTTACGATCTAATTTGAAATTCAAATATTGTGGAACACTGATTCACCCCCCCTCTCATGTTCCTAGTTTCCAACACAATTCAAGATAACAATGGCACAATATAATGTTTTATCAAATAGCTTAATAAAATAGAGAGGACAAACACTAGCACAACTTGAGAGTCTTATACAATAATCTAAAAGCAATACAAAAGGCTTGGTGTCTTTTTTCCCAATTTTTCTATATCTTCCAAACTCATTTTCGGAAGGAAGAAGAATTTTATATAGATAAAAATATCTCGTATCATGAGCAATGATGCTTGCAACAATGATTTCCTTCAACCATTACAATAGAAAAGATTTGGTTCATGGAACGTAGTCGCTCCTAGAACAGATGCATCCCCTTGAATGATGGTAGTGGTCCCAACAAACTCCTTCCATGACATGTATCATTCAATCATGCAGTTAGTTAAAACACATGAAAACTTGGTGGGGCATGCAATTCGCTCTTTTCTTCCCTTCGATGAAGTCCCCATGAAGAAGACACGTGGCAGCAGGTTGGGGCTCGCTTGTTGATTCCTCCTTGCATTGAGAGACTATAGTGTGAAGACACGTGGAGGAATTCTTTACTATCGGCACCAACTGTGGGGTCCAAAAAAAAGTGTACACAGATGAAAGCTATGTGGCACGTGAATGGGGCCCGATTGAAAAGTGAAGGGAAGCAACCCTTAAGTGCCCACAGTGAAAACACGTGGAAGCATGGCGGAAGCTGGTAGGAGAGTGAAGGAAGGATTCCCTATGGTGAGCGCCTGGTGGACACGTGGCAGCGGTGGATGAAATTCAAAATAATGAGGTGTGAGCTAGTACTTAGCAAAAATAAAAACCACCCATAGGGAGCTCGAGGAATTTAACATTCACAGGTGGATTTTTTGTTACCTTTTGTATTTGTAGGCAATGAGCCTCCTTCTTGGGTAGTGATCCCTTTGAAAATGAGCCTATTTGTAATCAGTTTTGCTATTACTTTATATTGTGGGTTAATCCTCACCATGGTTTTTCCCTTATTGGGTTTTCCACGTAAATCTGGTGCTTCTTGTGTTGATATTGCTTTTTGTTATTTGCATTTCATGTTCACACTTAATAATAGATTAAAGTGGATTTGAAGTTGATAATTGTTTGAGATTTGTGATTGGATTGGTGACAACTGATTCACCCCCCCTCTTAGTTTTCTTTCACCTTTCAACAGATCTAACGGTGGAAACAAAAGTTATGCCATTTTCCCCAAAACAGATAACCCTAGGTACAGATTCAAGCAAGTTTTAGTAAATTCTCAATAACTTTCAAAATACTCAATGAAAAGGCACCAAACCAAATGAAAATGAAAGTTAGTTCATCCCCTTATAAAAAAAAACTAATTTTAGGACTTTACCAATCCATACTAGTCTATACCATGCAATGGAGCAGCAATATTGTAGTATGATTACACATAAAAAAATGCATAAAAATGTGTCTAATTGGTGTCTTATTCCTCTAAACTACTCTCCAACCCCTTGGGTCATCTTTACAAGGTTTATTTATGCCTACACATATAGTTATCCACCTCTAACTGACCTCTAACCAACTTTTAACATCTTTTCAAAAAGTTGTTATTACACTTGAAAAGTTATCATGACAATATTGACAACATTTTTGCAATTTTTGCATCTTTTCCCTAAATGACTCCCAAACTTCGCAAATGGTCCCATGTGACCCCTAATGGGATAGAATGACCTTATTCACCTTAAACATTACAAAACAAGAAAAAACTTAAACTATGACATCATTTTGTGATGGGGCTCCTAATGCCCCTGCATCATACACCCAAGGGAAAAAAGAACTCAAGTCCATTTGAGTGCAGGTCTTCTCTCTTCCCAGTCTACCAATTCTTCTACAACTTATCCTTCATTTCTATGAATTTTCTTGGATTTTTTTTCTTCTTCTTGCACCATCTCTTACTAAGCATCTTCTCAACTTCCAGGTTCCAAAAGTCTAGTTCTCATTCATATGCCTCAGTACCACCATTTATGCTTCATCTTCATCATTGGAATACAATATGCCAACATGTTCATCATCAATAAAATCAGTAAATACAACCATTACCTCAATTGGATTTGCAACATCTTTGTCACCATAGTGTGTGACCTTTGTATAACAATCTTCATACACTGTATGCACTCTTCCCCCTTCTTTAGACACTTTTCCATCTTCATTTTCATCTGCTGCACCTGTAAACACATACTCACAAATATTGTTAGAAATAAAATCTTGGGTCTCAAATGACCCATTTTCTTCACATTTTTCCTCTTCCTCAGATCTATTTTGCTCTTCCACCATCAACAAAGATTCTCCAATGTCTAGTTCTACTTTCCTTCCTTTCCTTCTTCTCTTTTGAATGATCTTTTTGATAGGCCACTTTATTGTCTTCCTTATTGGTAAATTCCAACCACTTTCTTGTTCTTCCTTCTCAACACATTTTTGCATCTCAAGATCCATTCTTTATTGTATTTGTTCCAAGGCTTGCCTCAACTCTATTATGTCTTGCTCAATATTAATTTGTTTTTCCTTCTCATTTTTCTTCTTCACCTCACTTCTCTCTCCTTTTTGAAGCAAGTATCTTTCACCTTGCTTCTTCTCAATGATGCTTCTTGTCCTCCTGATATCTCACCTTAGGCCTATTTATTTTCCCTTGGCCTAGTCTTTTGGCACCTAGGCTCTTCCTTAAACTTGTAAAAGATAATACAAAAAATGCCAAAAATTCCTTGCCTAGATCTTTGGGCTCTGATACTAATTTGATACAAAGCAGGGGTACAAATGACAACACAACCACAAACAACCACTCTTTCAACCTTTAGTCTTCAATTGATGGGTTTTCCTTCACAAACCCTCATTCTTGTTAGTAGCCTTTCAAAAGGGAATTTTTGGACACAATTCTTCAACCATAACTGATCTCTAGGAAATAAGACTTTTTTCAGATACCCATTTGGCCATTCTTAAACTTATCTCAAAATCAAGGTAGGGTTCTTTGTACGGAATGCCTAAAAAATTGACTATCTCTTTTCTTGACTAGGCCTAATTAAGCAACTAGGCATGGCACAACTAGGTTAACAGTTTCAAAATGTTTCACCACCTTCAAACACATGATACAAGGTCTCAAAAAACTGATCCTATCACATAGATCATTCCCCAATTGCATACAACAAATTTCTTCCATTCACTAGGGCTTCTATGATTGTCAACAAGGGAAAATTCACCATATTGTCATTGAATGCTCCTCCACACATGTAGACCCAGGGCTTAGACTTTGCAAGGAGATCAAAGAAATCAAGATAAAATTTTATACAAAGTTTCAGGGGTTTCTCATGGTGGAAACTCCAAATATGGCAATTTCATGGTTTATTTCAACCATAGGTAGGGTTTGGAGTGAGTTTTAGTAAATAAATGACATTTCATTCAATACTTCATGAAATTTAACCAAACTAGATGAAAAAAAAATCTAGAAAAATTCTTCATATCATACATCCATCATTCACACCATACAAGCAATGTAAGTTCGTACGCATGTGACAAAAATCTGCAAAATGTAGGAAAACATAAAATTTTCACTATGAAATGCAACGAACTGTCATTCATAACTTTCACACAACACCAAATGAGACCAATCTCTCTGGTTAGATTATAGATGACATAGATATAGAATTTTCCTCAAATTTTTATGAATATCTAATGGTGGAAACAAAATTTATGCCATTTTTCCCAAAACAAATAACCCTAGTTACAGATTCAGGTGAGTTTTAGTAAATTTGCAATAACTTTCAAAATACTCAATGAAAGGCACCAAACCAAATTAAAATGAAATTTAGTTCATCCCTCTATCAAACAAAACCAATTTTAGGATTGTACCAATCTGTACCATGCAATGGAGCAACAATATTGTAGTCTGATTACACAGAAAAATGCATAAAAATGTGTCTAATTGGTGTCTTATTCCTCTAAACTCCTCTCCATCCCCTTGGGTCATGTTTACAAGGTGTATTTATGCCTACAAAAAATTTTCTCCACCTCAAACCAACCTCTAACCAACTTTTAACATCTTTTCAAGAAGTTGTTATTACACTTGAAAAGTTGTCATGGCAATATTGACAACATTTTTGCAATTTTTGCATCTTTTGCCTAAATGACTCCAAAACTTCACAAATAGTCCCATATGACCCCTAATGGGCCAAAATGACCTTATTCACCTTAAATATTACAAAACAAGAAAAAACTTAAACTATGATAGCATTTTGTGATGGGGCTTGTGATGCCCCTACATCACATGTTTTCCAAGGTTTTACTTTTCCCTACCAGTCCTTTGGATTCCTTGCCTTTGGTTCATCGATTTCATTGGCCCCAAATCTCTTCTCAACTTGTGGGAACCTCTGATTGATTGGATCTTTAGCTTGTTGTGAATGTCCCTTTTCTTTAGTGTTCTTACTTCTTCGTTTCTAGGGATTGCTAGTTCTTTTTGGTGTTCCTCCCTCCTTGTTCCTCCAATTTGTCGATGTTTTTTCCTTAGGGATTCTTTTTTCCTAGAACCACCCATGCCTACAACTTGGGAATATACCATGAGTAACCCAGAATTATCTGTTCCTATTCCACTTGTTTGGTTCTAACCCTGGATGCATCAACCTTCCCCTACCCATCTTTGAGTTCCTTTGCCCGTTTTGGTCTTGAGGGCATAGGTTACCAACATCCCTCATGTGGTAGCTTGAATGGCACTTGTCCACCCATTGTGGAGTGTGGGTGATAGTACCATTCCTTCTCTCCCCTGACTCACCTTTCTTTGCTCGATTGTCATCTTTGACATCTCCCCATCGCTTCCCTTCTAGGTCGCCTACTATTTTTTGCTCCTCCTTGCCACCTTGTGCCATTTTCAGGATGTGGAAACATAACAAATCACATAATAATGTTGTCCACTATACATTTATTGTCATTGGAAACTCATTAATTATGTTGAATATTAGGTGAGTCATTCAATATTGGAAGTGATTTTAAATATATCACATGCATTGTCAAAATAATTGTTGCTTAAAAAAGTTGAATGAAATAATGGTGAAAAAGAGAAAAAAAAGGATAACCTAACTAGTATTAGTGGGGTCTGAAGTGGTGATGGTGAACCTGCACAGCTTGGGAGTTTGTTGCATGTTGTGGTAGGGATTTCATGCTCCACATGACTGCTTCTAAGTGTAGTGTGGGTGTTTGGGGGATGGGTGTAGATTTTGGGAGTTTCTTTTGGTGCTAGGAGCAAGTGTGGGGTGTGGGCTATAGGGGTTTTGCATGGGGGTGGCATGAGAGATCCCCTCTTGGATCCCTTGCTCTTTTTCATTTTAGTTTTTATTCTCTTTTTTAGTCCTTTCCTGGTAGTGGTTATGGCAAGTGGATCAAGGGCTTTAGAGGGTGGCTCCTTTTGTGATGTGGTGATGGGGTGTTTTCTCAGCCACAGGCTAAACATTCCAATGTGAAACATATTTTAAATTTTTCAATACATAGGGAGGGAATTGCATTGAGTGGGGATCCCTGAATACCTAAAGTTAATAGGTTCCTTGAGTGAAGAAAATTTCATCTAGTGTTAGTGATACAACCGGATTTCATGGAAGAAGATGTAAGTTACCTATCAAACCATACGTTGATTTATACATTTATGGGTATGTAGGTTTCTCTTCCTTTCTTGGAATTGTGAGCTCGTAGGGTTTGGAATCTGAAAAGGGATATAGAAATTATGCTAGTAGCTAACAACTATTTTGTGCTGGTATTCTCATGCATGAAAAATAACAATAAGGCTTTCACAAGGGGTCCATATTTTTATAACCAGGTGGGCTTGTTCATTAAGCCTTGGCATGTTTTTTAATGTTGAAATTCAAAAATACAGAAAAGTGGCATTATCTATTCCTCATTCTTATTAGTATATGCATTTATCATGGGTCCGTATAGGAGTATAAAGTCATTATGGAAAGCATCTTCTTGTAACCATCTTTATGATGCTAAAAGATTCCAAACATGTCAATACCGGTGATGTATTAGGTACTATCTGTGATTCCATGGATTTTGGTCCTATCATGTTTGATTCATCTCTTAATTTTTCTATGATTCTACGTGATGATAGTCTTAATGATGTCTTCACTTACAAATTCAATACTACCATTCCTTTCATGGATGATCCTCATAGAGGTGTACATTTACATGAGAAGTTTAGTGAATTCATCCAGTAACACTTCTGAGTTGAGAGCTCCTCACAATATTAAATGGAAATATATTAAGCTCCCAAAACAATGGGCTCTTGAATTACAAGATGAGGAAAATGATTCTTAGAAAAATCTTCCTCATTTGAGAGGGATACAAATTAGAGAATTTTATGATAAAGCAATTATTGACTTTCAAAATCCAAATGAAATTTAGCCTCACAAAAGCTTTCATAGATCCCAAGGCTCATATCCCATTCATCAAACTCAGTCTCTAAGACACCCTATTTTTGAACCATTTTCCAATTAGTGTTCACATAATATACCCACACATCTATGTCCTATGTGTTTGAATCCTCCATAGCCAAAAGGAGCTATTCACCCTATTGTTACACCACCTACTAATGTTTATGTTCATGGTATCTCAAGAAGTCATTGTTAATCCTATGTGTTCCAATCTCCATCAAATTTTTATCCTTCTTAGCTTGATACTCCACAATTATCTCACATTCATTATTTTGAAATTGATATTGGAGTTATGAAGTGTGATAATTTTTCCTATACCTTTTCTATTGGTAATTGTTGAATGATATTTGCCAAAGTTGTTAGCTTTCCAAAGCCTGATAATCTTTTCGATATTGATACCAAAAATCAAACTCCTCAAGGTCTTCATGTCATTCCTAGAGTTATGCCTAGGTTTCATGATTTTATGCAAATTGATACTATCAAAAAATTTCAAATTCAATTATGGCCTCAACATGTTACTACTTTAGGTGAGAATAAAGCACCCTCTGGGTCTAAGTTTCTCAATTGGTCTAATCTGTGTCATCAAAATACTTTACTTCTTCTTAAAGATGCCTAGTTTCAGGCTAAGATGGCTATTAGTCATTAGAAATTCCAAGCTACCTAGCTCCAAAATTCTCATGATATTATGGCCAAGCTTACCCATCTTGAAAATGATAGCTTGCACATGATAAATCTCTTTCTAGGCAAGCCAGTGGATCCATCACAACAAACACTAGATAAGAAGGTGATTTTGTTTGCCTGCATTTGTGTTAAGATTGATTTAAATAACCCACTTATGGATTCTCTAGAAATTTTTCTTGGGTCATCCTCATGAATTCAAAAAATTTATTATGAGGTTCTCCCTTTTCATTGTTGGGTGCATCATGAGTATGGGAATTTTCAACAGAAATGCCTAAAATATTCATTTCTTGGTTCGTCTTCCAATGGAGATCTAGCAAAAGATCCTCCTAACTCAAGGCACAAGTTAGATAAGGGAAAAGCCCCTATGACAGATGGTGGTCTAGATAAGGAGGGTTGTGTTCCAGTGAAACCTTGTAAAAAAGGTAGAGGGGTGAAAAGGAACTTTAAGGATAGATAGGGGGAGGATACATTCAATAGGTTTGACCCTTTAGAGGACTTGGATAAGCAGGAGGTGAATCTAGATTTGTTAATCACTAGGGAAGGCCTTGTGGATGGTGGACTTTAGTTTCCTGGGGAGTCTAGTAGGTAGAGTGGTTTTCTTGGAGGCCCCATTACTTCTTATATGGACATAGATCAAGTCTAGGAGGATCCTTGTGTAGCGGATCAACCTAAAGGAATAGAATTGGTTGAAAAATTTGGCAATACTCCTTATGTGCAACTACCATTTATGGATTATTTGGTTCCAGGTAAGGGTAGTAAAGTTTCACCTTCTTTAGTTCTGTAACAAAAATCTATTAAGAAGGGAGGTTTGGATAAAAAATTCTAAACTTAGGTGAAAAAAGGATCAGGATAAATTAAAATTAGTGGGGGAAAATTTAATGGAATCAAGTTCTATCAAGACTATTGATTCCCACTTTTCTAACCCTCAAGATGATTATCCTATCATGGAATGTAAGGGGTTCCAACAACACCCCTAGAAAAAAGGTTGTTCATGATTTTATCACAAAAAATTCTCCTGATGTTATGTTTATTCAAGAATCTAAGTTTTTTGTAGATAGAATGGTGAATATTTCTTCTAAACTTTGGTGGAGGGGTCAATGTCAATGCATTGGTTCTCAAGGTAGTGTTGGTGGAATTACCTACTTGTGGGATCCCTATAAGGTTAGTTTATTGTGGTGTATTTATAGTAGGAATTCAATGTCTTTGGTTGCTTCTAGTGTTGATTCTAGAGAGGCTATCTTGCTCACCAATCTGTATGCTCTTACTGACTATGAAGGTAAAAATTGTCTTTGGGCTCACATTTGTTTTATGCATTCTATATCTCTTTATCTTCCTTGGATCATGGTTGGAGATTTTAATTTTATTGTTTGCATGGAGGAAAAAAGAGGGGGAGTTGATAGATTGGAGGCTTTGTTTACATTGTTTAAGGATAATATACTATCCTTAAATTTGATTGATATAAATCTAGGGAATATATTCTTTACTTGGAGAAATAGGGGATGGGGTGATAATTCTATCTTTGAAAGATTGGATGGGTTCTTGGTGTCAAATTATTGGATTGGATATAAGTGGTTAATGTTGACACAGACGTTGCACACACATACCAACAAGTAGATAAATTCTCATAGAGTACCATGAAAACCTACCTTTTTAGAAAGACTCTTCCAAAAAACCTAAATCTAAGGCAAACATGGCTTGATCCCAAGGCTCATTTATGTTAGGTCTTGATGCACTAGGTTCACTTAGTTCATTGTGATATTGTTGTTAAAGATGAGGGGTAAATGGTGTTAAGGAATTGATTGGTATCTAAAAGATAGAAACATAATCTTAGTCCGGTCATTCAAATGTCACTCAATAACTTCATGAAATCAAAATATTTGCAACAATATTTCGTGAAACTCAAATAACTTGCATACATTCAAGTAGATTTAGCATTACACATTCGTGAAATTCATGGAATTGAAAGATTTATAATAAAAATTCACGAATTTATCATTTTTGGAACATTTTCTAGAATATAAAGAATATATTATAAAATAAAGCATAAAAAATTACTGAAAAGTAAAATTTCTCCTAGGTATTATCCATGTATGCCTCAAGAAATAGCTAAACTAGAGAAAACCATTCCATACATCACCAGATTGCTTCACAACTAGGCATAGAATGATGCAAGAGTTTAAAGAAAGGGGGATCATTTTCCACCAAATAGTGTTAGTATGCACCCTTAAATGATGCAACACACATTCTTGTCTGATAGGAACAAACAATTAGCTGCGTAAGATTTCATATCAGGAAATAGCTTTGAAATTGGCTCTGATATTAATTAACTTCTAATGAAACATACAAGTTTTTAGTCTGGAATGGAACAAAAAATAGAAAAAAAACTTGAAAAAAATTTAATTCTTCGACATCCACAAAATTTTGAACTTAACTTAAAATGTTACATCTCCCAACCTTTTATAAGAACAAGACACTTAGAAAATTTGATCAACACATGAGAGGGAATCCAAGGGATGAATCACAAGGAACATGGCACATGGTAGTTGGCAAGAGAAATTTTGATTAAGTCAATAGGTTTTTACCTTCTTCAACACTTAAAACTTTAGACTTATGTCTTTAAAACTCAATCAAGAAATCAAATTGGATTAAGAAAATTTTTCAAACAAAATGTAGGAACTTCCTCTATTGGATATTTAGAGTGATTAGGTGGAACTAATTATTCAAATCCACTAGCACTTTTGTTCCTACATTCAAGTTTTGGCTTCAAGCTAAAACACCTAGAAGTAAATCACCCCAGAGCTAGGCACCCTCTTTTGTTGCATGCGTAATACCTAGGTCCCCGATCTCTCAGTTACTGGTGTTTATTCATGACAAAATTTGTTCTCACACGAGATTTCAGAGTGTGCCACCAAACTTGGTAACATCATTGGATATACTTGCAATCCAAATTTTCCTAACTTTCCATACCGAAACATTGTCCAACAACCTATTTCTCTTGCACATAAAATTTCATATATCAATCCATTTTAAAACATTAATAAAACTCTCATTATTATAAAACCATTATTAATAAATAAACTTTTAAAGCAAGTCATAAATAACATGCTTTTAATGCATTCTCGTGTAATTATCATTTTAGGTGGACGACCAAACATTTTAGGCATTCGGGAAAAACCAGACAACAATCTTTAACACTTTAACACTAATGCATCCTTTACCCAGTTCTTGGTACTTAGCATATTTCAGATTTACTGGAACAAAACTCACCTAGATCTTGGTTACTACTAGAAACTTTATACCTCACAGGCCTTTACTCCCAGACTACATCAACTTATCAAACTTTTCTTTAAACATTTCAATCAACCCGGTGTTCCAATTACCCAATGTATTCAGCAACTGATACTTTTAGAACCATGAACTACTTCAAATATTTCCACTTTATCATTTTCCTTCGACGTTGATCATTAACCAACCAGTGCCTGCCATAAGCATTCATTTTTTAACTTGGGTCCCCAAGCCTTACATTATTGGGGCATGTTGTGAGACCACACAACAACTAACTAGGTTTGAAATTTTGGGTTGGAGGGGCTTAAACCCTTGGACTATTATTCTCACTGCAACTAGAGTTGGAATTTCTAAGAACTCTTCTTTTAAATTAAAATTGATGTGGCTCTGAGAGCCTTCCTTGTAGGATCTTGTGGTTGATTGATGAAGTCAAGGAATTCTTTCCCATGGAATGAATATGCACTCCTTTGTTAAAATGCTTTAGTATGTGAAGTTTCAACTTAATAAGTGGAATAGATGAGGCTTTGGAAATATCTCTTGGCTAAATCAAAAGCCCAAAAAAGGTTGAGAGCATCATTAGGAAAAATAGAGATCATGATTTTTTTGAGGTCTCTTTCAAAGAGGAAGAATATGTTGTGAAAGAGCTTGCAGAATGAGAACTGTGAGATGATTTTTTTTGGAAACAAAAGTCACACCTTCACTAGTTGTAGGAGTGGGATAGGAATACAACCTTCTTTTTCAACTTTGTTAAGGTGAGGAGGCATGGGAATTTTATATCTTCGATTGCGACTTCTCAGGGGATTCATCTTTCTTCCTTTAGAGATATCTCTAACGAGGAAATCTAGTACTACTCAGCTCTGTTTAAGGAATCTCTTGATGTGGGGGTGGAGGAGAACCTTATTTTAAATTTAATTCCCTTAGTTTTTCTTGCAAAGATGAATTAGGTTCTTATTAGTCCCATAAATTTGGATGAGCTAGAGAAGGTGGTGTTCTAGATAATAAAAGGGAAATCCCCAGGTCTGGATGGGTTTCCTATAGAATTCTTTCAAGAGTTCTGGGAGGTCATCAAATATGATTTATTAGAGGTAGTTGGGAAGTTGTAGAGAAATAAGATGTTGAAAGCTATGAATTCCATGTCCCTTATGCTCATCCCCAAGAAATAAAGAGCTAACTCTCTGGATATGTTTAGGCTTATTGCCCTTTGCAATGTGGTGTACAAAATACTTACTAACTTAATTGCTGAAAGAATCAAGCCATGGCTTAGTAGAGTCATCTCTGAGGAGTAGGGGGTTTTGTTATTAACAAGAAAATTATGGATGTAGTGGTTATTGTAGTTGAGGCCATTCACTCCATGGGTACATCCAAGTAGAAGGCTATATTAATCAAATTAGACATGGCCAAAGCCTATGTTTGGGTTAAATGGTTCTTTCTATAGAAAATATTCCTAGCTTTTGGTTTTGGCTCCAATTGGGTTGATTAGGCAATGAGTTGTGTTACTTCGACTTCTTACTCTATTCTGATTAATAGTGGGCCTTTAGGTCTTTTGGGTGCTTTGTGGGGCATTCAATAGGGGGACCCTTTGTCTCCTCATTTATTCATTATAACGGATAAGGGGATTGAAATAATTATAAAGTCTCATGTAAGGCAGGGGATGATTTATGGATAGAAACGGGGTAACCACTTGGCTACCCAATCTCATTTATAGTTCACAGATGATACAGTGTTGCTTGGTGTTTCCAAAATCAAAGAATTTTTTAGTATTAGAAGATTCAAGGATATATACCTCATAGCTTTAGGGAAAAAATTAATGAGGCTAAGTCCTCTATTTACTTTTTTAATACCCCTCCTGGTATTCAGATTAGAATTACTCAAATTTCAAATTGGCAAGTTTCCCTTTGTCTACCTTGGAGCTCCACTTTTTGTAGGCCCGTTGCCAAGGTGGACCTTCCAATCTATTCTTGATAAATTTCATGGAAAATTTAGTCATTGGAGTGTCAAGTGGCTTTCCTTTATCGACATAGTGTTGATGTTGAAGACTATGGTTCAAAACCTTCCAATTTACAATTTATGGTTCATATGGATCCTTTAAGTTTTGTGAGGGAGTTTGATGCCTTATCTAGGTAATTTCTTTGGGTTGGTAATATTATTTCCAAAAAGTGGAGTCTCGTGAAGTGGGATACTATCTGCAGACTGAACCAAGATGGGGGTTTGGGCCTAAGGCAATCTATTCTTTCGGGTCACTCCCTGGCTACTAAGTTGTACTAGTGCTGGTTTTCTAATTAGGATTAGGCTTGGGATAAGATACTCACCTACAAATATCTAGGTAGAGTGGAGAGTGAAGATGTTCCCATGTACAACTTATCTGGGAAGGGATCTATGATTTGGGATACTCTTAAGAGAGGGGATAAGTTAATTCAATAGGGTTTGTTTGGATCAGTAATAAGGGGTCTAAGGCCCTTTTTTGGGTTTAACTCATGGGATGGGTACCCTCCTATCATGTCCATGTATCCACATTTACAACCTTTTTCCTATTTCTTTCTTGGAAGCTAGTTGGTCTAGAGTGGAGGATTTCAAGATGAGTGGGAACTTGGGAAAGGTGGATGTGTTTTAGTGGAAGGAACCTTTAGATTGGTTGTTGGGGGATCTATTGAGGATCAAGAGGAGATGGATCTTATTATTTCTGGAAGGATTTGCAACTATTTATTAACTACTCATACTTTGGTTTGGAGCTTGGATCAGAGAGGGGTATATTTGGTGGCCTTTGGTTACTAGGTTTTGGATAGATAAATATATGGGGTTGCTAAGGTCCCTTGGTAGAAAAAGGTATGAAGTATGGTTGGACCAAATGTAATTTTTTCATTTGGTTAGTTGCCTTGAATAGATGACTCACATGGGATAATCTTTGCAAGAGAGGGTTTCAAGGTCCATCTTATTTTTTTCTCTGTGCAAAGGATGAGGAGACTTTTTCAGATTTATTTTTGTAATGCTCCTTTTTTAGGACCATTTGGCACCCTTAGTGGGATGTTTGGAAGTAGAAATGTGTGCATGCCTCCTTAGTTGAGTTTTGGAGAAGTTTGGGAAGACCACCAGCTAAGAGTTTCTTTCTTCAAGTGGCTTGGAATATTGGGCCTTCTTGCATTATATGGTAGGTATGGCTGGAAAGGAATCGAAGAATCTTCTAGGGGTTGTAGTTGGGTGTGCATCAGGTATGGAAAATAATGTTGGGTATGATCCAAGAAAATATCTAAGTTAATTGTGTGATGGATGCCCCTTCATAGCTTAGAGAGGTGGAGATGATGCATAAACTTGGTCTCTTAGGGGGTGGCCTGGTTTTTACTTTGTCTAGGAGGTTTTGAGAATGCCAAAGGAAACTCAATGAGAGGGGAAATGGTCCCCTCCTCCTGATGGTGTCTTTAAGATCAACACTAATGGTTCCTCTAGGGGAAATACAAGTCCTGCTAGAGTTGGTGGGGTTGGGAGGGATTATTTAGGGGAAGTCTTGCTCTTCTTTTCCCTCCTTAAAGGGAACTAGTTGAATAATATTATGGAGGCTCTAGTGGTCCTTATGGCTATGGAACAAGGATGTGCTTTGGGCTAGAATAGAATTATATGCGAGTTAGATTCTCATATCCTAATTAATATGTTGAATAGGAAGGAGGGTGGTGACACTAATTGGCAGTTGGAGTCAGTGGTTCATTAGATCCTTCAAATAAAAAATTATTTGGATTATGTCCTCTTTGTTCACATTCTGAGAGAGTGGAATACAGTGGTAGATTGTTTAGCTAAGTGGGCCTCTAAGTTTATGGGAGATTGGAAATTTGAGGACTAGGAATAATTACCTTTGGAGTGTTCCCAAAGATTGTGTATCAATGGGTATTTCTAAGGTTTAAGGTTAGAAAATGATTAAATCAATAATAAACCCAAAGAAGTTATGAAGCACAAAGAAAGAAAATAATAAAGAAACGATTATACCAGATTCGCGAAGCTTCCATGAATCACCTCCATAGCACCTCCTAGCTTGCAACGTATGATTGATGCCCTCAGACCGAGTGTGTGAGCATTATGACTATGCCATTGTCCTATGCAAGTTTTGAAGGATTTAAATAAAATTATGCCTATGCCAATGCCAATGATAAATGACTATGATGAATGATAAATGACTATAATGCCTATAATCATCAAGTGGTTGCCAAATTGTGAACAAAATTGTCATTTTATAGAAAACATAATTTTGAATGGACAGACGAGATCGACTCTTGATAGAAACCTAAAATCAGAGGACGAGATTCAATCTAATAATCCCTAATTAGGGTTAGGGTAAAATCCTTAAATGAGTGGTCAAGATGTCATCTGAGAAAATCAGATCAGCGGTGGAGAAAAGATGAGATAATTAATTTCAAAAATAAAGATTTTCAAAATTAAGAAGATAAAGATAGCCTGCTTTGTGAGATTTGAAAAATCAGATAAAAGATGGACTGGAAAGCAATTTTAATAAAATCAAGAATCAACTTGCTTTATTTGATTTTTGGAAGAAAACTACCAATTTGAATTAAATCAACTCAAAATATGGATTTTGTGAGACAAATAAATAATCTTTTTCAGATTATTTACCAAAATGGACTGTCAATTAAGATTGTGATGACATTTTAAATAATTTCATTTATTTAAAATGGGAGGAATATTAATTTTGTCAATTAAATAATTAAAGATAATTATTTAATTTAGCAGATATGATCAATAATTAAATAAATTAATCAATTCATTTAATTATGACAATTAGTGACATATTAAATAAATGAATAACAACTTATTTATTTAATAATTAGGAAGAAATGATTGAAGAAGGGTGATTAAATAAATTAAGGGAAGACTTAGACAATTAATGACGTATTTAATAAATAAATAAAATTTATTTATTTAATAATCATGAAGAATAAAAAGGCATGAATTAATTAAACAATTATAAATTATTTAATTAATATTTGAATGTGGACCAAGGACATAATTAAATGTCATAATTATGCTAGGACGAAAGTGGTTAAAATGAAGCTTGCAGGCCTAGGTCATTTTTAGGTGTCTACATTTTGCCCCTCTTTGTCATAATATTGCTTATCACGTTGTGACAAAGAAAATAAGTCAAAGTCATGCCCCAGTGAAGGTGTAGAGTATCAATGCCCCCTTGGGAAGCTTTTCAAATTTTGGGTTGGCAACAGAAAAATTTGTAAAGGGTCCCGATAAGTTAATTTGATGACTAGAAAAATAACAACGCAGACGATTTCAGATTTTGACATGTTTAAGGCAGCCAACGGGGTGGTCAAAGTTGGTCAAATGAGCCTCCAGTAATAACCCAGTTGACAAATGTCATTTTGACTTTATAAATAGGTTGACAAAGGGGTAAAAGTCAATTCATTCTTACTATTCACCTTGCGAATTTCAAGAGCTCAGAGCGAAAAGGACAGCAGCGAGGATGGTGATTCCAGTGTCAGAGCATCGCGGTGAGATCGTGCAGACTTACAGATGGCCAGAAGGCTCAGAGCCAACAGTATGTACCCCTATCTTACTTTGTAATTTTTTTCGTTTTGCATGCCAAAAGTAGGTTTCTAGGGGGAACAACTAATGCGCTGTGATGCATATGAGTTCGCATAAGCAGCATTCGCCTTCGCGTTCGACGCATTTGATGCGTTGCGACGCAAGTGCCATGGTAAATTGAGGCGCGTCGAGGTATTGTGATGCATTTGGAAAAAATTGCGATGCATTCGCCGAATTGAGTCACATTTGTGGGTTGGAATGCCACAATTGTCATCTTGCGATGCAATTGCTTGCTTGAGGGATGCATTCGAGTTTTTATGACGTAATTGTCAAATTTTGTGACACAAATGCTCTGATGCAACGCATTTGAGCAACCAAATGACGCAATTGTCATGTTGCGACACATTTGATGATTTGCGACGCAATTGCAGGAACGCGACGCATTTGACGTTGACTTTGACTGGGACTGATTTTGATACTCATGAAACCTTGAATGCTTTTGATGATACTAACAATTGCTTAGAAAGTACTGACACGTTGTTCGGGTTTTTGCAGAGGCAGCTTGCCCCGATTTACACACAAGAGAGTAGATTGACTACATTCCAGTTTGTTGACCAATTGACTATGAGGGAGCGACGACGACTGATGTGGCTAGGTCTATTTTATGTCACCTATATGCACGCTATTTGGGCGAATAGGGGACTGTTGATTGCATTGTGCGAGAGTTGGCATTTAGAGACATGCTCTTTCCACCTGCCGATAGGTGAGGAAACCATCACGTTGGAGGATGTGTACCGCATCCTTCGAGTGCCGATTTGAGGAGAGCGGATCGTTTACGACCCTCGTCATGGCGAGCAGACTTTCAGGACCTACTACCAAGATGAGGGTGCAGGACTTGGCATCTAGGGATATGAGATCAAATGGGAGTTCATGGTGGAGCACTATGCTCGTTTTGACGCTTTCCTGGTGACCTTGATTGGCGGTCTTTTGATTCCTGACCATCGGGGACATGGATTCCCTATTGGCTGGGGAGACGTCTTGGTTGGGATGAGACGTGACAGGATAGTGTATGCCTAGGGCCCGTGTTTATTGGGCACCCTCTACCATCAGCTGTACGAGGTTGCGTATAGACAAGCAGAGAGTATCTCATGCGGGATGACATTGATGATGATATGGGCCTGGGAGCATATTGCTATATTTCGCCTACTGATTGAGAGACCACAGTTGGTGGAGGGGATGCCCTATGCCTACTACTATGCGGGTGCCCTACAATAGACACAGATGGGTGAGATCGGTTGGTGGCATCACAGGATTGACACCATGGTGACATTTATATGGCGACCATACAGAGACTGTGATCAGTGGGATGACGAGGTGGATCACCTGAGCTTATGCAGACAGTACCGCTACCTGATCGGAAGGATGGTGCAGACTTCGTTGATTATAGAAATGTATCTACCACAGCGTGTCCTCAGGCAGTTTGGAGAGCAGCAGGGTGTATCGGTAGGGACAGCTGAGTATGCGCGGTCTTCTAGAGAGTATGCTTGGGGGTCAGCCATCCCGGTAGCATTTGCAGAGTAGCATATCGATGGGCTAGGAGCCCAGCCATTGGGATGGAGGGGTGGAGTTGCCGATCCTGATACTACTACAGATTACGACCTATGGTGGTAGGCACATATACCAGTGCCATTGACAGATCTGGATGGGCCAACACCTATGGACAGGAGGTCAGTGATACCTTGTGTGCCGAGAGCCAAGCGAGGAAGCAGGGATGGTGACAGGGGCAGAGGCAGGGGGAGAGACAGCGGTAGGGACAAAGGCAGGGGGAGAGACGACAGTAGGGACAGAGGCAGGGGGAGAGATGGAGGTCGGGACAGAGGTGGGGATGGAGCCAGAGACGGAGGTCAGGGTGGAGATGATGGAGATGATGGAGATGATGGGGGAGATGGTCGGAGGCGGAGGAGAGATGGTCAGGGATAGGGCCGGAGGGTGCGCCCACATGTGGCTAGAGTAGCATTAGAGGCTATTCCTGAGGTGGCCGAGGGGGAGAGAGAGGAGGCGGAGCAGCCACGACAGGAGGGGGATGTGGAGGTGGATGTGGCCAAGGAGAAGAGACATGAGGAGGGTGTGGCGAAGGATGAGAGACATGAGGAGGATGTGCCTCCAGATGAGGGAGTCGGTATAGAGGATGCGACTGAGGATGATGCTATGGATGAGGTCGAGAGACTCCTTAGATGACAGATGGTAGAGGGCGAGTAGGAGACACCTTCCAGTTCTGCGTTGCCCCATGATGCCATGACAGACTAGAGGGTGGCAGACCTACAGAGGAGACTAGATGAGAGCATGGCCCAAGTCAGAGCATTGCAGTCAAAGCTAGAGGTAGCTCGGGTAGAGCGGGACCAGGCAGTGATTCGCCAGTAGGACTCTGCTCAGTGGTGTACACAATTTGCGACATTATGCATAGGGCCTTCTAGGGATATGGCTCGTGAGTTGGCCAGGGTGAGCAGGAGGCTGGGTCAGTACAGGACCTTATATGAGTAGGCAATGCCTCCCAAGCGATGAGATCCTACATTGTCGCGGTCACAGATGAGGACGGGCAGCGGACACAGATAAGGGAGTGCCAGCGGCAACTAGAGTCATACTAGTGCAAGAGGGTCTACCTCCTCAGGGCACATATCAGGGCACAAGTCCCACCACTCCCGTAGGCACACCTCGAGTCATCACTCAAGCCACAATCACGGGTCTACTGGTTCAGTGCAGAGGTAGCCACCAGTGGTAGATTTGTTTACTTCTCAGAGTCAGGCAGCAGTGACGTCACAAGTGTCCATTACTGTGGAGATGACGCCTTCATTCTCAGTTCCACTGGTAGCGCAGATAGAGGTTGCTACAGGTCCACCTATCATTTCAGTGCCAGTGATAGAGCTTCCGCCTCCACACTCTTCACCATGAGGGGATGATGAGAGTCTACCCTAGGGACATGCTTCTTATTATGACACATTATGTATATTATTGAGCCTGCGAGCTCTATTTTTGGGATATTTGTTGACTCTATCCTGTGACATTGTATATTTTTGAGATGGTATTATATGATGATGCAGTTTTGATGTGGCCTATATGTATGTTATGTGATATTATTTGATTTATGTATATGATGTGATGTCTTATGTATGATGCTTAATTTATGATGTATCATGTATGTCCTATGATGCGTACTTATGATTATGATGCCATGATGATGTAGTGCTTACTTATGTGAGATGATGTTGATAATAATATGCATAATGTATTTATTAAATGGGTGCAATGTTGATGATTATGTTAATGCATTGTTTGTGATTATGTAAATGTTATGGAAGATGTATGTATGGACCTAATGCAATGTTTATATGATCATGTATGCACTTATGTTTTTTGTATGTCACAAAATATCATCGTGAGATGGAAGAGAGAAGATGATTAGACTGGCAATAGAAGATGACCATACCAATGAGAGAAGACGACCAGACTGAAGGAGATGCATGTTAGTTCCTAGACCAAATCCTTCAAAACTTTACCATAGGACTTTAATATTTATTGCTCTTAATCATCATTGGGAAAACTATTGTAATGGCCAACAAACACCATGATATTACATAGATCAAGGTGTGCAAGGTCGTACCATCACATAAGACAAACAATCACAGAAAAGGATGACCATGACTCAAGGTGGAGCGTGATTGCCCCAATATTTTTGCCATAATCAACCACAAGAAGAAAAAGACAAAGACAAATAATGGAACGTCGTTATTTCTCTAAATCTTGTTTCTAGGGCATCCTTGAGAAACTAGCAACATGATTGTCAAAATATATAAAAAAAAGAGCCCTTGTCATGATACGTCGTTGTTTTTCTAAATCCCAGAATCAGGACCTCGTTGAGAAACTAGTAGTCATGCGTGTCAATTGTCATGATACATCGTTGTTTCTCTAAATCTTGTTTAGTGGGATCTCGCTGAAAAACTAATAACATGATAAAAGCCAAAAGACAAGTGTCAAATTTTTGCCAAGTGTGTCTGGATATCCATTGTTCTAATGTCAAGATGCCATGTTTGATAATGTCGAGATGCCAAAATGTTTAAAGTCTTGATGATGTTTAGATGAAAAATGTCAAGAATTTCTGAATTCAGGAAGGACACATCCTGAATAATGTTGACGTTGAGAGGATTTGATCCCTAATAGTTGAAAGGGGTCCCTCGAAATGATGACGATGCCTAGGAAGGACACATCCTAAGGCATAGATGACAGAGTTGGTTCTTCAAAAGGACACATCTGAAGAATACTGATGTCAAGAGGAGTGATCCTTAGATGTCAAGAGGATCGCTCAAAATGTTGAATGACAATGATGATGCCTATGAAAGACACATCCTAAGGCATGAATGACAGAGGTTATCTTTCAGAAGGACACATATGAAGGTCAACCAGGAGTTGTCAGTTTGACAGGTTATGATGATTTGACTTGTTTTGACTGAGTTTGACTCGTACTGACCATATGTTCCTATTGTCATGATGATATGTGCCGATGAGATTGTCATGCTGCGATAAATGATTGCCATAATTTGCTTTATGAGTTTTATCCGTTTGGGGATGATTTTCTTTGTCTTGAAGACCTTTTGACGTATGTGCCAGTGTGATTCCATGAACCCTAATGGACTGACCTAGTGCGGCCTTGGGGGCTCATCGATAGATGGGCTTGCCTATGTCATACACTTAGAGACCTCGTAGTTCGACACGGCCAATGACTTTGTATTGATGACCAAAGATTGTGCCATGATTTTATTTTGAAAAACCTAAAAGGACTGACCTAATATCTCGGGGACTCAAGTATGAGTCTTGCCTACATAGAAAATGCGCAGAGACAACGTAGTTTGGACAAACAACAAAGACTTGACTGATTGACAGGACAAATTTTGACCAGAGATGATCTTGTGTTGGAAATTTTGTGGTGGTTTTCTTCAGGACATTTTTCAATTTTTAGGTCTTTCTTTAGGGAATTTTGTGATGTTTTTGTCTTTTTCTTCAGGACTTTTTGCTATGTTTTGGTCTTTTTTTAGGATATTTTTCAATGTTTAGGTCTTTTTTTAGGACATTTTTCAATGTTTAGGTATTTCTTTAGGACTTTTTTCCAATTGCTGAAGCCATATGTGACATCCACTGCAGTTATATGATACAATTTTTTCCCCCAATCAGGTCCAAGACTTAGCCAACTTTAAGGGACACGGACGAGATGCTGCTGGTGTACTAGATGGACAGCCGTCAGGACTTGATGTCAATCGTTTATCAATCATGAAAGGAAGGGTGTAATGTCATGTCGATTGGTGTGATAATGGCATGAGATGTCTTTCATCCTAGGCCAAGGCAGACAAAGTGACAGTAGATGGCAGAGCAATGATTGATTACGCATGGTGCCTATTTGCCAGGTTTTCACCATGGTACTTATCCAAAGCACCTGTTTGCCAGGTTTTCACTGTTGGAAGAATCATTTTTCTCTTTACTATTTTTGTCATTTTTTAAATTTTTTTGGTGTCACCAAGACGCCTGTTTTCCAGGTTTTCATCAAGGCGACAATTTTTTATTGTTTTTCATTTTTTTTTTGTATTTTATGGTTTTTTCTAGCTCGATCTCCTGATGCTATGCATAGAACTTCCGAAGATGTATACTGTTGATAGGCTCTGTCAAATTTTCTCCATCTGGAGTTGCCAGCTGATAGGCTCCATAACCAAAAGAAAATATGATGACGTAAGGACCCAACCAGTTTGGTTCAAAATTTCTCAGCTTTTCTCTGTCAGCTTGGTTCTTAGGGTTCTGCATTAGGACTAAATCACCAATGTCAAATTTCCTGACCATGACTCTCTTATTGTAATTGTGACAGAGACGGTTCTGATACGCTTGTAGATGGTTCAGGGAATTTTTTCTTCTTTCTTCTAGCATCTCTAGCTCATGCAAGTGCGACTGTCTGTACTCTTCCTCATTAGTTAAACCCTTCAGGGAGACTCGTAGGGAAGGAATTTCAACCTCAATGGGCAAGATGGTCTCAACTCCAAAGACTAGGGTGAAAGGAGTGGCTCTTGTAGGCGTATGAATGCTAGTGCGGTAATCCTACAGAGCAGGGTTGAGTTGTATATGCCAGTCACGGCCAACATAATTGACAGTCTTTTTGAGGATTTTAACAATGGTTTTATTTGACGCCTTAGCTTGACCATTTCCTTGTGGGTAGTACAGAGATGAAAAATGGTCTTGGATATGAAATCACTCACATAACTCACGAACGCCTTGGTTTTTGAATGGACGTCCGTTGTCAGTGATGATGGATTGCGGAAGGCCATACCGGAAAATGATGTAGTTAATGATGAATTTGGATATTTGTTTGCTAGTTATGTATGTCAATGGGATGGATTCAATCCACTTCGTAAGAGACTCAGTGGCGGTGATGATGAATTTGTGGCCATTGGATGAGGTCGGATGAATCTTACCCACGAGGTCGAGTCCCCATTGAGCGAAGGGCCAAGGAGAGGTGATTGGCCGAAGTTCCTGTGCTGGAGCATGGATCAAATCACTGTGAACCTAGCATTGGTGACAAGTCTTGACATATTCTAGTGCATCCTTCTCAATGGTTGGCCAGTAGTACCCAAGTCTCGTTATCTTATTGGCTAGAGTAGGACCACTCGAATGAGATCCGGATATACCGTCATGTACCTCACGTAAGGTTGTACCCACTTCGTTAGTGTCGAGACATCTAAGGAGGGTGTTGTCAAAGCTACGGCGGTAAAGGGTGTCACTGACGATGGCATATCTTGCGGCTTTTCAAATGGACTTCCTCTAGTTGTTGGACAAGTTATGTGGGAGATTTTGGAACTTAAAATAGTCATGAATGTCATGATACCAGGGAGAGTCAGGACCAACAAGTTCGTAGACCATTTCTGACTCTAGGATGTCATAGGCAGGAACCAACAATTGTTCTATTAGGAATTCCAACTAGGGCAGATTTCTTGGTATGTTAGGAAGAGAGCCTATATTAGCCATGGCATCTGCTGCTTTGTTCTGTGTTCTTGGAACTTGTTCAAAAGTTACCATATGAAAGTACTTTTGGAAACTGTCAACCATCCGTTTGTAGGGCATCAACTTCTTAACTTTTGTGTCATAGTCATCATTAACCTGGTTGATGATGAGCTGAGAATCCGCATAGACATGTAGTGCTCTAATTTTCCACTTTATTGCCATTCTTAGTCTTGTAACTAGTGCCTTGTATTCTGCCACATTGTTTGTGCAAGGAAAGGCAATGCAAAAAGACTTAGGAATGGAGTCTCCTTGAGGGGTGATGAACAAGATTCCTGCCCCCGAGCCATGATTTGTGTGTGATCCGTCAAAGTAGAGTCGCCATGGTGCCTTAGGTTTCATATGGGATATCGACTCATCTGGAAAATCTGCCACTAACGGGTGATCACTTTGCAGAGGTGTGTCTGCCAGCTGGTCCGCTATGACTTTTCCTTTTATTGCCTTTCTTTCTACATATTGAATGTCATATTCACTTAGGATCATGACCCATTTTGCCAGACGTCCTGTTAATGCTACCCTGCTCAACAAATATTTGAGGGGGTCGATCTTTGCTACCAGTTGCGTCTGATGGCTTAACATGTAATGTCTTAGCTTATGTGCTAAAAGACCATGGCTAGGAAAGCTCATTCAATTGGTGTGTAGTTTAGTTCATAGCCGACCAATGTCCGACTGATGTAATATATAGCTCTTTCTTTTTCTTCTTGGTCGTTTTGTGCTAGTAATTCCCCCTAGTGCTGAATTTGTTGTCGAGATGTATATAATCAATGGCTTTCTATGAATGGGAGGCATGAGGACTAGCGTTGATAGTAGGTAATCATTGATTTTCTAAAAGGCTTCTTGAAATTTATCTATCCACACAAAGGGGATACCCTTGTGCAACAGATATTGGAATGGGTGACACTTGTTTGCCAATTGGGCTATGAAACATCGAATAGATTGTACCCTACCTTGTAGAGTTTTGAGTTCAATGATTCCTCTGGGTGGAGGCATGTCTATGATGGCCTTGACCTTTGTTGGATCGACCTCAATGCCTTGTCGAGAAACTATGTATCCCAAGAGTTTACCCGATGTGACATCGAAGACACATTTCTTAGGATTTAACCAGCCTTTGTATTCTTCCAGTCTCTTGAAAATTATGTCTAAAACCCTAAGATGATCTTTCCTGGTTACTGATTTGGCCAATAGGTCATCTACATAATCTTCCATTATTTTATGCATCATGTCATGGAAGATTGTGGTCATAGCCCTTTGATATGGGGCGCCTGCATTTTTGAGACCGAATGGCATGACATTCCAACAGTATGTACCCCATGGGAAAGTAAATGCCATTTTGTGATGGTCTTCAGGGGAAATGAAAATCTGATTATAGCCAGAGAAACCATCCATGAGTGACAACATCTCATATCCAGCTGTGAGATCAACTATAATATCAATGTTCGGTAAAGGAAAGTCATCCTTTGGGCATGCCTTATTTAGGTCTCTAAAATATGTACAGACGTGGATCAACCCATTTGGATTTGTTACTAGCACCAAGTTAGATATCCATTCAGCATAGTCAATAGACCGTATGAATCCAGCGTCTAGCAGTTTCTTTAGCTCAGCTTTGACAAATAGAGCAACTTGAGGGTGCATTTTGCGTAACTTCTGTTTGACTAGTTTGGCATTAGGCAATAGTGGCAGATGGTGCAGAACCAGTTCTGGGTCTAATCCTGGCATGTCTGCATAGGACCATACGAAGTTGATTTTACATTCTGTAAAGAACTTATGAAATTGCAGTCTCTCTTCTTTAGTCAATGATACAACAAAGAGGACCATCTTGGAATCTTTTGCAGTTGCTATGTTGTCTTCTATTGTGTCTTCAATAAGCATAGTTGATTTCTCTTGTTGTACGGGAAGAAAGTCCAGTCCTCCATCTTTGGGCGCCTCAGAGAGGTTTTCACTCGCAGATACGTCCTTTGTTTTTACTATTTTATCGTTAAAAGGTACCTTTCAGTTTTCACCTAGAGACGTTTCATTTTTTTATTTTATTTTTAATTTTACTTTTGCGACTGGAGGACGGGGCAGTCTCGTTGAAGTAGGCCACACAATCTAGGTCAATAGAGAATCCTGCCTTGTGATCACCACTGGGTATACCCTCACGTAATCCCATAAATTCTGCAATTTCCTCATCATTCTGAAAGGTGTCCAGGACTAGCGGGCCTTGTTGGTCCCAATCGATTAGTTGAGGATAGACTAGGGAAATGCCATCGTCAGTGTTGGTGAATTGAGGGGAAGATGCATAAAGCATGTAGACGGATTCTAATATATTGTAGATGAAATTATCATCATCCAATTCGACATTAGACTCTATCCAATATTCCCCTTCACTAGTCTCATATTCGTTGTCAAAATAAGGGGTGAAGGACTCAGTGTTGTGATTGTTAGTGTCAATTGGTAATTCAAATGGGTTGGAATGATGGGATTCAGATGGTGGGTCTTGTATGTCATGGGGAATGGTAATGGGACCTTGACTATTGGGTGCCTGATCAATTTTAAATGTTTGCCAAAATTTTTGTTCAGAGGTGAGTTCCCTTGTTCGACAAACAAATCATCGAGGCAACAGTCACTTAAGGATCGTTTGGAGCCAAATTCCCACTCTTGGGAGTCAGTTTCGGTGAGGGTTTCCTTAGTGGTCTCGACACTTTTCGAAGCATGCACTTGCTCCTCGAAAGCCCATTAGTATGTTGGTCGTCATCATCAGGCAATCCGTACCTAGTCCAAGATACTTTGGTATTCTGAAAGGTTCTATGGGCTCTCTTCATCCAGCTTTATTTCTGCCTAGGCCACTAGTACCATCGTAGCCCTTAGCCTTCATTATGTCATAACCCTTGCCATATTTTTGAACTGGTAATGGGGGTAGTGTGATAGTATCCTTATAGATCCATCCTATGATGTCCGCAAGGTCCTCATTACTCATGTCTCCCCATTTGATGAAAACTATTTTTGGTGGAACTTTAAAAATTATTTGGGGTTCCATTCTGAAACATGGCCGACCATAGACCTTTGGAGACTTGGGTACTGTTGTTATGCTGTATGTTGTGTGCAGTTTGAATTCTCCACAGCCAAGGTCCTGGATTTTGATAGTGGATTCAACCTTAGGGTTTGTGGAAGGTGGTGGTGTGGTGGAAGACGTGGATGGAGCAGATGTGGAAGATGACGTAAGTGTGGATGGATCAATGTATTTAGAAGACGAGGAGCCAGGTGCTTCTCGGTTAATAGGAACCTAGTTTTTAGAAATACCCCTCATGTTGGTACAATATTGGAAAGGGTCAAGGTCTCCATATATGGTTATTTCTGTGCCGTCAAATGGAAACTTTAGGCATTGGTGATATGTGGACGGGATGGCTTTTAAGGCATGAATCCATGGACGGACGAGCAAGATGTTATATGGTAGTTCCAGATCTAGGACCTGGCAAGTTGTGTCCACAATGATTGGTCCCACTCTGATAGGGAAAGAAATAACGCCATGTGAAGAGCGTTCTTCGTCATCATATGCTTTGATCACTATGCTCTTTGTCGAGTCTACGCATGCATCAGAGAACCCTAGAGCTTTAACCAGTTTGAGGGAGGATATGCTCAATCCTGCTCCACCATCTACTAAAACCCGTCTGACTTTGTGCTTGTGGACAAACGTTTCTGTGTGCAATGCATCATTGTGGTTGGTCTTAGGTGATGAGTAGTCTTGATCTGAGAAGGTGACATGGTGAGGCATAGTGAGGCATCCTACCATGGTCTCAAATTGGTTGACATCAATGTCCTTGGGGACTGACGACTCTTGCAGGGTTTTATCTAGTATATCTTTGTGCACGAGAGAGATACGAAGCCGCTCAAGTATAGAGATTTGTGTGGGAGTCTTGCCTAGCTGGTCAATAAGGTTGAATTGACTTTTGGGTTGCCACTGATTTGTGGTCGGGACAGGTTTTGATTGTTTAGCAGATGGGCCAAGTATGGTGATTTTGGGTTGTTTGGTGGGAGGTGGACCGGCTATGGTGACCTTGCCACTTTGAGTAGTAGCATTGCACTGAGGTGCTCTCTTGACCGTAATGGTATTGATGTACTCGTCATCAGTTTGGAGATTATTTATAATAGGTCCACTGGAGTAATCGTACTTGGCTCGGGAAAAGTTAGCTTGATTCTGTGGACTTGAGGTGGAAGCATTATGAGAACCATGGTCCTGCAGTGGATTCTTATGGATAGTATGATCTGAATTGGAGGCGAATTGAGATCCACCTACTTCAATGATACAGCTTTCGATAAGATCTTGTACTAGGTTTTTCAATTGTCGACAGTTAGAGGTTTTATGTCCTTTTGTACGATGATAATCGCAAAATGCATTATCATCCCACCATGCTGGTTTGAATTTTCCTGGGTCATATGGTTTTGGTTCCTGAAGTGTGATGACTCCAATCTAGAGGCATTTCTTAAGGACTTCCTCAATGGGTTGACCCAAAGAAGTGTATGTGTGACCTCTCGAAAATTGTCTCATCTGACGGTATTGTCCCTGATTGTTTTGGCCACTCTGGTTGTTTGAAGGGACATTGGGAGGGGGTGTCAATGTTGTTGTTGAACCCCTTTTAGGGCTAGTACAAGACCCACAATGTTTGCAGTCTTGGCGTCAACAACACCGTCATTTGTAACATGTTTATTTTTAACCCAATATTTGTTTTTGTCGGCGGGTGGATTGGCGTTTGTGTTTTTGGGACCGTACCTTAGTTCTCCCTTTGCGATAAGGGCTTTCTCAATCTGGACCCCTTTTTTGACTAAGTCTATGAAGTTTGTGCAGCAATGTACTTGCAATGCATATTTTAGGGGCCCAAGAAGTGTTTGCACGAACATGTCGACCTTTTCCCTTTCGGGTATATCAATGTGACACCGAGTAGCTAGACTTCTCCATTTTTGAAAGAATGGGATGAAAGTCTCACTAGCATCCTCTTGCATGAGATTGCACAAGCTAGTGATAGAGGTATCCATGTCGATGTTGTACACGTAATTTTTTATGAATTTTTGTTTAAGATCATCCCATGTTTGGATATCCTTTTGATTGGAAAACCATTCAAGGGCAAGACCTACCAGAATTTTAGAGAAAAGTCTCATCAAGTATGTTTGTTCATAAGCGATGTCCATACAATTAGTTGCAAACTCGTGAACATGTTCAATGGGGTTTGTCTTGCCTCTATATTTTGTGAAATTGGGTGACACATATCTCGGAGGAAATGGAGGCATGTATAAGCTCATGTCGAATGGGTATACGTTTAGATCATATGATATTTCTGATTTCTTGCCTGATACGTATATGTTTTGGATAGTTTTCTCTAAACCCATCAATCTTGTTTGGAAGGCATCCATAATAGGGTCATTTGTGGTCCCGTACATTGGATTGCTTGGTACACCATAGGTCCCTATTTGTTGTGCATGAATATTGGTGTATTGTGGCGATATGGATTGTTGTGACATGTATGATGTGTGTGGATTGGTGTGTTGTTGGTACTGAAAGTTAGGGTTGGGTTTATGTTGGTGAGTATGAATGTGGGATGAGTAGGTTGGGATATGTCCCCCCGCCATTTGTGTCGTTACTTGGGGAATATGGTGACCATGAACATTGTGATGTGCGAATGATGCCATGGGTTGTGTTATTTGACTACCTTGTCCAAATCGTTGGGTTTGCACAAGGGTATTGGTCGAATTTTGTCCTTGGGGTTTGATGGTATTTGACAATGTTGACGTGTTCACATTTTGTTGTTGTCCTTGGATAAATATATGTCGTTTACCCCCACCCAAAGGATTTTGTGAGATAACAATGAGAGGGTATGTCAAAGGTGTACTCATGGTATTTGATGTAGTTGTCAAGGGGGGATTGTTGTGACTTGATGATGCCCCCGTCACATTTACTGTCGTAGTATAGAGAGGGTTTGAATAACTTGCCCATATTGCCGAGGAACCATAGGTGGTTCTAGCCGACTGTGATAGTATCGTGGATGTTGTGGGCATTGTGGCTGATTGTGATCCTGCAATGGATGTTGTGTTTATTGAGTTGGAGGTGTTAGTAATGTTGGAAATAGCAGTCACAATTGGTGTAGCATCGAAAAAGGTATTGCTTGTGGAGTTTGGAGGTTGACCACTATTGGCGTTATTGGCAGGAGATGTCGATCTCAAGGTATCAATGTCGAAACCTTGAGGTAATTTGGCTCCCTGACTTAAGAGTATGGCCAAATATCTGTCTATCATATAGGACCATTTGTTCCACAAATTGAGAGGCCTCTAGATCTAGTGCTGCTACCTCTAAGTTTTCCTCAAGTATTTGACAGTATTCATCCTTACATAAGAATGGTTCAAATGGACTATTTGATGAAGATGGTGTTGTCGTGAGAGGTTGATCCTTTGTGTTGGAAAATGGATCGTCAAAAGTCCAATTTGGGTCATATGTGGGATTGTTGACAGTAGATGCGGGGTCTTGTCAAAAGTTTTCCATTTGTCTCTTTTGTTTTTGGAGTCTAGTTTCCACCATAAAATGATATTGCTCAAAATGAAGATGACAACTAAATGCAAGGATGACACTTATGCAAGGTCTAAGTTCAAAATGTCGACTAAGATGAATAATATTTTTGGATTTTTGGGAATAAAATATGCAATGTCTAAACCTATAATGCAATTTAAGACAAGGTTACCTAAGCATGTCTAAACTGAATCTTTGTTTTCGATTTCAGATACTAAAGGACTTTGCTGAAAAGGACAAGATGACAAGATCTAAATGACTAGTGAGTTTTTCTAACTAGACTATTGAGTTGGAAAAAATCTCACAAAAAGGGACAATGACTGAAAAAGGGAATTGATAATGTAGTCCAAGAGAACCTAGTTTCGAAAGTAATGACACTGCAAATTGTGCGGAGGTTTTCCTAATCCAAAGTATGCAAGATGTAAGACCTATGGAAAAACTAATGCCTAATGTATGTACCTAAAAATAATGAAGGGTGAAACCTATGGTGAAGAATGCAACTAATGGTCAAAAGTTTGAGCAATTTCAAAATTGGTTTCTGACAGAATCCTTTTGGAAAAATGTTTGACAAATGATTGACAAGGTGGTGATTTCAGATTTGACTTTGTATGAAATGTTTACTTGTGATAGGCGAATGCGTCACGGTTTTCTGAACGGCTCAGTTTTAGCAAATGCGGCTTTGGGACTAACAAATGCGACTTAGTTTGGCAGATGCAGCTTTGTAAGTTTCAGATGCATCATGACGCAGATAGATGCGGTGTTTAAGATGTCAAATGCGGTTTAACAGAGCGATTGCATCTCAGAAATGTGAATACGGTTCGACAGATGCGACATAGTTTGTGAAAATTGAGTTTCTTGTCGTTTTGATGGCAAATTTGGTTTGTCTGATGTTGAATGTTTTATTCAGAATTGTAAATGTGATGAATCCAGAAAACACTTGACAAACACAATGTTTTGAATGTAAGCAAGCACACATAAGACAAGTACAATCCTAAAAGGCCAATAGGCCAAGGGTTTGTATACTTGATATAGCCCACCGATATACCCCGGATTGGTGATAAACACCTTTCCTTCTCAAGAGAGGATAGCTTAGAATTTTGGTGGCATTGGCTCCCCTCCACAGCTCATTAACGTCATTTGAGCACACCAAATTCGGATTCTTTGGGTAATGACATCCCAAGAATTGCTATCTCTACTCAAGAGGATCAGTAGTGAGTGTCTTCGGGCATGATACTGTACCCTGCACTATATCAAGCAATGACTAATAGAACGGTTGGACACTAAGACAAAAGGTTTTTAATATGGGAATTCCGTTCGTGGAGCATGATCCATGCGGTGAGAGTCCCCTTTTGCATCCATCTCGTCGGAACCACACGCGTGATTCTTGGGCTTTCCCCAAGAATCCACTTTTATATACCATTTGGAAGTCCCTCGGTGTCAGGGTGCTACCGGTCTGAGTCATCCTGGGGTGAGTACTTTTTCCCACCAGAATAGGCCCAAGTTCTAGAGTCAGTAACCGTTTCTCTTACACCCAAGATTGCTCGAAAGCGCAAGGGGAGAGGATACTTTGATTACCAAATCGTGAGGGTGACACAAAAATAAGGTGGATCTGGTTTTCTGATCACCTAGTTTTCACAAGGTGAGAGCATAATCACCTACCACCTTCAAGCACAATCATACAGAATCAAACATACATCCATTTTAAAGCACCAAATGAAGTGTTTTCTACACTAGAAATCGCAAACACGTTGTTTGAGAAATGATTGTTCGACTAACGAAGCTGCAAAACCACAAGTTAGCAGTTTGATCCACCAGTCTTGGACCCACGAAACGTAACTAGCACATGCTGCGAAACACGATTAGTAACACGAAATCCTCTACTAGGCAGAATGCATAAAATAAAACTAGAGTGCTAAAAAAATAGAAAGAACAGAAAAACCTCAAAAACCCGAATGCAAATGAGAAGAAAACATTACTAGGTGAATGTGTCACAGCATAGCGAATTTGTCACAGAAGATCAAATGCGTCATTATTTACTGCGAATGCGGCTCAGGAATTTGTATGCGGCTTTCTAGGATTTGATTGCGTCACGTCAGATCGATTGGGGCGTTTTAGTTTGTGAGTGCGTTGCGACGCATCAGATGCGTCACGATTTAAAAAAACAAAAAAACAACTGTGTCGCTTCGTACCTGTACCTACAAAAATGACTGAAAACACACGAAAACTGTATGGAAATAATAGCAAATAACAGAGTCGTGTTCACATCAGGTTCACCAATGTATCAATGGGTATTTCTAAGGTTTAAGGTTAGCAAATGATTAAATCAATAATAAACCCAAAGAAGTTATGAAGCACAAAGAAAGCAAATAATAAAGAAACGATTATACTAGATTCACAAAGCTTCCATGAATCACCTCCATAGCACCTCCTAGCTTGCAGTGTATGATTGATGCCCTCAGACCGAGTGTGTGAGCATTATGACTATGCCATTGTCCTATGCAAGTTTTGAAGGATTTAAATAAAATTATGCCTATGCCAATGCCAATGATAAATGACTATAATGCCTATAATCATCAAGTGGTTGCCAAATTGTGAACAAAATTGTCATTTTATAGAAAACGCAATTTTGAATGGACGGAGGAGATCGACTCTTGACAAAAACCTAAAATTAGAGGACGAGATTCAATCTAATAATCCCTAATTAGGGTTAGGGTAAAATCCTTAAATGAGTCGTCAAGATGTCATCTGAGAAAATCATATTAGCGGTGGAGAAAAGATGAGATAATTAATTTTAAAAATAAAGATTTTCAAAATTAAGAAGATAAAGATAGCCTACTTTGTGAGATTTGAAAAATTAGATAAAAGATGGACTGGAAATCAATTTTAATAAAATCAAGAATCAGCTTGCTTTATTTGATTTTTGGAAGAAAGCTACCAATTTGAATTAAATCAACTCAAAATATGGATTTTGTGAGACAAATAAATAATCTTTTTCAGATTATTTACCAAAATGGACTGTCAGTTAAGATTGTGATGACATTTTAAATAATTTCATTTATTTAAAATGAGAGGAATATTAATTTTGTCAATTAAATAATTAAAGATAATTATTTAATTTAGCAGATATGATCAATAATTAAATAAATTAATCAATTCATTTAATTATGACAATTAGTGTCATATTAAATAAATGAATAACAACTTATTTAATAATCGAAGAAATGATTGAAGAAGGGTGATTAAATAAATTAAGAAATTTATTTAATTAAGGGAAGACTTAGACAATTAATGACATATTTAATAAATAAATAAAATTTATTTATTTAATAATCATGAAGAATAAAAAGACATGAATTAATTAAACAATTATAAATTATTTAATTAATAGTTGAATGTGGACCAAGGACATAATTAAATGTCATAATTATGCTAGGACGAAAGTGGTTAAAATGAAGCTTGTAGGCCTAGGCCATTTTTAGGTGTCTACAGATTGAAATATTTGATTCTTGAGGATACGTTTTAGTAAGTTATGGTCCGGTGGGATTTTTTCCTTTGTTTTTGCTTGGGATTTTGGTTTGGTTGTTTGGGTTAGTGGGTCCCTCTTGTAGGTGTTTGCAATGATTATTTTCTTTATGCTTTTTCTATCTAATAAATTTTTACCCCTCCTTTTAAAAAAATAAGTGAACAAGGAAAAAAATTGGTGAATGAAAACTGTGAAAATCGAACGTCTGAGATTGTTTGAATCATCTTGCATCTCTTTTTAAGAAATTTGAGCAATCAATCCAACAACTTAGCTCACTCCACTTCACATAAGGAATATTTAATACTTTTAAATTAAAATTTTAAGCTTATTTATAAATATTAATATTTTTAAATTTATTACAATATATTTAAACTTTAATATAATATAATTTATAAAATTATCAAAAAAATTACAAATTTAATCATGAATTTATTTTTAACAAATTTTAACTTTGTTAAACTTAATCTGAATTTTATTGTTGTTTAACACAAAGGCAAATACAAACTTGTTGATAAATAGATGATTAGAACAACAAATGTTGATATCTAAATATATGTTCAATGATGTTTAAATATTCTGACACCTTTTGCATAGGAAAAGTAATGGTGTGTAAAGTTAGAAGGGGAAGCCACAATGGATGCACCTCAAGGTTGTCATGATTTGACTGGCCTTGATTAACATAATACCAAATCAACTCCAAGTGGAATCCTTCTTGTGTGAATTTTATTGATAATCACCCTTATTTAAGACATACCACCTGAAACATCTAAACATCCTATATCTTAAATACCCAAAAGTGCTTAGACCATAGATCCCATAACATGCAAAAATTGATACAACGTTGAGTACAAATTGGCTACTCCCTTGATTATATTATAGGCGTATTAGGGTTTGTTGGTCCTAGGTTGCTATTGGTCACTTTGTTTGCACTTGGTTTCTTTTCTATTTAAGCATTGGGAAGGCTCTAATATGTAGCCAAGGTTGTTCATTTATGAGAGAAAATGAGTTTGATCCAACATAAATCTTTATTTTTAAGAGAATATACACTCACATTTTGGCCAAAATCTATAGCCAATCTGAGCCTTTTAGCAAGTGGAAGAAAAAAGTTCACTCAATGGGCTCATAGTGCTTTTAATATGTTAATAGTACTTTTGTTATGCTCACTAGTTTCCTATAAAGGAACACATTTTAAAACAGTTAAATTAGATACAATTGTATTACTTGAGAAATTTCTTTCAAAGGTTCATAAAAAATGACTCTGAATTAAGGGTTTTCTATTCTAGCTACCTTGCTTCTAGTAATTGCTTGTTGTGGATGGATCTTTTGATTTGAATAGTTACACCACCCAGTTGAATGCTAACAAATGAAACTAAAAATAGTTAATTTATATGTTAATTGAAAAAAAATCATTGCATTAATTTTATTAACCTCTTCCTGCAATAGACAATGGTAAAAAAATTTAAATCCAAGTTTGAAGAAGAGAGTATCAAGTGAATATACTTTTCAGATCAACTTGAAATTTTCCTTAAATTGTTTTACATGTCCAGTGTGCATCCCAAATTTTAGCTAGTTGCTACATGGTTTTTCAACCAAACCTGCCAATATTCACATTTTATTAGCACATAGTTGATGTAAAATAGAAACTATTTCCTTCCCAAAGATACATTGAACATGCTAAAATATTTATAAAACAAGAAAACAAAATAAAATTACTTCCATCTATGTAAGAGACCAAAATGCTTTCATAAACAATTAAATTCTCCAAGTACTCAATGTGCTTTGTACTTGCCAGGTACTTCTACAAAGCTTTATAGTTTTAAGGTTTTAATGTTAAGAATACTTTTAAAAGTGAAATTTTGATAAAATCTATATTTGATATCCTTAATTTTTTTTGAATGGAGAAGAAAAATATATATTACATCATAAATAACAAAAACAAAACAACAACTAAATAAAGTCTAATTTTCTCAACAAATTCAATGTTAGGATGTCATAGCTATAATAACAATAGTATAAACAAAAAAACAATATAAATATCAGTCGCATCAGTACCAACATAAACATCGACTATAGCAACATCAATACACTCATAAAAACTCCATTAAATTGAGGAAAATATCCATGAACCATTGAGTATGAACAAGAAAGATGGGCTTCCAAACTGAAGTGAAATATAGATGACATTCATAACAAAGTTGGAGCATCCAATAATCACCAAAATCTACTGATCCAAAAAATCCCCCAAAACCATCACAAAAAGCCTCCTTCAATAGCCAATCTGACTATCCTTCAACCAACTACAGTTGTTCTTGGAGATTACTAATATCTATTTTTAGATCATTTTTAGTTTGCAAATAATCTTGAAGTACCATAGAAAAAATAATAATCTATAGAGAAATGATCCAACAAATCATTTGGATTTCAAGTTGAAGAGGTAGAGAAGTGCCATAAAACACTACAAAACAAAAAAACTTCCAAATGAACTTAAGGATGACTTTCCTACACATTTGTGTTAGAATATTATGATGATGAGAAACACCAAGTAACATAGTTTTCCATGACCAAGTATGCTTGAAGAGGGTGGGAAGCAAGGTGAAAACAGAATGACAAAGGTTTCGAGCATGAGAGTATAACTAGAAGACATGTTTAATGGATTCAAGATTGTTGAAAAAAGGACATGATAATAGTGGGTAGAGAAATTTGAGATGGTTATCGATGGGTAACTTAGCATGAAGAATATTCGAGGCCAAAATTTGGGATTGAACATTTACTTTATAGTTCTAGTTTTGGAGGATAGTCTCATTCCACTTTGTGTGACTAAATTTATAGTTCCATTTGATATTGAGACAAGGTGAGATAAAAATTAAAGGGAGGAGTTTCCTTAAGTGATTTTGAGAGGAAAAAAGTGAATACTATGTTTATTAGGCCATGTCCAATATTTCAAAAAATTAGAATGGAAAGGAGAGGACACCAAGCATAAAAGGTCTGGGGAACTAATTAGATTTGGAGAATCATGGTAGCAACTTTGAGCTCCTTATTTGCTTGATCCAAACATCAAAAAACGACTTAAAACAAATTTTCACAAAGAAAAAATACTTCAAAGTTTAGAGAGTACCAAAAAAATATCTTATCTTAACTTGAAGAAAGCACATCCCAAGCCACTTCAAGAAAGACTTCAATGCAGTTTAGTTTAACAAATATTATATTCATTGACATTAAAAAATAATCAATAGAAATTCCATTTATAGATATTTTTATTACATTTAACCCTTACCAAAATGAGAATATAAATACACTAATATTCTAACCTACATAGCTTCTTCGACAGTCAAATCTAATCATCCTTAGAGCTTTGCTCAACTTCAACAAAATTTTAAAAATGAGAGAAGAATGGAGGATGTGTATAGAATCTCAAAAATATCATGATTAATTATGATTTTTTTTTATATGCATATAAAATATCATAGATTATTTAAGTGTCATGTGATGCTTTCAAATTTTGATCTCAAAAGTGGGTATCATCAAATCATAATCAAAGGTGATGAATGGAGGACCATATTCAAAATGAAGGAAGGCTTATATGAATTATTAGTGATGTCATTTGGTTTGACTATTGACACACAATAATATTCATGAGGTTCATGACCAAGGTTTTGAAGATATTTTTGACAATGTTATGACAAGGGAGGAATCTTTGGGGACTTTCCTATAAATACGTCATCGCATGCATGCATATTGGAGTTTTTTAAATAGCCAAATATATTGCTTTAGAATTCGAGGAGAGAATAATTTAATTAGTGTGACACAAGTAAGTATTAGGGGTTGGTAAGTATACATAGAAGGGATAGGGAGCTTATAAGAGATGTTATAAATCCTATATAGATCACTTTGAATAAAATAATAAAAGGAAATAGCATTCACTATGTTGGTCTTGTCATGGTCATGAAGTTATCTTTTTTCTAAAATATAGACTTGTATTATGTCAAAGCCTCATAATTCCACGGGATCCTTCTTAATCCTAACTCTATGAAAATTAAAAAAGAAAAATAATAATCAGTTCAAGGTCATGTAGGTTCAGTACAATCCTACCCAAGTTTCTTAAAACCAATTATTGGATGTCTTTTGGTAGTACCACGACCCTATTGAGAAGAATATACAAGTATATATAAAACCCTTTCATTATGATTTATATTAATATTTATAATATAATTGAGATATTTTTTATGAGATAGACTCACTCTTAGAGTTGGTATGACAAGGGTTTGAGTTTTGAGATGTATAAGTGATTTGAAAATAAATATTTATGTAGATGGCATATTTGTCATACCTAGTATATTTTTTCTTAATCAAGGCTTTACTATATGGAATGGAAATAAAAAATGGTTTTAATTTAGATGTAGGTATGGGAAATTCCCTTGGTTGATAGAGTAGAAATAATAAGGGGATATAAAAATATAACAAAAAAAAGGCACATAGGATACATGATGAAAATAGGGAGCTATTGTAATTATACTCATGTATGCAAAGGGGGTATCAAATAATAAACTTGAGGGGTTGAAATGAAATTAGGGGTGTTTATTAGTACCCTAAAAATCTTTGTGATATTTCAATAGTTTATTAAGTGAACCCCATAGGGTGTTAGGAATTGTAGGCAGGAAATAAAGGGATTCAAATTATCAATTATATGTAGATTAATTAAACATAGAATAAAAACAACAGAGAAATGAAACAATTCACAAAAAATAGTGAGACATCAAGAATTTTACCGTGGTTCACCAAATTCTTGAGCTACATCCACAAACATTAGTCCATTTATTTATTAAATTTTAGAAAATACATTCACAAATAACCTACAAAAATAGTTGCAATGTGTAGCAATCGATTCAAATAATTTCCACTATTATGTTTTCACATGCATAGTGCTACGTGTTCCCAACACATATCCTATGTAATGCCTATCACTTCTCATGACCTACAAATTTTTTCTTCCGCATGTTTTCCTTGTTGGAAGTATCATATACCCTGACTATTCAATTCTCATGTGATTGTTGGAATTAAAACCACAACAACAAGACAAAATATTATTCATTTTGAGGTAGTTTCACAACAGTTTTCTAACTACTTTTAATAAAATTTTAAATATAATTCTGCAACAATTTTCTTATTAAAATATTAAGCAAGTTTTGCTTCAGGGGTGCTACAAAATGTTTCAGTCTAAGAGGGAAAAATAAACACATCAAGTTTTATTAGGATCCACATATCAATAGTCTCCCACTTAGAGATTGATCAGACTCCACACCATAACATCTCCCACTTGGAGACTGATCACAACACTACTTCCCATGTAGCTCCCACTAGAAATTAAACCTTGACCCTAATGTTTTGATTTCCTTGATCTTAATCTTGAAGGCCACCGACCAAATCTTAAGAGGAGCTCAACTTCTCCCATGTATCCGCCTTCATAAACATATTTGCTAGATTGTCATTTGTATGTATCTTTTCTATATTTAACAATCCATCCTCTAATGTTGACCAGATGAAGTGATATCTTAGTTGTATGTATTTAGTCTTCAAATGCAAGGAAGAATTCTTCATAAGATGTGTGGCACTTTGGCTATCTATAAATAAATAACTTTTAGCTTGTTTTTTCCCAATTTTTCCATGAAAAATTGTAGCCAAATCACCTCCTTGCTTACCTCTATTGTAGCTACATACTCTGCCTATGTTGTTGATAAAGAAACAACCTTTTATAGGCTTGAAATCCAACTCATTGTTGTCTAACCTATAGTAAACACATAACCTGTAGCGCTCTGTCTAGTATCAATATCACCTACCAAATATGAGTCAACAAAGCCTTTTAAAATAGTATTAGAGCCCTCAAAACATATTTTTTATTGGATGTACCTCTCAAATACTTGAGAATCCATTTTACCGCATTCCATTGCTCCATTTTGGGATTACTCATATACCTGCTTATAACTTCTACAACATGTACAATATCCTACCACGTGCATATTAAACTTCCAACAGCTTAAGATTATGGTACATTGGAAATTTTTGCTTCATCCTCTTGTTTCTTTGGACACATCTCCTTAGTCAATTTAAAGTGACTAGGAAAAGGTGTGCTAACAGCTTTTGTATTCTCCATATGAAATCTTTGCAACACCTTTTCAACATAATCACATTGAGATAGAGTTAGTTTTATGTTTTTCCTATCTCTTGAAATCTAATTCCAACGATTTGTTTTGCTTCCCCCTAATCCTTCATACAAAATTATTTTTCTAACTATTGTTTTAACTCTCTTATGTGATCCATGTCAGACTCCAATATGAGAATGTCATCAACATACAAACATAAAATAATGTAGCTATCATTATTCAACCTTTTAAAATAAACATAATGGTTAGAATGACACTGGCTATAGCCTTGCTTGGCCATAAAACTATAAAATTTTAAATACCATTGTTGAAGTGCCTATTTCAAGCCATATAAACTCATTTTCAATTTTCATACCAATTTCTCCTTACCTCTGACCTCAAATCCCTATGGTTGCTGCATATATATTTCCTCTTACAAATCCAAATGGCGAAAAGTGGTTTTCACATCTAATTGTTCAAGATGAAAGTCTTCAACAACCACAATACTTAAATAGTACAAATACAAGTAATTTTAACAACCGGAGAAAATATTTCATCAAAATGAATTCCTTTTTTTCTCTACAAATCCTTTAACTACAAGTTTGGCTTTAAATATTTTCTTACATCCTTCCTCTTTCAGCTTGTGTAGCATCGTAAATTGTCACCCTTGACAATTTTACACTATGTTTTTCTCTCCCTTAAGTACATGGACCTAATTGTACACCTAATTTCCTAAATTATGCATTCTATAGCCTATTTGGATAAATATCAAGAAAACCCATGTGGAAACCCAATGCACTCATTTGATATTTTGATCCCAACACTTTGTAATTTAGAAAATAGGGCTAGGACTAAGTCACCCTAGGTGACTTAGTCACCTATTTTTCCTCCAAATTTAATATGTCAAGGACAAAATTTTATTATTTGAATTTAAAATGTCCATTGTCGGCTATCATGATTTAATTTTTGGGAAATTAGATAAATGCATATAAATACCTAGTCATTTCATCACTTGAAAACTCATTAGAAATTATTGGAGAATTTATGATCAAGCAAGTCAAGAGCATTCAGGGGCATATTAATTGCAATAATTCAATATCAAATCATCATGTCAAAGTATATGTGAGTTTGTTCATGTTTATGTCTTTATATTGTTTTTGAGATCTAGCTCTTGTAGGTATTCAAGAAAATCAAGCCATCAACAATCAAGCCTTGAGGATATTTGTATGAATTTAGTCCTTCAAGGAAGTCATTTTTGAGTGGTGACTTTTATTCCATTTTTGATTCATCATTTATTTTATCATTTAGCCTTATCCCTCAAAAGGATAGGCTCCTTATCATTGACATTTCCATTTTGGAAGTGGAGACACTAACACGAGGTTTGACTAAGGAAAAGCCTACATGGCACAACCCTTCCTCTGTCTTTGAATGTCCAGGTTTCAGATTTAAAGAAGATTGGGAGAAATTTTAAGGTTAATTATTCATTGTAACATTCAAAACCTACACCTTGACAACATATGAAAACTCAATTATCTCAACACCTGACAAATATACGATAGTGTGATAAGTGGGAAAAGAAAACTCTAATCTGGCTCTAGAGGATTGTGAAAGAAAATCTAAATTTCATGAACAAGGATGTTTTCACCTTGGGTGACTTAGTCCTCCATTTCCGGCCCTAAATTTATATCATAGGTGCTCAATAATATTCTCTGTATATTTTTAAAGTTTGAATTTATCTAACTTTTTAGATCCGTTGTGTTTGTATCAAAATCTTTATTTGCATCATTAGCCTAATCATTATATTTCATTTCATTCCAAGTTTGGTCAAGGTTAGGTTGACTCACCTTTTAGGTTGTAAGTCAGTCCTATATCTTATCCAAATTCCTCAAACCCTTGCTACCTCTAATCTTATAAGAAATGTTGTGGAAAAGACGCCATTGAAATCCTAGGGTGAAGCTCTAAGGTTTCACTTTCCCACATTTAATTTTGGTGAACCCAAAATCTTTGCATCATAAACCTTCTAAAATATAAAGCAATTCATCCTAGATCTAGGTTTAACATTGCATTGTTTAGCATTGTTCATTTACTCATTCTTTTTTACATCATAAAAGGCATAAAAAATCAAAAATTTGCATACAATATTGCATTATAGTTGCAATAGGGCTAATTTAAATCATCTTTGGTTAGATATACATTCCAATTACAATTAAAAATCTTTATTAGGTCATTTTCATTATCAATCAAATCTAAAATTATCCATTGTGTTCATTTAGGAATCTTGCATATAGCTTAAAAAATCAAAAAAATGTAGTGTTTTGTTTCAGAAAGACATCAACATCATCATTTTCAGATTTTGGCATATTAGAATCAATCAATTGTTGCATCTTAGATTTAGAAATTGTATTTGGAATTTCATTCATTTCTTGAACATTTTGTAAATTATTGTACACTTGCATGTTGAATTGCATAATCCTGAATTGGGCAATTTCTAGAAAAAATTCACTATCACATCTACATGCACACAAAAATAGGAACTTCAAATAGTATTGTACATAGTCAAATTTTGAATTTTGCAAAAAGCTATGCAAGACATATTCACCTTGGGTGCCCTTTTCTAGTCATTTTGACCTAAAATTTTCTATACAAATCCCTATGCATGTCCTCTTTTCAGATATGGTTTTTATTTTGCAATTCTATTTTTTAGATCTATCCAATTTTGATAATTTGATCCATAGGGCTAGTAACAACATTTTTGCTTTTGATATGGTAACACATCGATTGTATAATTATAATTTTTCTTCCTATGAGAACAATCCAAGGAAACAAAATGAAACCATTAGCAATAATGTTAGTTTTGTTAGTGTAATTAATTATTTATTATACTAGCACAAGTTAACTTAGGTCTTGAATTTAATTAATTAAGTCCTAGGTTGCATTTATTAGAAAATCATAAATAATGGGGTAATTCCCCTTTCCATGTTTGTAGGGATAAGATTCCTTCTAGAAGATGATTTGTCCTTCTAGAACTTATCTCAATCTTTTATCATTTCCTAGGTAGTGTTCACATGTTGTCACATGTTGTTAGATCATGACACATGACAACATCATATTACATCTTGCATCTCATTCATGCCTATATATTCAGGGCATTTGTACATTTGTAATCATCTTATATTCTAGATCAATAGCAATCTCTATTTGCATGCCCTTAGTTGCAACACTTTCTGTGTGGTTGAATTTCTTCTTGGAGGTCCTCTTGAAGGCTGCAGCTTCAGGGACATTGTGCATCTATCATTTCAACATGGTATCAGAGCCATTCCATTGAGATTTCATCCCAGGATCAAGAAATTTGGGCTCAAGAGATTCATTACAAGCTTGAAGATTTCCATTGCAGGCTACTTGATGCAGGAGCATCTAGGGTGTAAGAGCAATCTTGCATCACCCCAAAAAAAAATTGTTTCTTTTCAATAAGGGCTAAGTTTGGTAGGGTTACTATTTTTGTAAGTTTGCATTTATGCACAGTTGGACACAAAATCTTACACGGACTCCAGAATGGTAAATTGAAGCCAATGGAGAAGAAATGACTTCAAAACCATTTGTCATTTGAGAGATATTAAAATTTTAATTTTTCAAAAATCCTAGTAAAATCTTTAGGGTCATTTTGAGGCACTTAGAGGCTCTGGATGGGCCTGAAAATTGGTGGAAAACAAAAGTGGATGGCCTTTAGGCCCTACTTTCTAGAATTTCCCAAGCCCTTTCTGAAAAGGTATTATAATAGAAAATATGACGATTGGATCAAAAGTTATGAACCCGTGAAGTTGTAATACCAAAATTAATATAATTTCAAAATGTCTTCCTGAGGAAGTTGCACTTTCTAGAAGATTCTAGGGCAGTTACACCTACCAAATAAAGGATTTAAAGGGAGACTACAGAGGGGAGGCAGAGCAGAGTAGATGGTAGAGCAAAGTAGATGTTGGCTTCGATTTGCAGATTTGCAGATTTATGTAATTAGAAAGCCCGTGTGATGGCAAATATAATGTTGTAATTTCATTTTCATTTCAATGATAATAGAAAATATTTTCTTTCCTTCTTGCATCTTGTTTGTGCTATTATATGTTGTTCTTTTGTGAGTTTAGATTGTAAGGGGAGTACCCTTCATCACTACTTGACTCCACCTGGGGACCAAGATGATTTTTGAAGAAGATTGAGTCATATCTAAGCTTGTCATTGTCTTCAAAAGGCCTTGAAACCCTAGGATCACCTATTCAATCATCAAAATTGGATTCATCAACCTGGGAGCCATCAGAAGTATTTTGGGTTTCCAAAATCAACCGTACTATCCATAAAATTTACAATAAAAAATCATCCCGGTCAGTTGTCCTCTGAGGAAATTTTTTTTTAGCAGCAGACACTTTTTCATTTTAGAAAAAATCGAGCTTTAATCTCTATTTGTTTTGGCAAAAAAAAAAATTCTAGGTATTTGATATAGTTTGCAAAAAATATTTGGAGGGACTTCAATTTTATTATTTAGTTGGCATAATATTCAAATCATCAGGCTAGTCGACATCAATTTATTTTCCACCTTCAACATATTTTATCCTTGTAGATTTTTTCTTGTCGGCATATTGAAAAGTTTTTATTTTTAATTGCTAAATAGCAATATTAAAAATCAAATGTATTTTTTTTCTTTTTGTCGACCTCCTCAATTCAAAACCTACAGATATTCTCTAGATTTTTCTGGCCCTCATTAATTTTGTGTAGAGAGGTATTGTATGTTGTTGGCCACTTGGGCTCATCTTATCATTGGTCATCGACTTTTGTTGTTGCCATCCGACTGGGCTCATCTATCACCGGCACTTGACAACCTCCATCAGCTTCATACTCTTGCATAGGTCCACTGCTCCAGTCGTTGCCATTTGTTGGTACTATTGCTTTCCATCCTCACTGCCAGTTGTACATTCCTTCTAGCGCTCATGTTTTTTCAAAACCCCCAACTGCCAAAGACCTTGGTCACATCCACGACCAACAAAGTGCACTCATTTCAAGCGGTGCCACCGAATCTTGCCACCTGAGCACATCTGCTCCACCCAGTTTTACAGCTCTTACACCACCCTATCCGGGGGCCTTTTTTTGCCTCTTTTTCTGCCATGGTCATATCAACAACTAAGAGCTAGCCCGAAGGGGGCTAAATTTTTGCACCCCATTAGCCTGTAGAGTGCCTAAAATAGACATTTTTTTAATTTATCATAACTTTCACCCACGGTATCAAAATTCAACAAACGAGATATCGTTAAAAATAGGATTTGGTCTACTTTCCAGTGGTGACATCCATTCTAAAAAAATTGCTTGCAAAAAAATCTATAGTCAACTAAAGTAAAAACCCTAATTTGGACTTAAAGGCTCATATCTTTGCAACTGTTCATCGAATTTTAGTGATTCCAGCGGCATCAAGAAGGTAATTCAAAGGTTTTTTTCATTAGTCTAGACACCTTGATCAGTTTCAGCTCCAAGTACTCTTGCATTGATTTTTTTTAATTTGGTGCATTTTTTCAATAACTTGGATATCCTGAAGCTTGGGAAAAGGTTTTTTGATTTGGGTGGCATCACTTCAATTGTACATCATCTTTGGAAGTTTCTTTTTGTTGTTGAAGGTTAGTGTCTTTTTATTTTTGGAGAAATTTGATAGTACATTATGGGGCTTGCATATACTCCTCTGATTATGTTGCACAAGGGTAACTATAAACAATGGCAGGATGGGATCATCTACCATCTCCAATCACTTGCATTGTTGCCACATTTGTATGGTATAGTTCATCATCCAAGTGAAGGTATTCATAAATTTTCTTGGAGTTGCAGTAGGTACACTATCTTGGAGATCATTGCTATGCAAGTTGATTGTGATGTTTTGGATTCTATTGATCATTGTGATTGTCCTCACATCCTTTGGACTATACTTTGGGAGATATATGGAGATCAAGATACTCCACCATTTCCCGATGGTCATGATTTAGAATGTCATTCCTCAGATCGGTACCCCATGATGATATTGCTATGCAGGAGGTTGATTTCCTCAAATCTTCTGAAGAGGTTGACAAGGTTTCTATTAAAATAAATATTCGAACAGCTCCCTTCGGGTTTCTTTTTGTGAATGTGTGTGCGCCGGCCTGTGCGTCACCGAGTCTGGTCGGCTTTCCATCAAGTTTTGATCTCCCACTATTCGTATCCTCTCTTCGCAACTTCGGGTAACGGCTTCCCCTTCGGCTCCTGAGAGGCTGCGCTGGGCGTCCACGTTTCTCACTTACGGAAGTTTTTATTTTCTTTTTGCCTTGAAGTCTCTTCGAGTTGCGAAAGCCTTCTGCCGGGGCCATCACTTCTAAAGATTGTCAGAGGGACCCACATCTTGCTACGTGGCAGCGTATCGCAAGTTTTTCATGCAGGAATGAAGTAAGCAGCTGCGAGCTGCGAAGTGCTTCCGCAGACCTTCTTTTATTATTGGCCGGCCCCACCTCCTGCTAGGTGGCAACCATTCGCATCTTTTCAAATTGGCAAAGGGGTGAGCGACCGCGGGCTGCGAAACGCTGCCATACGTCTTTCGCACCCGGTTGATGTGGCTTTATGTCCACTGCAACAAAGACCTCAACCCATGGGACATGTGTTGTTACTTCACAATCTCTCGGCAGCAGTAAGCGAAGTTTTCATTCGGGCAGCGACAGGATGCCACGTACCTTATAACTGATCCTTGAAGCAGGCGATAGGCTGGCTAGCGAGATTATGTTATTGGATGCCACTCTTCATGTTTTTTCAAAGCGGTGGATAACGCTTGTCGCCTCGAGTATGGCTGGGACCACTGCTATCATTATAAAGGGCACGCCTGCAACTAAATGACCAGATGTTGTGTTATAGCTCATTGCTGTTGTAACGGCATTGGGAATCTTCCGATTCTGACATCATTGCAGAGGATTGTGGGATCTTTTCTGTTACAGCTTTCCAAAGCGGTGGGAGTTTTCTCTCCAGCTATATATATGCTCTCTCCGTCAACCAAAAAAGGAGAAAAAGAAAGATAGATCCAAGAGCTTTAGGAAAAAAGGATACTGGTTTTAGCAAGAGACACCAGGCCTCTTTTACATGTTTATTTTGCAAGAAACTTTCAGACTGTGCCCACTATTCGGCCTTTCTGTTTTTCATGTTTTGATCAAACTGTAAACTGTGCCTTTTATTGTCTTAAGCATTTCATTTGACAAGACTTCTATATATTGAATACAAGCTTGCTTATCTAAATCATGTCTAAATGACTCTTCTTAGTAGTAAGAATGTATGCGATATTATTTTATGTCAATAAATGAACTGTTTATGTTATAGCTTTAAGTTTCTAATGTTTTGGAACGTGACAACACCATTCAGGCCCTTAAGTCTATGATTTATCGTGCCTATCAACAAACTTTGGCGCATCGCCTTAGATTAGATTTTGCTTCATTATATCTGTTTCCTTTTCCCTTTACAAAAAACCATTATAGAAGAAGCTGGCTTCTTTAAAAATCCAGAGGTTACTTAGTTTGGCGCAAAGGGGTCCCCCTTGAACTAAGTTTCCCATAAGGCACTGTTACCTCGCCAATTTTTGGCGTCAACAGTTTGTCCTTTTTCTGGGACGCCCGATGGGACCCAAACTAATGAAATTGCCTTATAGAGGGGTGTATGAGCCATCGACCTGTAACTAGATCCCAGACTGCAAATAACCCAGGTTTACTAGTACCTCCGCTAGGGACAGTCCATGCCACAAATCAGTTAGTAACCATTCCATTCCCACCACCCCTTCCTCTCACCATGTTGCTAGCCGTGAACATAAACTATGTAGCATGGGATACTGGAAGTCCCCTAGTAACTCCGGTAGCGCCTGCTATTTGGGGCGCTATCCCAGTTTCGGCCCTGAAAGCTCTTCCTAAATTTGCCGAGGACAACACAAAAATGCCAGCAGAATATTTGCAGGATGTAGCGGATGTATGTTTGGTACATGGTATTACTGTGCAGAATGTAGCCATGAGGCTCCTTGCTGCGTCCTTCAAAGGCAAGGCCCTGGATTGGTACCAGACGCTGACTCCGAATTCAATTCACACTTGGGATGACCTCGGAGATCCATTCTATGAAAGGTTCTCAAATGACAGAGATCGTTCTTCGTTATATTATTAGCTATCTGTCATAAGACGAGTGCCCTAGGAGGCCCTGACAGATTTTAATGCCCGATTTCACTCAAATTGGCAGAGGATTCCTGTGACTATTCGCCCGACTCCAGAACTGGCATTCATATTTTATCTAAAGTCCATTAACCCCGACATTTCTGTTATGATCAAGTCTTTGGGGGGAGCCACTTTACCAGATGCTTATGCTACTGCTATCAAAGCGGAGAATCATTTGATAGATTGCGGGAAATTGCCTCCTCGACCTATTGTGCCGATATTTCCTGAAATATCAAACGCAGCACAAGAGGTTGCATTGACCAGTGCGCCAGTAACTCCCCAGTCGATGTACTCATATGCAGCCGCTCTTGAAAACTTGGCTTCCACATCAAGTTCTCCCAAGGATAAAATGGGCGACCTCAAGGAGATGTTGCGAACTATGGCGAATGATATAACAACTCTCAAGTGGAACCAAGCAACGCCTCCACAGCCCGCATATCAAAACTATCAAGGTGGGCGGTCTAGTTATCAGCAAAATCAATATCAGAGTGCGCCTCGCACTAATCCATCAGCACCGACTACCAACCAAATGGTCCCAGTGCCTATGCCGCTGACAGGTGCGTCGCCAAGCTCAAGTAGAGAATTAACCGCAGGACAAAACAATCTTATCGATGACATCAATCCATGGTGTTTCCCCTACAATGATGCACATATGCCCCGAAATTGTCCGCGTGACAACTTACAACAGAAGGTGGCAGAACAACGCAATCAAGGTACTGCTATAGAGAATGGAGAATACATATATGCCTCGGCAATGGAGAATGCGGTCCTTACCGCGTAAATGCAAGGAATGTCCTTAGAGCAAGAGTCTGATATTGTGCCTAATCACGCGCTCTTCTCATGGATGGAAGATGAGGAAATGGTGTTTGCCAATAACGCATCTACAGCCGAAACGTCACAGGTATAGTTCGACTATAGCACATGCTCAAAGAGGAGATTCACCGGTGAGCCTGTTGTTTCACTTTTGGACAACCCGCAATGCAAAGGCGTGTCCGATCAAATTCCCAGTGCTTTGACCGTCTCTTCGCCTTCTCAACCACGGAAGGAGATTATTATAAAAAAATCAAAGGAGCATAAATCTTCGAGCTCGTCACCTTTTAATGTGGTGGAGCAATTGAAAAAATCATCCGCTAATGTGTCTTTATGGGACATGCTAGCTATCCCGGAACATAAAACTATGTTACAAAAGGCCCTTCAACAAGAGATCAACTCAGCACCAACAGAGTCGTCTGCCAGTATAGAAGGGGTTTATCAAATGCCGCTAGCTAAAATTCTCGCAGACAAGATGAAGGGATCCCATGCGGAAGGTGGAAGTAGGCCAAAACCTCAACCCTTCTTCTTAACTCTCATTGTAGGGAAGAAGCTATTACACAATGCTATGATTGATTATGGCGCTAGTACAACGGTTATGCCAAAACTGATAGCCGAAGCCTTGGGGCTCAGCTACGAACCTATGAAGAAGGGGGTGATGCGGCTAGATGGAAATAAAGTTGATACGGTGGGTGTCATCAAAGCGCTTCCGTTAACTCTATTTGCTTGCCCAAGTATCACGGTCCCGCAAGATACTGTAATCATAGTTTTTCCTCCTATGTTCGGTCTCGTTCTATCTCGAGAATTTACTTCAAAGGTGGGAAGATATTTGTCCTTAGATTGGTCACATCTAATACTTAGGACCAAGCATGGTGCGAAAATGAAGATAGAATCGGAGGCTCTACATTCCAAACACGTGGCGGATGAGGCCCTGATCAATTTTGAGGCCGCACATACCTCCATCACTAAGCAGGACATGTATAATGTCGAACTGCTAGAGGAGGAGAAGGTGAGCGGAGACCGAAATGATAAGGAAGATGCTCTATTGAGCGAACACATAAACAATGATCCTTTCGGGAATTATCATGCTACCGGATTGGGCACATATGTAATTTATGATGAAGACCAAGTTCTTCCGAAGGTCGTCAAAGAATCTGACGATAACCAAGCAAATGAGTTATGGACGTTGTATTTTGACGAAGCGAGGAGCAAGGTTGGAGCTAGAGCTGAGGTATGTTTAATATCCCCGCAGAATGAGAAATTGTTGAGGTCTTTCCGATTCCAATTCGCCTGTTCAAACAACGAGGCTGAATATGAAGGGTTAGTCCAAGGCCTAAGCCTAGCGGAACGAATGGGTATTAAGCAATTGATTGTGTTCGGAGATTCTGAACTAGTAGTTAATCAGGTCCAGGGAATCTCCGCAGTGAAGAATGTCTAAATGAGATCCTATCGGCATCGAATCTGGGACCTGATTGAAGGATTTGAAGCTTTTAACATCCTGACCGTTCCCCGAATGCAAAATAGCGATGCAAATCGCATGGCGGTGATTGGCGCTCAGTTTGATCCTGTCTCTGACTTGCTTCGGAACAAATATTCAGTACGAGTGCTTGTTCAACCAGCGATTCCCTACAATGATTAGAGTTGGCAAGTCTTTGAGAGCGATGAGCACATCGCCTCGTTTATCCAACACTCGGGAGAATTCGCTGATCAACTTCAACCGAAGATCGTCGAGGCCTATGAAGGACAAATTATGCAGCTCAGGTCAAATAAACTTCCAAAAGGGTTAGTTACTCTCGAGAATTTTTTTGATTGTAATGATGCCCGAAATGATAAGCAGAAATTCATGGCAGACAAAAGTGATTATGAAAACCTTCGGGTCTCCAATGACAGGAATCTCCGGGTTGGGAAAGATGTCCCACAACGAGATAGAGAAAGGCTTATCGGTTTCTGCGAAAAATATGGAGTAGTGGCTTGGTCCTACGATGATCTGGAGGGTTACGATCCTGGCATCATTGAGCACACTATTGAACTAACAGAAGGTGCAAAACCAATCCGACAGAAGCAGAGGCCATTCAACCCTAAAGTTGAGGCTCTAATGGCACAAGAGCTAACCAAGCTCATTGATTCACGTATTATCTTCCCAATTAAACATAGTACTTGGGTATCAAATCTGGTACCTGTCCGAAAGAAGAATGGTGATATCCGCTTATGCGTGGATTTCTGAGACCTCAACAAAGCATCTCTGAAGGATCACTACCCATTGCCTTCTATGGAGTCAATCCTCCAAACTATCGCAGGATCAAAAATGTTCTCTCTGCTGAATGGCTTCTCTGGCTATAACCAGATTCGAGTTAAAGAGGAAGATCAGCACAAGACTACGTTCACCACCAAGTGGGGAACATTTGCATATGCTAAAATTCCTTTTGGTTTATCCAATGCAGGGGCAACTTTCCAGCGAGCTATGGACATCGCATTCAGCGAACTGATCAATAAGTTTATTCTAATCTATTTGGATGACCTTACTGTATTCTCTAAATCTAAAGATGATCATTTTGATCATTTGGAATTAGTTTTTCAAAAATGCCAGGAGTTCGGGGTTTCCTTAAATCCAAATAAATGCGTTTTCAGAGTATCGCAGGGTAAGCTGTTAGGGCATGTTGTGTCTAAGAAAGGTATTTCAATTGACCCCGAACGAGTAAGGGCTATCAAGGAGCTTCCCCTTCCGGTAAATAAGAAAAGTGTCCAGTCTTTTCTCGGCAAGGTAAATTTCGTCATCAAATTTATTTCTGATTTTGCAGGAATGATTAGGCCGATCACTCTAATGCTTAAAAAAGATCAAGCTTTCAAATGGACAACAGAAGCTCGAGAGGCTTTCGAAAAGGTCAAGGAAGTGATCTCCACAGCCCCGGTGCTGATTAATCCAAATCAATGCAAGGATTTTATAATGTATGCTTTCAGTAGCAAGTCCAGTATTGCTACTGTCTTGACTCAAAAGGATAGTGAAGGAAAGGGAGAGCATCCAGTGGCGTTCTATTCCCGAATGCTAAAATAATATGAGGTGAATTATAACTTCGTCGAAAGACAGGCCTTTGCATTAGTAAAGGGACTTAAAAAGTTCTGCCATTTAATTTCCTGTAACAAAGTTCTGGTATATGTCGCGCATTCTAGTGTGCGGGAATATATCATGGAAGGAGAGATTACAGAAAAAATGGCTAATTGGATTACCAAGATCCTAGAGTATGATATCGAAGTGAGGCCTACCAAGACTGTTAAGGGCAGAGGACTGTGTGAGTATATGGCACAGAACGAGGAGGTACCTGCCAAGAAGGAATAGCCAGAGCTCATCCTGGTAAATGAATCAGGATTGGAAGACAATTGGCTGATAGATAGAGTGAAATTCATGCAAACCGGAAGGTATCCGCCAGGCCTCTCATCCCAAAAAAGAAGGTATTATCGGCTTCAGAATTGCGGATATACGCTGATACAAGGAGTTTTGTTCAAAAGAAATTTCAATGGTGTGCTCCTGCGATGCGTTACTTCAGGGGAGGCGCAGAGGATCTTTGACGCATTTCACAATAGCGACGAGGGTGGACATTTCTCTGCCAAAACTACCGCCATCAAGGTCCTGAGAGCTGGATATTACTGGCCTACACTTTTCAGTAATTCCTACTCTTTGGTAAGGGCTTGTAAAAAATGTCAGTTCTTCTCTGACAGAAGGAAGAATTCAGCGATGCCCCTCAAACCTATCGTAGCGGATGAACCATTTGCGCAATGGGGCCTGGACTTCATCGGAATGATCAATCCGATTTCTAGTGCCGGACATAAGTGGATTTTAACAGCTACTGACTACTTCACAAGGTGGGCAGAAGTTGTTCCCCTTAAGGGGGCAACAGAAATAGAGATTGTAGACTTCGTTGAAGCACTGGTGACAAGGTTCGGCCCTCTGAAGACAATCATTTCGGACAACGCCAGAGCATTTCTAGGTACAAAGGTATGTCACTTTGCATTAAAAAATGGCATATTCCTTAAAACATCGTCAAACTATTATCCCCAGGGAAATGGCCTAGCCGAATCAACAAACAAAAGCTTAGTCCGACTCCTTAAAAAGGTCGGTTCAGAACACTAGAGGGAATGGCATAAAAATATCTGAAAAGCGCTCTGGGCCAACCGCATAACTCCCAAGCAAGTCCTCAAGACTTCGCCCTATGAGCTGGTATATGGGAAGGAGGCGCTGTTACCTATCTCCATGGAGATCCCAGCAATACAGTTACTGAAATCCCTTGAGGTAGAACAAAATGGAGCCATGGAGGTTCGGCTCACCGAACTATTGGAAGTACAAGAAAAAAGGGAGAATTCCCTAATAGCAATGACAAGCCGTCAACAGGTGGTCAAACGATGGTTTGACAAGAAGGCTTCCGACCAAGGCCTGAAAAGTGGAGACTTAGTGCTAAAATATGACAGCATGGTTGCAAAGCCAGGTCAGCACGGTAAATTTGATAGCCTATGGGAGGGACCTTTCAAAATCATTCGATGCATGCAACACAATGCTTTTGAGCTGAAAAATATGGAACAAGAGCCGTTAGGAATCCCGGTCAATGGGATTCATCTTAAGTTGTTCCATTAAGCATTATGCCCTACCTTGTACAGTTGTAAATAACGCTTTTGTTTCCTTTCTTGTGTGTGGCCTATTCTTTTTCTAAAATCAGTTGTATTTCTATGCATTTGCTCATCGTCGTTGGCGGGTAAAACATCAGAGTTGATATTAAGAAAAATACACTCATGCATGGAGAAATAGCATACAAAACTAACAAACCCAGAAAATTTTAAACAAAAAAAAAAGGGAGCATGGATTTTCCTTAAAACGAGAAGTATGTATTTATATATATGTTCTTCAGTTACAAAATGGCTGGGAGGCTGATTTACAAAATATACAAGTATCTGGGTACATTATATATACGAGAGCCTTTTATCAGACTCATTTAAAACAAGAAATTTACATGTTGAACAAGCAGGCAAGGGAGTTATCTATCCAAAGGAATGGCTGGTAGCAACCGACGCATCCACTGCAGCGTCCGCTTCTTCCTCGTCCACATCCTCGTCGGCGGAACTAGTAGCATCATTTGGCACAACCGTCAGTGGCGGTGGGAACACTAGGTTCCCGAAGTCAGTGTACCAGTCTACGTCATAGAAAGGTATCACGTTGTAGCTCCGAAACAGGAAGTGAAGGGCCTGAGTAACCCTCTGCTAGTGCTGGTCACGGGTCTGCAGGCGGAATCCGCTAAGAAATGGCAGCCAAACAACAACAACTTCTTCTTCGATAAAGCGACGCAGGTTGCTGGCTGTTGGCAGGCCTATCCCATATGCAGCATGTGCAATGACCTCACCAAACCCATTCAGGTATTTCTTTAGGAAGATTTCCTTCACTAGCCTTAGGATGGGTTGCCGGGGAACGCTGATGTCCAGCATGGACGCTACAAAGTGTGAACATATGTCAGTATTCACCCTATACTTATCCTCATATTCTACGCAATCCTTGCCTAGGACCCACTTAATGGCCACCAGAACCAGCGAATGCTTGTTCTTCGTCATCCTTTTCAGCCTTCTAGTAGAGATCTCACCTAAGAATGCCGTCTGTGATTTAAATGAGGTTAGGCGAATTGGGGTATCCATTCGTCCTGACACTGTCCCTAAGTCTCCCAAGATAATGCCGAATTTGCTCACCACCTAACCTATGAAGGGACTTGCTTAGCAATCTGCTACTGACCTATCACCTCTTAAACACTAAGTATGTTTGCTCGCTATCTACTGGCCTATTTATATAAAAATTGACAAGACATATGTCAATCCGCCTCTAAGAAACGTGATGTATGCTAGCTGCCATCTCGAAGGCCGAGTCTACGTTTGTTCACATTTTGGGCTGGTACATGCATGATAGCACGACTCAAGGCGTGCTTAATTGAATGAAGTTGATTAATTAGCTTTAAAAAGGTGGCACTTGTTGGTGAAAGGACGTATGGCCGTAGGCTATTGTGTCATATCTCAAGCGCATCCCAGAGCCCAAGGCGATACTCGTATCTTTTTCAGGCGGTGATCATTTGCTTGGCGTAATCATTCCAGCCGGGATATTAATTGCCAGCGCATGTTAACGTAGCGTTGGAAGGCCAGTTGCAAGTTCAATTTCTAAGGAAATCAAGGCGTATCACACGATCTCTTGAAAGCAATAATAAAATTTGGCCGCCTCGAAATAGCAATCAGTTCATCTTGCACGAGTTGTGGGATTAACGGTACATGTCGAATTAAATGCAAAAGGCTTGCTTTCGCCTACCACCTTGGGAAAGGTTGCTATTATCGCAACAAAAAGGCTTAAATATTTCAAAGGCTTTTACAAACGCAGGGAAGTGCAAAGTGTTTTCGGTCTGTCTGTCTAGAGCAAACAAATTCACAGGCCAGGAGCTTACAAATTCTGTAGAGAAAGAAAAATGTCGGAATCTTCAGCCCAATAGATGCAGAAAGAGATTAGCCAGGAACTGTTCACGGCTATTCGTTCTTTGGCTGAGGTATATGTGTACGAGGATGTAACATACGCCACGCCTAGTATACCCGCGAAGACGAAAAGAGCCCACACGGAAAAACTAGATAGACCCAAGGAATGGAGTAACCAGAAAAGGTTAAAGAAAAATGGGATAATATCTACGACCCAAAGCTTGCAAAGAACCCTAAATCTCTTAGAGAGGCAGCTTGTGCAAGGTTATCAGCAGCAAAGGAAGACCAATCCACGGCAGGTAGAGTCTGGTATAGCGGTCTCCCACAATACATGGTCCCATTGGTGCACTACTACCCGGAGGTGGTCGATGCGGCTTTTCAACGCTATAATCCAGATACCCACTACATTGAAGGTCGCAATTTAAGGGTTCAAATCAGCCTAGAAGCTATCTGGCGCATGTTATGTATCCCGGATCCAAGCAGAAGGAAGGAGACTATTGAACCTTTTCGCCCAAGCAAGGGGGAAAAAATATGGAAGAAAATGAAAACCGGCTCCGATTTCTTGTTAGAAGAAACTAGTAAGAAAGGTATCGCGTCCGCTAAAGCACCAAGTATCCCATTATCGCGTGGTTCATTCCGCGATGATCTTCAGGACTCCATGTCCATGCTGGCATTTGTTTGCGGCCGAGACTCCGATGAGAAGATCGAGGCTTTTCAGCTGGGCCCTGCAATACAGTTTCGCAAACAGCATGAACTCTTCTGGTATGATTTTGCTGAGTTCATGGTTGAAGAGATGATACATCAAATGGAGAATTATCAGGTGAAAAAGAAGTTTAGATTTCTTTCCTACCTGGTCCACATGTTCCTGCATCAGAATCTAGATTTCTTCACCCGATTTCTTCCGCTATTAATTTTTGATGAGCAGAATAGAAGAAAGCCGGTGTCAACGTGGACACCTTTCCTTTCAGCAACATATGACTATTATTCCTTCGCGAACTATTTCATAGCCCCGGTTTTGAATGATTTGATCAGAGAAGGTGATATCGTCTGGCTCACCACGGAGCAGACTAGATTTATGCAAAGCTACACCCCTGCTTGTGACTGGTTTTTGGGCAAAGATTTCACAATCCTCCGAATGTGGGGCTTTACTGGCAAACCTTTCCTGCTCCTGGCTTGCGTCACCGATAGAGTGCTCGCGCTGGAGGTTTTCCGACAAGTATGTGTCATTGATTTCACCTTCTGTAGCAGCGAAAGTGTCAAGAAGAAGGGATTCTTCACTTGCCCGAAGAATTTCAAGTCGGTAACACTGGTTAAAAAACAATCACACAAGTTGCTAGAGGAGAAGCTGGCACATCTAGGATTGGTGCTGGTAAATGATAAGTGGGATTACAACCCTTTCAACGACCTGCCAGAGCCACATATGAAGGTTACCCATATTCCCCGACCATACTGGGAGAAGTGGCTTAATAAGCAGACTGATAAAGAGGATGATTTTGTTGAATTAGTGCAAATCCCTACACCGGATACTAGGGGCCCATGGCACAAGTTCTACTTTCCTATGGCTGTGGATAAGGACAATCTTCCGATAGAGCATAGCATGTATAACAAGTTGAAAAAGGGCGAAGAATGGAGCGATGAAAAGATAAGAGCTTTTTGGAAATATCGCCAGGAAACGACACAGTTGAACGCTCCTTATAATCAATTGAAGGACGACCAAGAATTTGATAGATGGTGGAATGAAGGCCACCCCAGCCCGAACTCTAGTGCTGACAGGAGCAAAGAGGGAGAGGAGTCCGAGGATCATGAAGAAAAAGCGGCGGTATCATCCTCTTCGGCACAAAAGGGTGAGGCTTCCAAGCAAACCGCCTATGTGGCCACTAATGTACATTTTAATATATCAAGGGGCTCGCTTACATGCACTTGGGCCGCTAAACCGGCCCGGCTAACGCCTCATCAGAAGGATCTGACTGCCGAAGTTAGTGAGGGTCTGCCTGCGAAAAGGAAGCGCACAGAAAGTATTATCGGAGGTGTTTTGCAAGAACCCATCGGAGGAGAAGTGCCCGCTGCTAGCCAAATGCCAAAGTTTTCGAGAGAGTCACGAACGATCCTGCAACCACCGCCGACCAGTCAACACGTACATTTCGCTCCTTCTTCTCTTGCATCTCATTCCTTCGTATTTTCCCCTACACCGTTGGCAACTCCTGCCATAAGCCTGAGCCCTCCACCTTCTACTTCTGGTCCAGCTTATTCGGTTGGATTTGCCTAGTATTCGCAGGACCAACCGTTTATAATTGCTCCTCTGAGTATGCTCACGCCTACTGTTGCCGCTCAGTCTTTCCTCACCTCGCTTTCGGAAAATGTTCTCCCTATCGGCCCCCATTCTTTTTCCGCTATGCTTACTGATCCCCGTCCGTTGCAACAAGCTGACACCCCGTTAGCAACTCCCTTTTTCCAGCCAATTAGCCTTACGACTGAATCTCCGATTCAGCCGCTACAAATGTCTAGCCCTACTGATAGTTCTTAGGCTAAGCTATGGAACATGCCACACTTTTCTCCACAAACTGTCACTCTCCAGAAGAAGCAAATGCGTGCACCTATGAAAATTACCTATCTCTATGCCCTGCCTTCTGGTGTTCCTTTCGCAGGTGGGCTGGTATCATCACCAGCTGAATTCATAGCATAGATAGATTATGGAAAAGAAGCGTGCACAAATAGAATGAGGCGACGCAAGGCAAATGATGACAATGCTCCCGCTGAGCCGAGAGTTTAAGCTTCGTATGATGAGGCCCGACAAGAATTAAAATTTGCAACCATGTACCCAAAGATAAGCAAACCTCAGGGAGAAATGCAGCCCGAAGATTATGAGATCTACGCTGTTGGACTCGACATGAAGGTAGCCCGACCGCAAGATAAAGTCGAAATCATGGAGGAGACGCAACAGGTGGTCACTTCCGACTTCCTCAAAACTGGCCGCTAGTTAAAGAAGAAAGATGAGCAGCTCAGGGCAGCCAAGAAAAGGGTGAGCTTTCTAAAGACAAAGGAGAAATCCTTGGAGGCAGATATCGCCCGAATGACTGAAAGGGCGCTAACCGTAGAGAATGAGAGGAACAGGCTTCAGGGCAAAATTGTGAAAACCCAAGTTGCCGACCTAGGCTTAGTAAAAGAATTGCAAAGCCAGAACTAAGCAGCGTAGCAGAGCCTATAGTCAAAAGAGGAAGAGCTCGAATGCATCCGCCTTGAATATAGTTAGGGGATGGCACAAAAGGGTGAGGAGTTGGAACGCCTACAAGAGCAGTATCAGCAAAAGGTATAGGAGAAAGAGGCCGAATTCAAAAGCCTGAAGACTAAGCTAGAAGAGGAGCTCCGAGAGACAAAGGCTTCTCTGAAGGAGCAATCGGCTAACCACTCCCGAGCTGAACAAAATTGGAATAAAGAAATGAACAGCTATGCGGAGCAGTTAGCGTCTGAGAAAAAGAAAAAGGAAAAATTAGCCGAGGCCCTCATTTCAAGAGACGCAGAGATTTCTTCGCTTAAAACCTCTCTGCTACCTGCCTCTGCCCAACCTGATGTCATCCCGTTGGTTAGGCAATTGTACATTTCTCACTGGGAGAAAGTCAAGACCTTCTGCCTAACACTGCAGCCTACCCTTCGATTCATCGACAAGGCGTCAAGACTCAATCAAGAAGCTCACGACACAATGGAGTAGTTCCTGCGTTTCATCCTGGAAAAGGTTCCTGAGGCAAGGGACTTGCTCAACAAGCTATACTCCGTCTCGGACGAAATCCTTGCTGAGGCGGGTATCGAAGATCGGGACATTGCTGCTCAAATTGCCAATAAATTCATCCATTGTCACTCCGCTTTCCAGCACACTAAGGCATCGGTGGCTTTTCTAAGCAAGGCGCTTGACGGCATACGGGAAAGTTTCTCTGAGTTAGGCAAGCTGGGGCTGCCATCCCCGTTCCTCGAGGATGGCTCCATTGCCACAACTACACAGATTGCGGAGGCTATTGAGCAGAAGGAGAACGACCCGGAGGCATTCAGGGAATTCAGCAACTCCCCATCGACAGCCGACATCGAGGCAATCATTCATCCACTCTCCCAGCTGCTTTTCCATATCCAAGCAGGTGCCGGCCTACCTGAGGTGCTGCCTCACAAAGAAGCTATTGATCTCTGCGGGGCATAAGAAAATTTGCGTAGCATGGCAAAACCGTCCGAAAGTGAATGGTCGCCCTTGCAGGATGCTCTTTCCAAACTCTAACTCCATTCGCCCTATGGATAAAAGCTCTGGTCTACAGAACCAAAAAGTTTTTGGGTTCTACGTTCCTTGTCCGAAACGCCCCTGATAGTCGCCAAAAGCTGTTAAAATAAATATTCGAATAGCTCCCTTCGGGTTTCTTTTTGTGAATGTGTGTGCGCCGGCCTGTGCGTCGCCGAGTCTGGTCAGCTTTCCATCAAGTTTTGATCTCCCGCTGTTTGCATCCTCTCTTCGCAACTTCGGGTAACGGCTTCCCCTTCGGCTCCTGAGAGGCTACGTTGGGCGTCCACGTGTCTCACTTACGAAAGTTTTTATTTCTTTTTTGCCTTGAAGTCTCTTCGAGTTGCGAAAGCCTTCTGCCAGGGCCATCACTTCTAAAGATTGTCAGAGGGACCCACATCTTGCTACGTGGCAGCGTATCGTGAGTTTTTCATGCGGGAATGAAGTAAGTAGCTGCGAGCTGCAAAGTGCTTCCATAGGCTTTCTTTTATTATTGGCCGGCCCCACCTCCTGCTAGGTGGCAACCATTCACATCTTTTCAAATTGGCAGAGGGGTGAGCGACCACGGGCTGCGAAACGCTGCCACACGTCTTTCGCACCCGGTTGATGCGGCTTTATCTCCACTGCAACAAAGACCTCAGCCCATGGGACACGTGTTGTTACTTCGCAATCTCTCGGCAGCGGTAAGAGAAGTTTTCATTCGGGCAGTGACAGGATGCCATGTACCTTATAACTGATCCTTGAAGCGTGCGATAGGCTGGCTGGTGAGATTATGTTATTGGATGCTGCTCTTCATATTTTTTCAAAGTGGTGGATGACGCTTGTCACCTCAGGTATGGCTGGGACCACTGCCATCATTACAAAGGGCGCGCCTGCAACTGAATGAGTAGATGTTGTGTTATAGCTCATTACTGTTGTAACGGCATTGGGAATCTTCCGATTCTGACATCATTGCAGAGGATTGTGGGATCTTTTCTGTTACAGCTTTCCAAAGCGATGGGAGTTTTCTCTCCAGCTATATATATGCTCTCTCTGTCAACCAAAAAAGGAGAAAAAGAAAGATAGATCCAAGAGCTTTAGGAAAAAAGGATATTGGTTTTAGCAAGAGACACCAGGCCTCTTTTACATGTTTATTTTGCAAGAAACTTTCAGACTGTGCCTACTGTTCGGCCTTTCTATTTTTCATGTTTTGATCAAACTGTAAACTGTGCCTTTTATTGTCTTAAGCATTTCATTTGATAAGACTTCTATATATTGAATACAAGCTTGCTTATCTAAATCATGTCTAAATGACTCTTCTTAGTAGTAAGAATGTATGCGATATTATTTTATGTCAATAAATGAATTGTTTATGCTATAGCTTTAAGTTTCTGACATTTTGGAACGTGACAACACCATTCAGGCCCTTAAGTCTATGATTTATCGTGCCTATCAGCAAACTTTGGCGCATCGCCTTAGATTAGATTTTGCTTCATTATATCTGTTTCCTTTTCCCTTTACAAAAAACCATTATAGAAGAAGCTGGCTTCTTTAAAAATCTGGAGGTTACTCAGTTTGGCGCAAAGGGGTCCCCCTTGAACTGAGTTTCCCATAAGGCAATGTTACCTCGCCAATTTTTGGCATCAACAGTTTCTTCAGATGCTTCTTCTCCATCAGAAACTATTGGTATCCCTTCACATTTAGTGATTCCTTGTCCAGATTCATTGATTGAGGATTTCATCATCATTCATCTGGACACATTCAATTTTCCAAACTTGACATCACATGATGGCTTTGTTTTAGGTATCACTGAATTGGCTACTTCTACAGGTTTGGAGGAAATTCTTGAGGGGATATCACTCCTCTATTCAGATACCATTTTGGATAACTTTCTTGAGTCTCCTCATCCCTTTGTCTCAACCTTGATTGGGGATCCTGAGACTACATTAGAGGCACTTGGTTTATCTTTAGAGATTTCATATTTGAGACTTCGTCACTCTCATTCCATTCAAGAGTTGGAGTTTCTTCAACATATACCATTAGATTTTCTTCTTCCTAGTGGGAGACATGTAGTTTGGACACCTTTGTTGGTTCAAACTTCATTCAGTGGTTTTGAGGACACTTCATTGTGGGGGGGAATCTAGTCTCTATCACATTCATCATATCATTGTCTTTGGATATTGTTCAACATCAATTTCCACATCGTCTTGGTTTGTCACCCTCTTCATTGATTATGGCATCTTCATCATTAGGCAAGGAGACACATGAGCAAAGTTCAGAGACATCATCAACATCCATCTTCATCCTACGTTCCTTCAATTCCTATCCAGAATGGGAAGCATCCCTACACTTGCACTTGGTTTTGTTTCTTTCGAAAGGGAGACAAGTTGTTTGTCAACATTGGATCTTTTTTTGTCTTCAAACACTTACCATTTTTGTAGGTGATCACATCTTCTAGGGGGGCTATATAGTCTCTCTATTTCCTCCCTATGGGGGGGCTATTGATTGTATTGTATCCATGTGACATATGGTGTACTTGGGGGTATTTGGGAGTACTCCATCCTTCCCATCCTTTCTTCTTTGCATTTCATCTCCTTTTTGGAGAGGGGTTTTGTTCCCACTGGGTTTTCCCCTTTTCTTCGTTTGTGGGAGATTTGTTGCATTTTCATATCATGCAAATGGGTACCTAACATGGCCTCATATTTGAGACCCATCATCATCATCATCATTGCATAATCATTGCATTTTCTCCCTAAGTTGCACTTATGGGGGGTTGTTAGTGTAATTAATTATTTATTACAATAGCATAAGTTAACTAAGGTCTTGCATTTAATTAATTAATTCCTAGGTTGTATTTATTATAAAATCATAAATAATGGGGTAATTCGCCTTTCCATGTTTGTAGGGATAAGATTCCTTCTAGAAGATGAGTTTTCCTTCTAGAACTTATCTCAATATTTTGTCATTTCCTAGGTAGGGTTCACATGTCACGTGTTGTTAGATCATGACACATGGCAACATCATATTACATCTTGCATCTCATTCATGCCTATATATTTAGGGAATTTGTACATTTGTAATCATCTTATATTCTAGATCAATAGCAATCTCTGTTTGCATGACCTTAGTTGCAACACTTTCTGTATGGTTGAATTTCTTCTTGGAGGTCCTCTTGAAGGCTGTAGCTTTAAGGACATTGTACATCCATCATTTCAACAAGTTTTCCTCCCAATATTTCTCCTACTTGTGAGAAGGTTTTGGTACAAGAGGATGCAATCATGGAAAATCATGACAATCATATTTTTTCTTCTCTCGACACCTCACCTACTTGTGAAGAAAGTATCTTGGTGTTAGAAGATTCAATCATTGAGCGTCATGAAAATATTGTTTGTTTCTCTCCCATTACCTCTCCCACTTGGAAATATATTGTGGCACAAGAGGATGACATTATTGATAAATTTATTTCAAAATACAATAATATGGATTGCATAGATTAAGATTCTAAGGTGACATTATATCCCCCTTGATAGAATATCATCAACAAGTAGTTAGCTTTGTTGAGGTTATAAACACATAATTGACTATAGGATCTCCTTTAATTATTGGACCTCATAAAAATCCTTTAATTATTGGACCTCCTAAAAGTCCTCTAATTATTGGACCTCCTAAATCACCTCTCAATATATGACCTAAACCTCTTGGCCATTTATTAAACTTTAAAAAACAAGTCACTAGTAATCATGTGTCACATCAACCAAGTTATGACACAATTGCTCACACATATAACACTAAGAATAATAAGAAAGAAAAAAAAACACAAACATCCATTCCATTTCCCCAACCATGCCTTCTACCTGCAGCTAATATTCCTCAGCATAGTGGTAAAGAATATGATCTTCTTGAGAAACTTCATCATACTCCACCAAAATATCCCTTTGGGATTTGATTCAAACATCACCTACATACCATAGGATGCTCCAAGAGGCTTTGTAGAAGATTGATGTCCCAACTTTTGTTAAATCAAATGATGTAGAAACCTTGTTTGATTGTATGCAAGTGAAAAGTTTGGATATTACATTCCCTCAACATGAATTACCCTCACTTGAGATTATAACCAAAAATTAAGATTTAATGATAATGGTGATCGTTAACAAAATTGAAATTAAGTGTATTCTAATAGACAATGGATCGGGTCTTAATGTTTGTAGCATTTATCTTCTAGATAAAATTTCTATGGATAAGAATCTTATACAACCTAATGATCTTTAAATTCATAGCTTTCATAATGTTAAAAAGAAACCATTAGGACTCATGACTTTACAAACACCTATTTATGTTATGCCAAGACCTCTTTCATATAATATTCTCCTAGGTAGACAATACATTCATACCATGAAGGGAGTCTCCTTTACTCTTCACTATGAGATGAATTATGAATATAATAACAAGATATACATAGTTAAAGAAGATGAGAAAAGTTATAATTTACAAGTTGAAGTTGCACATAATACTTCAAAATTAGAACCCATGATGAAATATTTGGATGATGATTGTGGTTTGTTAGATTTTATACCTTGTTTTAATGGGGAATCTAAAATTTATCCATCAATTTCCAAAGAACCTATGCAAATTGATGATAATATTGATTGTATGTCATCCATAACAAAACTCTTAGATGATCATTGGGGTTCATTATATTTTACATCCTTTATGGAAGAGTACAAAATCTCACAATATAAACCTAAAGAGACTTGTGTTGTATCTAGTTCTACATCAACAAATCCAAAAACATCACCCGATGATGGTGATGGGGGCTCTTTAACTTCCATCCATCATGAGTGTAAGATTCCTAACTTTAATAAACTTAAAAAGGATTTGCATGCTTGAGAAAAAGATAAGTTTTCTCAAGAGCATGTAGCTACATTTTCTTAAAAAGGTTTTAGCTTGCCTAGGATACAAAATTATTTCACGGATAAATGACATGGAATAAAATGATAGAAATCAAGTGAACTATAACCTTATTTTTCCAAGCAAGGTCTAGGTTTCCAACCTTTGTCCCCATATTCATTTAATGCTTTATCATCTAGTGTATTTATGAAATCTTGTTGTACGGAAGCAAGTTTCTCTCTATAAAGGAAAGGAATGTCTTCTACTACTGAGCAAGAGAAAATTTTGTTGAGGCTTCTTAAGGCCCACTTGATTACTCTTCCTCTAAAATTGTGAAAGAAATTTTATAACAAAAACTCATTTTGTGCATACCATCGAGTGCATGGTCATTCTACTAATTAATATCAGGCCTTGAGTAATAAAATACAACTTAAGGATTGTGGTGCTCTTCCATGTGTTGATGCACCTAATCACTCTAAATAATAATGATCTTTATTCTATGGTTTTTCTCCTCACTATTTAGTATTTGTAGCTTCATGTGTTTTCTCATTGTCATTCATGGTGGTACAATATTAAGTGAAACCATATTTTCCATGGAAGCAACATGATAGACTCTTGTGTGGTTGTATTTGCCTCTACACTTGGGGGCAAGGGTAACTATTTTTGAAGGTATACATTTTGTTCTCCTAAAAATACCAACATACCAAGTATGTTGACATTTTAAGGGGGGGCATAAATTATCCCTATACATGTCTTTGTGAGATTTGAATTATTGACATACCGCATTGGTGGTGGTGTTTTTTATAATGCCCCCTAAGGCATGGTTATCAATTCTTCCCCTTTGACATTTATTCACCTTCTTAGGTGAGTCTTGATTCATCCCCTTGGATGTTTAGGAACCTTCTTAGGCGAGTCTTATTCATCCCCTTGGACGTTTATACGCCTTCTTAAGTGAGTTTGTTGCTAAAATTAACGTGCTTCGTAAAGTGAAACTTTGTGGCTCATAAGTGATTTTACATCCTTGTGAGAGTATCATTTTGTTTATACAACACATTCAATGGATTATTTTTGGTATTTGAGAAAAAATTAAGACCGAGGTCTCTTTGCTTTACTGACTCAAATCCCTTTAGTACTAACCTTGTATTTTATTATGTGTATTTTGTGTGTCTTCTTCATGTTTTCATTGTGTTCACATACATTTTTTCATTTCATCATCATCTTTATGTTATATCATGTCATGTGTTTTTGTCATGCATGCTTCATGTTTTCATCATGTATGTTTGTGTATGTTTTCTTGTTCCATTACATACATGTGTGTTCCTTTGTGCTTATGTTGGTTTTCCATGGGATCTTGAATCCTAAGGGCTTGAACACTCCCCCTAGATTCATTTTCATCCTATCTCTAGTTCAAAATTTGGACAATTAGACCCCTCCACTAGTTCAAGTTGTTAACCTACCAGGCAGGAACAACAACAGTAGATCCTACAAGTCCCCATCAACATACCTAGAGAAATCAATTCCTCTCATGTTGCCATGGATAGGGAGGGATACTCTACTCTTCGACGAGCTTCCATCCGGGCCACCCTTTCTTAGCTAATGGATGAGCTTCATTCTCTTAGGGTAGTAAACTTGATCGATGACATATTCTTCCTTTAGTGTGAGTCTAAGTGTAAGTTCATACTCTCACTAAAGTGGGGGCTAAATATAGCATTGTAAATTGTCACAATTTCACACTTTTTTTTTCTCCCCCTAAGTGCATGGACCTAATTGTACACCTAATTTCCTAAATTATGTACTCTATATCCCATTTGGACAAATATCAAGAAAACCCATGTGGAACCCAATGCACTCATTTAATATTTTTCTCCTGACACTTTGTACTTTGCAAAATAGGGCTAGGACTAAGTCACCCTAGGTGACTTAGTCCACCTATTTTGCCTCCAAAATTTAATATTTCCAATGTTGGATTATTAGGATTTCATTTTTGGGAAATTATATAAAATTCCTATAAATACCTGGCCTTTTCATCATTTGAAAACTAATTTGAATTCATTAGAGAATTTATAATCAAGCAATTATTAAGAAAGTCAAGAGCATTCAAGAGCAAATTAATTGTGATGATTCAATATCAAAGCATCATGTCAAAGTGTATGTGAGTTTTTTCATGTTTATGTTTTTATATTATTTTTGATATATAACCCTTGTAGGTCTTCAAGAAAATCAATCCATCAAAAATCCAACCTTGAGGAGATTTGTATGAATTTAGTCCCTGAAAGAAGCCATTTTGAGTGGTGAGTTACAGTCCACTGTTGATTCATCATTCATTTTATCATTTAACCTTATACCTCAAAAGGATAGGCTCTTTATCATTGGAATTTCCATTGTGGAAATGCAAACACTAACATGGGGTTTGACTAAGGAAAGCCTCTATATGGCACAACCTTTCCTCTCTCTTTGAATGTGTAGGTTTCAGATCTGAAAAAGATTGGATAAGTTTGAAGGTTAATTATTCATTGTTGCATTCAAACCCTACACCTTGACAACATACAAAAACTCAGTTATCTCATAACTCGATGAAGGTTCGATAATGTGACAAGTGGGAAAAGAAAGCTTTGGTCTAGTTCCAGAGGATTGTGAAAGAATATTTGAATTTCATCAACAAGGACACTATCTCCCTGGGTGACTTAGTCCTCCATGTTTAATGCCAAATTTAGATCATAGGTGTTTTATATCATAGGTGAATAACACTCTACTCAGTCTATTTTTGAAGTTTGCATTTGTCTCTAACTTTTTGGATCTGTTATATTTGTATTGAAATTATCATTTTCATCATTAGCCTATTCATTGCATTGCATTTCATTCCAAGTTTCATTCCAAGTTTGGTCAAGGGTAGGTTGACTCATCTTTCAGGTTGTAAGTCAATCCTATATCTTGTCTAAATTGATCAAACCTCAGCTACCTCAAATATTAAATGAGATATTATAGAAAATCCACCATTGAAATCCTAGGGCGAAGCTCTAAGGTTTCACTTTTTTGACATTTCAGCTTGTAAACCCATTTATTTGGTAAATCCTTTTTACCTGCAGACAACTTGCATAATTCCCAAGTCTAATTTTCTAGCAACGAATCCATTTATTCTTCCATTCCTCTCTCTGTCTAATGCTTTGTATCCACCTACATAGCTTCATCATACCCTTCCAGTTCACCATCATCAATTAATAAAATAGAATAAAAAGAGAAAATATTTTAGGAGGTCTACTTATCCTTGTAGATTGTCTAACATTCATTGGAGTTTGTGGTATTTATTGTTGTTGTTGTTGTGGAGCATGAGGAACCACTAAAACCTCATTTTTTAGAGTATCATCTAGCACAACATAATATTTTACTTTCTTCTCATGCTGCTGCAACTGATCTTTGTACAAAACCCTCTCATGAATACAACATCCATGCTTCTAACAATTTTAAAAATTTCAAAATCCCAAATCCTATAAGCCAAATTCACCAATGCCATTTCCAACGAAGGTACACTTTCTAGACTTTTCTTCTAGCTTGGTTCTATTTTAAGAATCACACATGTGCAAATGCTTCACAACCAAAGGTTTTGGAGAAAATAATAACTCACCTTCTTACATGCCCATGCTTCCTTGGAATACCACAAACCAAATCAATTTTACAATTAGTTTTCTATTTTTAATAGAATTTAAAATATAATTTTGCACCTAAATATATGTAATTTTTCACCTACTTGAGTATGTCTCATTGGGATTCTATTTGAATTTTTTGATGAGGAAGTATTTAAAAATATTAGAAAATAGGGATTTTTTAACTATTGAAAATATGACAAAAAACAAGACCATATTGGTGTTCACTAGGTTTTAATTCAATGCAGAAATTATAAAGACCCTTCCCAAATCTATTTTTTTGTCAAAATATGAAAAATGGGTGCTAACCATGCAATATAAAAGTTACTCAAATCTCTACTATCAACATTTCCTAAGATTAGGGCACCTCATTAATAAATGGCTTTAACTTGATGATCCGTAAGATCCCAATCCCTTTCAAAATTAAAAGCAAGCAATCTAATACTCCTAACTCTGGCAATGGGAACTACCCCTTCTCTAAAAATTGATGGAATATATTGTTGAGGTTATTTCGCAAACCTTAGAAGAAAAAACACTATCCCATAAAGGAGATGAGATGGAGGGGAAGGGTAAGAATGTTGAGTGGTTTTAGAATGAATCATGGGTAGGATATGGCAAAGGCTCATTCTCTTAACAAGATACTACAATCCCTAAATCAAAATAGAAGATCGACCCATGTATTCCAACCAAGTTTCTCTCATTGATTTTTTGTTTGATCCTACTAATATGAAATCTTTATTGAGTATCAATGATACAAAGATGGATTCTACTCAAGGTATTATTAAGGTAGTTCTTTAAATCCTATAAATATTTTCCCCCCCAAGGACCTTAGTGTTGGTGTTGAAAATTAGAGTAACAAGTCCATAAGAATCCCAAGTGTGTAAATGCAAGAGTATTTAGATATTTTTCTAGAGGATGAGGAGATATGACAATTATTGGAAATGGAAGGGAGTGAGGATCTCAAGGAATAAGATGAAGAACAAAAGATTATAATTTCTAAAGGGAAAGGTTTCCCTTCAGAAAAAATTGAAGGAAGCACTTTAATTGGAAAAAGAAAATGAATCATAAATAGGAGGTTAGGTGTAGGTTCTAATGTAGGATTGGATAAATAGGTTTCTCCATTGGTAGATAAACTAGATCCAAAAAGATATATATAGAAGTGGCTAATGGAAGGCATAAGAAATTAGTTTTCTCAACCTCCTAGAAGTGTTACTATAAGAGAGGGGGACCAACCATGTTAAAGGCCCCAGGTTATGGAGAGCCAAGAGCAGAAGGCTGCCCTAACTGACCTCAGCTTAAAGGATGTTTTGGAAATGAGGGATGGAATTTATGAGGACTTTAAGGTCCTTCGATCACTCTATAAACTTGAAACTTGGAATGGGGCTAAGCAAGCTAGTTTTTGGGTTCAACACTGTGCCTCAGGTAGCTCTCTGCCCGAGGATGAAAGCGCGGTTTTAGGACAACAGCGCGGCGCACGGGCATCTATATGACCAAAGGACTAAAAATACAAGGTTAACCAATAGAGAATAGACTAATGGCCTAGCTAATGGTTTTTAGGAGATAAAATAACACTATGAATAAGAAATGTATAAAAAATGTGATAAAGTAAGTAGATTAAAGCTAGGGTGACCAAAATGATCTCACAAAAGAGCCTGTTTGCCAGCTAGCTCCAAGAAGCACGTTCACCTACACACAGTCTAAAGAGGAAAATTCTTGGGGGGCTATATAGGGGCTTGCCTCAGTTAGACTCCCATTTTGGTGTTTCCATCTCCATGGACAACCAAGCTAGCAACTATAGAAAGAAATGTGATAAAGGAAGAAATGAAAGTAAAGAACATAATGGAACTACAAAACAGTATTATGTTGCTCAAAAAAATTGTAGAGGAGAGGAGTAGAAAGCTTACCACCTCCACAAGAGCTCACTAGCTAATGGAGGAGAAAATGAGAGGACTCAAGCCCCTGCTACAAAGGTGTTGTTCCACACTTGCTCTACAAAGTTGACAGAGTATTGTTGTTGTTGCTATGGAGTGCAAAGAGCTACTTGAAGGTTGAGAGTGCAAGAAGTGAATAATAGAAGGTTTCTTGAGCTTGCGAAGAAGATGGATTGAAAGGTTAGAGGATAAAATGAAGGAATGAAGAGTGAATTGTTGGAAACAAGCAACACTAAGAGGGGGGTGAATCAGTGTTGTGCAAATTTCAACAATATTATCCTAATATTTATTCCACTTAATATACTTAACCAAAATTAATATGCTGAAATAGAAAACAATAAACCACACAACCATAACACAAGGATTTTTACGTGGAAACCTGTAAAGGTAAAAACCATGGTGGATGGCCAATCTACAATAAGTTATGAGTATACTCAAAAGAATTATTACAAAATAAGAATGCACTTGCATTCAGGCTCACTGCCTAGAGCTCACTGCTCAGAAGATGGGGGCACACTACCTTACAATAGTTTGGATTTGATCCAAAAGAGAATGAGCTGAGTAAATAGCATCTACCAATTCTTGATTGCAATTCCAGTTTGGCTCTAGTGACGAACTTTGTCCTGATGATTGATAATGAAATTTTGCTCTGTTCTGCTCAAGTTCGTACACAAAAATATTTATGTGCAAGTGAAACTGCACATGATATCGATCAAATACACCTTAGACATTCGTAACACACACACACACAACTTCTTCACTACACTAAATGATGTGATCGATCATCTAAATATATCCGCTCGCCGGGAATTAATCGCCATAGGTCGGCTCAACAAAACTTAATAAAATTTGCAACTTGTCAGCCCAAAAACATAAATAATTTCAATGCGTATCCAAAAAGTTGGCTACACAAAAGATAGGACGCTTAATTAAGCATATAATTAAAATAATTCAACTTTATAGAATGGTTATATACCATTTACACTGAGTCGGCTCCAACAAAAAAATAAACTGAAAATGTCCTACCAGACCTCCAAGACCATGTAGACATAAGGATATCAATACAAGATTCAATGATAAGGTGTTCCACGTGCTTGATAAACAATTTCAGTGATCCACAACATGAAGTGATGATCCGGTGAAGCTATTAGACTGAATACCCTGATCTGCTGGAGACACACAGTTTTCCACTAAAACTATTGGTGCAACTAAATGCATAACTGTGGACCAAAATGATGAATACAGTTTCCATCAATGACAACACAAAAAATAGAAAACTATGTCCACATGAGCCATATGCCAACAATCTCCCCCTTTGGCATTGATGGCAACACTTAGTGAAAAATGACTAAGTGTCGAAGTTGATAGACATTCTGCCAAAATACTACTACTCTGTTGCAAAATAATACTCCCCCTAAGAATATATTTGCATTTTTCACATACAATCTCCCCCTTTGGCATCAATGACAAAATTGTGGAAACAAAAATTGCAAAATTGTACAAGTATATCTAGAGACTTACAAAAATGTGAAGATGTCTGCAAAGACATTCTTCAGTCCTTCCAATTTTGAGTCCCAGATACTCCTCAAACTCTCCAAAATGGTAATATGACCACGGAGAAGATAAGTCATGGTTTTTGCAGCTTCCAAAGATGTGGGATCAGGAATAGTCACAACTCTTTTTGCTTCTTTCAGAGTGTTTCCCATCATCTAAATTTCTGGACTTATCACCTTCCTGAATTCACTCACTCTGATAATAACCCTTTCATTTTCAAGCTTCAGAGTCTTTAACTAGTTAAGCAAAGATATTACTTAACTATCTTGTTGACACATAATATTGGTCAAAGGATCAAAGGTGTTGAGTTTTGGGTCTACCGGTCACCAAGACTACATAGCATGTCCCAAATCTATACTGCAACTGGAACATCATTTCTCCATTGAACTTTTCCAATGCCCGATACTTCATTAGAGAAGTAAAAGTACAGGAAGATTAACAAGTTTCTGAACTTGAACACATTCTTTTTTTCCTTCTTGAATTTCTTTAGATTCTCCAAAAGTTTCTCTCTGAAAACTTCACAAAGATCATAATCCACATTTTGTTTGATCATCTCATATGTTGTGTAAATAGCAGTGTCAGATACAAAATTTTCTCAACTTGAATGGTAAATCTTATACCCTATGATCATGGATGCAAATCTCACATCATTTTTGGCAATATGACTTATAGTCATTGCCCTTTTATCCCAATGCGAGCCAGTCACTTTAGTGACATCATCATTCTTTATCAACTTGAATACTGGAAGTCTACTGGAAGAACTTAAGCTAGTAACTGTGCAAATAGCTTCCTTGGTAATCTTAAATGGGATATTTAGCCACATAAATTCATCATGCACTCTACTTAGAATATATCAAACCCACTCATCCTCCTCAAATATGGGAAACTTCATGAATTGCGCAAAATTCTTGTCCACTAGGGTTTTGAATTCAAGTTTCACGGAGAAATCTTCTTGCACTATGTGATTAGAATAAAATTCCAATCATTGTGCACTACCCAAATCTTCAATGTTTGCATGCACATAGGCCCTAATATCTTCGATGTGTAGAACACTGTACGACACAAAAGAAAATTATCCCAAGGGCTCAGTGTCTATGGATTTATATGGATTCCATTTGAACTTAGGACACAACCTATCCTTTACTTCGACTAGAAGAGGGGTAGACATAATTGTGAATACACAGATTTATAGACTTTTCTATAAATACCTTTCGGAGATGAAATGGAGGTCGATCGCAGATTCTCTTCTAAGCTTGAATCACTTCTTCGCTTTCGCAGGGATCACCTTAGAGTGCTTCTGACTTCTTTCTCTTGAATGTAATGTGACAAATGCGAGTGGAAACAGTTCTTTTATTTACATCGAACCTAACCCTTTACTTTTTGCAATAAATTCCCTTACCCTAATTTTGTAGGCTTTCAAAAAAATTATGTTTCAGAACAAAAAAAAATTGTGCGAATATTCAATAGACTTCAATGGTACCTTAGATTCATTCCACAATAACTGTAGAATATTTTATTTCCTACTGGACTTATCCAAATTCTAGTATTGATCACTTGTAAAGGGGGTTTAAATGATTTTCTTGACAGCTCCCCCTAATGTAGAGACCTATAATTAGTTTCCAGGGATATCACTAGAAGAGACTTCTGGTGCGGATCCATTTTCTTCTGTAGAGGGATTCTTCTTTACCCATTTCTTCTGCATCTGCTTCTTGATCTCATCATTAGTGATCTTTCCTTTTCCCTTAACATCTGGTTTCTTATTCTGTTATACCATACCTCTTATGTTCCAACAAAATCTAGAAGTGTGGCTGAATTTGTTGCACTTGTAGCAGACAACACTTCTCTGCTTAGGAAAATTGTTCCATTGAATTTGTCTCGACTTGCATTGATTAGCAACATGTCCAAATATATTGCATGCATAGCATTTGACATCTCTATGAGAGTTATGCATCATAGTTTTTCATTCACTTGACTTGTGACCATACTTGTAACAATTAAATAATTGTCCTAAGAATGACAATCTACTTGTGTTCACCCTAATTCTACACTAAGAAGCCATATGACCAAATTTTTTGCAAGTATAACAATAACCATTAAATCTTTGAGCATTAGGTTGCCTTACTGGATTTCTATTAGGCTTACTCATCTGATTGGATTTTCTGGGTTTTCCTTGTCTAAGATTACTTTGAGTAGATCTGGAACTTTCTCCTTCTTCATATCTAAGACCCCGTTTGTCACCATCAATTTTTTGTCCCTTGATTAACTCATCAAGTTTGGATGAGCTTGCTTTGAATTTTTCCTTGAACTCATTTGTTGTAGCAAGTTCATCCCTGAGATTATCAAGCCATTTTTCAATCTCTTCTTCATTGTTCTTAGATTGCTCCAATTCATTTTCTAGTCAGTTGCATTGTTTAGACTTTTCTTTCAAGGATTGTGCAACCTTTTCTTCATTTCTCTTTTTGTCCTCTAACTCTTTAGTCATCTTCATCATGATGGATTTTGTCTCGCGCTTCAAGGTAGCATTTTCTTGAGCAAATTTTTCACATTCTTCTATTTTTTCTTTCAAAACTTGACTGAGTTGTTCATCTTCACTGATTTTGTTCTTTTCCTTGAGCTGACCACATAATTCTTTTCTTTTCTCCCTTGATTCATCAATCTTGTCTTAAAATGACTAGATGATTTTTTTTGCATTTGCAAGATTTTCTTGCAATTTCTGGATCTCAGATTTTGACTGGTCAAGATCATCCAAGGCCACCATGAGTTGTTGAAAATTGCTTGTATCCATGAATTTCCAAGATCTCCCCAAGCTATTAGAATTCTTTAGAGGAACTAGCTCTGATACCAATTGTTTGAAACAAGCAACATTGAGAGGGGGGAAGAATCAGTGTTGTGCAAATTTCAACAATATTATCCTAATATTTATTCCACTTAATATACTTAACCAAAATTAATATGCTGAAATAGAAAACAATAAACCACACAACCATAACACAAGGATTTTTACATGGAAACCTGTAAAGGTAAAAACCACGGTGGATGGCCAATCTACAATAAGTTATGAGTATACTCAAAAGAATTATTACAAAATAAGAATGCACTTGCATTCAGGCTCACTGCCTAGAGCTCACTGCTCACAAGATGGGGGCACACTACCCTTACAATAGTTTGGATTTGATCCAAAAGAGAATGAACTAAGTAAATAGCATCTACCAATTCTTGATTGCAATTCCAGTTTGGCTCTAGTGACGAACTTTGTCTTGATGACTGATAATGAAATTTTTCTTTGTTATGCTCAAGTTCGCACACAAAAATATTTATGTGCAAGTGAAATTGCGCATGATATCGATCAAATACACCTTAGACATTTGTAACACACACACACACAACTTCTTCACTACACTAAATGATGTGACCGATCATCTAAATATATCCACTCGCCAGGAATTAATCGCCATAGGTCGGCTCAACAAAACTTAATAACATTTGCAACTTGTCAGCCCAAAAATATAAATAATTTCAATGCATATCCAAAAAGTTGGCTACACAAAAGATAGGATGCTTAATTAAGCATATAATTAAAATAATTCAGCTTTATACAATGGTTATATACCATTTACACTGAGTCGGCTCCAACAAAAAAATAAACTGAAAATGTCCTACCAGACCTCCAAGACAATGTAGCCATAAGGATATCAATACAAGATTCAATGATAAGGTGTTCCATGTGCTTGATAAACAATTTCAGTGGTCCACAACATGAAGTGATGATCCGGTGAAGCTATTAGACCGGATACCCTGATCTACCAGAGACACACAGTTTTCCACTAAAATTGCTGGTGCAACTGAATTCATAACTGTGGACCAAAATGATGACTATAGTTTCCATCAATGAAAACACAGAAAAAAGAAAAATATGTCCACATGAGCCATATCCCAACATGAATTTGAAGGGAGAATGAGAAAAACAGCCATATTTGGGTCGGTTGGTCGAAGAGGGGCATTACAAATCGACCCTAATGGGAAGTGTAACACCTCTACAGGCTTCAGATGTAAGAATCTATCAGGGATGTAAGCATGTTGCACAGACATCTATGCACCACACGAGCATCCCCGATAGTTATTCTTCTATCGACAAACAAAAAAAACTCCAAGTGGAATAAAGGAAGTAGGCTGATGTGGATTTTTCCTTCAGATTTGGTTTTCTAAGGTGAGGACGTGTAAAAGGGGAACTTGCATAAGGGGTACAAATTCAATCCTATAATTTTTTCCCCCACTTTAGCAAGCACGAATACTGATGAGTGCTTTGGTAAAGTAGATTGGTGAAGTAGTAGAGTTATAAATGTATACCTAAACCGTCGAGGAAGCAAACCATAGTCTGGAAAAATCGAGAGCGTAGGATAAGAAAAGGACTTAATAGCCTCGCAAAACTATGAAGCTAAAGAATGAAATCAACTTATAGGCCCATGGACCTGCAAGGAGGCAACCCCCAAGATCTCTTACATGAAGGAAGCCCCAAGAAGAAAGCGCCTCATAGGCCCAAGGACTTGCAAGGAAGGTGTCCTCCAAGATCTCTCACATGAAGGATTCCCAAAAAAGTGCCTTACAGACCCAAAAACCTACAACGAAGTGTCCCCCAAGATCTCTCACATGGAGGAAGCCAAGAAAGCACCCTACAGACCCAAAAACCTATAGGGAAGGTGTCCTTCAAGATCTCTCACATGAAGGAAACCCAGGAAATCTCCCTACAGAACTATAGACCTATAGGGAAGGTATCACCCAAGATCTCCCACATGGAGGAAACCCAAGGAAAGTAGAATCTCTAGAGTTAGAAGTGGCTTCACAGGTGCACCCGTAAAGTGACATGTTTACCCCTAGATAGAACATGTCAGAAAGTGACCATGCAAGTAAGTGGACAGTTGTGCAAACTACCAACAAGTTGGAAAAATTTCAAAGGGGTCCCTTGGGAACCCTGGCGTGAAGGAGGGGTCCACTCAAGGGACGTGCTGCTCAAAAGTACGAAAGATATGTTTCTTTCTCAAATTGATTCAACATCAAGGAATCTTTTTGAAAGATGTTCACTTCATCAAGGAATTTGAAAGGAAGAATATGCCCCCATGCAAGGGGAAGGTCAAAGTTGTTCCCATTTAGAGGAAGGTTCTCAAGTTCTTTCTTTACAAAACCATGATGAAGGAAACATGTTCCATTAGGGTTTCAAGTTGAGAATGTGATTCTTGAAAAGAATTTCATGCGGATTCTTGAGAAAAGATTCATTGGCAATGAATATGTTTTCTAAAAATCAAAATGTTGTAGAAGTGGCATTGTCACACATGAGAGGGACAACTCAAGCAAAGAAGAGAGAAAGATAAAGGAAAAGAAAAAGAGAAGAGAAAAAATGAACAAAGGGAACAAGGGTAGCATGATACTTTGGGGTCAAAACTACTCATAAATATATATATGTATAGTAATAGTATGTAAAATGAACTGTCATCAACCCCCTACTATATTAGACCATGTGAAGAATGCACGAGAAGACAAAGTAAAAATTAAAAAAAATTGGGTCAACATGGAAGGGAAGCCTAAATGCCCCCGACGCTTTGCACCGTCCCCAATTTACCAAAAATAAAGTCACAAACATGGAAGAATAATGATACAAATAGACGAAGGTTTATGACACAAAAACCACACCTGTATCCATGCACCAATAGGGGTGATGAGGGTCATATAGGAACACATAGCGCGATCATAGGGGAACACATCACAACACAGAGACACACACATCTAATCTAAAGATAAAGAAGAGGCTCCCCCTAACATTCATCAAACAAGAGGTTGTTTGATTCCCACTCTAGATCATCATAGGGGGAAGGAGGACGAGCTTGCAATGGTGGGATGTGAAGAGGAGGAGCATCCAACCCTCCCACAACAAGGGCTAAGGAAGAGGGCCCTGCAAGGTCCTCTCCATCGAGCTCTTGCAGAGCTAAGGTCAGAAATTTTGCGAAGATAACCAACAAGGTCAAAACCTTATCTAGAGAGTTAAACATGAACTTAACAAGAGTGCCATTTTTCACCTCAACAAACAAAGAAGATTGCACCCAAGATTCACCGCTAGGCTTGTCAAGTGATTTGAGAGCGGTGACGAACTCGTGAGAAGTCGGGAATGGTTCCATCAGTAGAATAGAACGAGTCAGTGTGGGACCACCTTTCAAAAAAGGTGGGATCCTCTTATGTCCTCCATTATTGGAAGGACCGTTGTCCACCTTCTACTTCATCAGAGGAGGTGAAATCCCCATAGACGAGGCAAGAAGTGTGAAGGAAGAGAAGGAGGAGAGAACTGTTGTAGGTATGACCAAAGTGTTCTTCATATCTATGGGTTTTGGGAAAGGTTGGACATTTGGAAGGGATTTAAATAGAGGCATCTCCACCGAAGGAGCAATGAACACCTACACCTTTTTAGGGTTAGGCACATTCTTACTCACAATGGAAGCCAAAAGTGATACAAATCTAGTTTGAACGGAAGTAGAGGGGAGGAGAGAGGAGGACACGATAGGAGGCCTTGATATAGGGGAATTCATCTCCTCTTCCTTCCTCTATAAGGTGGCCTGCTCAACCAAGAGATCCTTTCACCGGTGTTTACGCTCGCTCGCAAGGCAGTTTCTACGACTCTTTGAACTGAAGTTTGGAGGTTGTGAAGGAATAGAAGGCTCCTACTTGGCCATGGGAGTGTTCTCTATAGACATTTTGGATGGAGGAAAAGACTCCAGAATGGGAGCAGGAGGAGCAAGTTGAGAAGCAGTAGGAGAAGTCAACTCAAGTGCCTCGGTAGTGGGCCTCTTCCCATTCACTTCTTTGGGTGCAGGGGTAGTAGGAGGATGCAGAAATTGAGACATAGAGGATTCCCCATGGGGACCTTTTCCTTTACCATATAAATAGTACCAAGGTCTTGGCAATTTAGTAGGGAGGTCTAATATCCTGATCTTGGGTCTATGCCAAGGAGGGATCATCAGACATAATGGGTAGAAGGCAGGCTTGCACATCCAATACTCCTCCCAAGAGAGGGGAGTAGATGAATCATCCTAAGAGGAGGCAATCTTCTCCTTCCCTTTTTAAGAAGGGAGGCAGCTAGTTGTTGTGCTATAGGAAGGGCCAATTTTGGCTGTCCTTTTCCCTTGGTCTTATACATCACATATTTTTTGTAAAGTAGGTCTATCCTTGGAGGAAGCGGACCAATCAGGGTGGGCCAAAAATGGTCTAATGAATATCCCCTATGGGACACACAAGGCTAGTATCTAGTGTCATGCACTTTATGCATGACACCTTCATTGGAGAACTTTAGATATTTATGAATAACAAAGGCAGTTCCATTCATGCAAGCTAGCCAAGGTATGCCTAGCTTCATCCTAAATTGATCTGACTCCGAAATGACATCAAAAATTATGTCAACAGCCCTAGGTCCAACCAGGATGGACAAAGTTATCGAGCCATATGGCTTCAGACAAATACCATCATGTGTACAGATGGTAGATTTTTTTTCTTCGTATTCTTTTCTATGTAATGAGTTAAGCCACAATGTCTCTTCTATAATAACATTCACTCAACTCGCAGGGTCTACTAAGACTCTTGTCACAATGTTACCATTGAGGTGAGTGGGAATGTAGAGGGGAGAGGTATTTTTGTTTAGGGGCAAGTCCTGTGAAGTGAATGTCACATTTAGAGAACTAGTCACAGGTTGTGTGGAAGAAGTAACCATAACCATATTAACATAAACTTCAGGCTAAGTGATAGAATTAGTGGGATCAACAATCATGTTAGCAAAATGAAACAAAAATAGGTTCGTGTATATCTACAATTCACTATTTTCTTTTGCACTAATTTATTCATGTTTTGTTTGCTTCCATCGAGATGAATAGTATTGTCCTCGATGTGATCTTGTATCTCATGATGCAGGAACATGCAGTGTTCAGTATCATGCTTGTTAACTTGATGGTACTAATAGTAAGTAATTGCATCATACCAACTAGGGTAGGGTTCCTTAAGAGGATTAGGGTTCTGCAAGGTTATGATCTTATCCTTCACTAACTTTTGCAAGATGGAAGAATAAGATTCAACTAACTTCATGAACTTTTGGCTGCATTTGAGGTTGTTGTCATCCATACGGCTACTACATTTGCAACGGTTTTAACTTTCCCATAAATCAATACAATGGACTTCCCTTTAGAATGGGAGCATGAGGAGGGTCCCCAAAACTAAACCACCATCTGTTGGTACTCTTGTAGGGTTGCACACAAATGCACAAAAGAAGGGTATTTCATAAGGGAAAACTTCTCCTGCCAAGGTGTTTGCAAGTTCCCTGTGAATACCTTTTGCACGTCATAAATGAGCAGTAAATACAAGATTTGTGAGAAGAGCTTATGATACTATGCTTTGAAATCAGTGATCTTTTCATTATCACCATGTTTGCATTAGACGAGATCTGAAAAGGTCATCTTCGGCCGGATGTTAGCTTGGAATTTTTGTACAAATTAGTTTACAAGTTGTTCAAATGAGAAAATGGAATTATCAGGCAAGGAATAGTACCACTCGAGTGTTGTATCCTTGAGAGATTGAGGGAATAGTTTTTCCATCAATGCATCGTGATGGATGAAATCTATGCATAGGGCGTTAAAGGAAGACACATGCATTTGTGGGTCCCCTTTGCCACCATATTTATCAAATTTAGGAATCTCCATTCCTTGAGGGAAGGGAGTGTTCAGAATTGCGATCGACAATGGGCTATGCCGGAAGAATGGTTGGAAGATAGGTTGGGTAGAGGCTTGGGAGAGACTTGCCAACTAGCTCTGCATCTTACCCATATTCTAAAGAAAAGTGTTCAAAATAGGGTCATTAGAAGATAGAGGGCTAGAGGAACCTCCTCTAGAACCGCCATCTGAGCCACCACCAGAACCACCACCCGAGCCACTGCCACCTAGTAGGGCCTCCATCGAAGCCACCTCCACTTCCAAAGCCACCACCATGACTTCCGTCAAAACCACTTCCACCAGTACCACCTCCATTGCCAAAGCCACTGCCACTACCAAAGCCCCCACCGCTCATCCCGCCAAAACCTCCACCACTATAGGTGATAGGAGGGGTGAAGCTGAAACCCAAGGGGATCTTGTTCACTTTGATAGTGTCAAATCCCTTGGAGGTAGAGGGGATGTTGATTGAGGGTACGATATCAGTCATGTATACATAATTAGGAGGCATTGATAGTCCTATCTATCTCTCATGATCTTCAAAAGTGGCTCCTCATATAATGTTAGGATTGTTCAGAGGAGCACATGCATCAGTCAGACTAGAGAGACTAACCAAGAGTTCTATGCTTGTTTATACTTTTCCCACCATGTACTTTAATTTGCTAATAACCCAGTTAGCCCTAGCCAACTTCGGGTCTCTTTCCATGTGATGTTCCAAGTCACCCTTCCCTTTGCTAAGGGCGGAGATATATTCTGAAGGAATGTGAACAAACTCATGCTCGTCGAACAACAATGGTGTGTGAGATGTAGGAGGAGTTGGGATGTGATTAGTCTCATCAGAGAATTTGACCTCACCCCTTGACAACTACTCCTATGCAGCGAGACCAATGGCAGATCCAATAAAAAGGCTTATAGAGAAACTAGTGGCGACCTTCATCCTCTCCATCATAAGGTGTCGTATACTTCTAAGAATATAACTAAAGGTTGTGGACTAGGTTGTGATGCTCATAAACCTTCACAACACTCAGGGGCACAATGATCATAAGGTATAAGGGAAAGCTTCAACTCTAACGAATGGGAAAACATTGGTTCACATTGAGTTCACCAAAAATGTAAGAGAGGGGGACCAACCACATTCAAGGCCCTAGGTCATAGAGAGACAAGAGCAGAAGGCTGCCCTAACTTACCTTAGCTTAAAGGATGTTTTAGAAATGAGGGATGAGAATGATGAGGACTATAAGGTCCTTCAATCACTCTATAGACCCAAAACTTGCAATAGGGCTATGTGAGCTAGTTTTCAGGTTCAACACTATACCTCAGACAGCTCTTTGCTCAAGGATGAAAGCATAGTTCTGGGATGATAGTGGGGCACGCTGGTGTCTCTCAAGTGCATTGGAATTTGTATGACTAGAGGACTAAAAAGACAAGGTTAACCACTAGAAAATAGAATAACGACCTAGCTAATGGTTTTTAGGAGAACAAAATAACACTATGAAATAAGAAATGTATAAGCGAATGTGATAAAGTAAGTAGATTGAAGCTAGGGTGACCAAAATGATCTCAAAAAAGAGCTTGTTTGCTAGCTATCTCTAAGAAGCACGTCCACCTACACACAAGAAAGAGGAAAATTGTTGGGGGGTTGTATAGGGTCTTGCCTCAGTCAAACCCCCATTTTGGTGTTTCCACCTCCATGGAAAACCAAGATCGCAACTGTAGAAAGAAATGTGATAAAGGAAGAAATGAAAGTAAAGAACACAATGGCACTACAAAACAATATTATTCTACTCAACCAAGTCATAGAGGAGAGGAGTAGAAAGCTTACCACCTCCACCAAGAGCCCACTAGCTAATGGAGGAGAAAATGAGAGGACTCAATCCCCTGTTGCAAAGGTGTTGTTCCACACTTGCTCTATGGAGTTGACAGAGTGTTGTTGTTGCTACTATGGAATGCCCAGTGTTGCTTAAAGGCTAAGAGTGCAAGAAGTGAATGCTAGAAGGTTGCTTGAGCTTGTGAAGAAGATGGATTGAAAGGTTAGAGGATGAAATGAAGGAATGAAGACTAAATTTGAAGTGAGAATGATAAAAATGGCCATATTCGGGTCGGTTGGTCAAAGAGGGGACTTACAAATTGACTCCAATGGGAAGTGTAATGCCTCTGCATGCTTTAGACACAGGAATCCGTTAGGGAAGTAAGCACACCATGCAGACATCTATGCACCATGTGGGAATCCTTGACAATTATTCTTTTTCTGACACACAAAACAAATGCCAAGTGGAACAAAGGTTGTGGGCTGATGTGGATTTTTTCCTTCGAATTTGGTTTTCTAAGGTGAGGAAGTGTAAAAGGGGAACTTGCATAAGGGGTGAAAATTCGCTCCTATATAGTTACAAATGCAGATATTATCATGGAACATAAGAGGACTAAATAATCCTCAAAAATAACTTTTACTAAAAAATTGTATACTTGATAATAGATTGGATATACTTACAGTTCACAAAGTTAAAATGTCAAAAACTACCTTCAAGGAGATTGCTAATAGAATTTGGCCCGGTGCTAGGATCTATGTTAGTGAAGGAAATGGTTCTTTGAGAACAACAACAACTATGTGGAACCTTGCTAATATTCATGGAAATATTCTTTCAACCTTCAAAATTAGCTTGTAAACTTAGTTTACTCTATCCCCAAGTAATGTTCAATGGATAATCTCAAATATTTATGCTCCTAATTCAAAACTTGCTAGGAATGAGATCTGGGTGAAGCTTTGCTTTGAAGTTCTTGATTAGAAGGAGTTGAATTGGATGATAATGGGTGACTTTAATTTTCCCCTCTTAAATTCTACGAAGTCTGGTGGGATATAAGACTATTTTGAAAGAATGACAAATCTTGGAAAATTAATTATGGATTTTGGGCTAATGGATGTATATTTGAAAGGACCCCCTTTCAATTGGTCCAATAAATTTATCTAATATAGGTGAGATTAGATAGATTCCTAATCTCTGTTTCTTGAGACATTAATTTCAATTTATCTACTAATGTTATACCAAGAGTGGGCTCTGATCATAATCCTATACTCCTAAATTAAAAAATTCATAGAGCTAAGGGAACCTACTTATCTAGTTATGAAATCATGTGGTCCTCTCACACATATTTTAGGAAACAATTATGGGATGGGTGGGTCTTTAAAATAAATTGGAAAATTATGCTCAAACTATCACAAAACTCTATTAATATTAAGCTACATGTCAAAAGGTGGAATAAATATTTTTTTAGGAACATATACAAATAGAAGCAAATGACTTCAAGCAATCTTCTAACCATTTATAAGAAAATTATTGTTTGTACGATCGATGAAGTCACTCGTAATAAGGAAGATCCCTAAGTAAAGATTGGAATTTTGTCCTTATTAGAGAGGAAGTATTCTAGAAGCAAAAGTCTCAAATCGAATGGATCACTAAGGGAGATAAAAATAATAAAATTTTCCACCAATCTACCCTCAAATATACAAGAAGTAACAATTTTTCTAAACTTGTTGTTGATGTTGGTTCAAAATCCATTTTGGAAGAATAAATGAGTAAGACTACTATCAACTACTTTCAACAACTCCTTTGTTTGGACCCCCTCCCAATGATGATTTGGTGAAATTGATCCTGAATGTTATATGTACTAATTTTTTGAATGAGGATAACTAACTATGACAAGGAAAATTTTGGAGTGGGTAAAAGCTACTACTTTCTCCTTCTTATCTTATAAAACTTTTGGTCTAGATTGATTCTCGCCCCTTTCTTCTGAGATTTTTTGGGAAAGGATGTGATTGTTTCTTCTTACAAATTATTTAGTTTTGGGATAATTCTTAAGAAAGTTACTAATACTTTTCTTGTTCTAATCCCAAAAAGTAGAGAGCTCATTTCCATGGTCGATTTTTGACCCATTAGCCTTTGCAACACTATGTATAAGATCTTCTCCAAGCTATTGGTCTATAGAATAAAAACTTTCCTCCCTGGCTTGATGTCAACACATGAAAAGGAATTTGTGTTGAGTTGATAAGTTTTAAATAGAACCTTTCTTCCTTGGCTTGAACTCAACATATAAAAATGGATTTTTTTTTAGTCAAAAAATTCTTTATGATGCTATCTCTACACCTTTGTGCTTTCAATATCTAGTGAAGAGAAAGAAGTTATGATATATCAAGCATATAATAGTGTCATGCAATTTACTATTTGGAATCTTGAAAAATTGGGATCAAAGGGAAAATATTGAAAATGACTCATTCATGTTTCACCACTCCTATTTTCTATCCTTATCAATGGTCAACCAAAAGTATTTGTCAACAATAGAAAAGGGGTCAAACAAGAAGATCCAATTTATCTTTCTCTATTCATAATCATGGGTGAGGTTTGTTCGGTAGAAAAATTTCTAAGTTGGTTAATTCAAGGGAACTTGTTAATATAAAATCAGCTTCATCTTATCCCCCTTCACTCTATTGCAAGTATGAGCAAGTTTGGTAGTGTTGTCATTAATGTTTTCATTGATGTCAACACAGTTCAATATGTTTCAGATTGTACATGTATAGTTGGGATGCTATTGAGATGTTGTGAGTACTCAGAGCTATCCTTATGATGTTGTAGATGTGCTGAATTGATGAGTTTCCAAGTGCTTTTGAAAAAATTAATAAAGAGAGAAGTCAGAGTTATGAATGTGTTCAGAATGTGCTCTGGTATGTGCTTTGATTTTCTCCTATGTTGATCCTATGCTTGTGCGGATCTGAACGTTTGCTAATGGTGATCTAGTGGTGATATATCCTGATTTGTAGCTTCTGGTCTGATGAAGTGTGAAAGTTGTGTTCACTAGTGTGAGAACTATTCTGGTAGAGTTGGTCTTTTGTGTACTAGGAGAAATGTTTATGCTCCATAGTCCTCTGCTTTTCTATTTCAAATCTTGCAGATCTAGAATCTGTCTTATAATGGTGTTCTTTGGGTACTCACAAAGAATTTTGTGGTTTGGTGATTTAGAAGTTGAGTTTCATAATTGTTGTATGTGATTGCACAATCTGAATGGACTGATGGAAGTATTTTGGTGTTTGAAGATTGTTGCACTTGCTACAAATGTATCTAAAGGAACTTGAGATGTGTTCTCATGCATAATGAAGTGTGTTGTGTCATCCATGTGTTATCTTCTTGTTGGGAAGCATGTACATCAATGTTCATTTGTGTTTTCATTAGGTTTGGTTGACCTAGTGTTTACACTTTATTTGAAGAATTAAATTTAATTAAGGAAGCATGTGGTTGATCTGAGACATTATTGTTGGTCTTGGTTAAGTATTTTTTATTGGTCCACTCTCATTCCTTTCCACCATGGGAATGTTGAGTTGCCGACATAATTTGAATTTATGAAAAGAAGCTTATGTGGCCGACCTTGGAGAAAGTTTCTAAGGATGAAGATGGCATAAATGCAAGTCGAATTGGGAAGAATTGCATGATGATGTAAAGTAACAAAGTAAGCCACAAAGTAAAAGAGCAGAAGTGTGTGAAAGTGAGTTGAGGTAGCAGTACTTCATTGTGTTAGAATCCTGAAGGTAGTGAGTTGAAGTTTTTTAAAATATTTTAATCAAGGTTGCAGATGTGTGTTAATTGTTGTGGTGGATCTTTTGTTTTCTTTTGTATCAGTAGGCAGTGAGCCTCCCTGTTGGATAGTGAGTCCTTTTTGTAGGCAGTGACCCTTTGTATTTGGACAGTGAATCCTCTTCTGGAAAGTGAGCCTCTGTATTCAGTTTTTCTATCTCTTTATATTTTGAGTTAATCCTCACCATGGTTTTTCCCTCATTGGGTTTTCCATGTAAAAATCTGGTGTTCATTGTGTTGATTTTACTTTTTGTTATCTACATTTCATGTTCATACCTAACAACAAAATAGTGTGGTTGTGGAATTGATAAGTGTTAAAGTTTTAATTTTGAATTTTGTGACAACTGATTCACCCCCCCTCTCAGTTTTCCTACGCCTTTTAACACACTCATCAATAATTTGTAGATAAACTATTTTTTGGAAATTCTCTTTAAAGGAAGCAATGAGGTGGAAGAATATTTTGAGCAATTTTGTTGCTACTTCTAGACAATAAATAAACTAGTAACCTATTGTAATACGAGATTGAGTCCCTACAACATCAAATTATTGGCTTCTTGAATTGCAACATATCACATATTCCATCTAACTACCCAAATATCCCTCTTACAAAAAAGAAAATTCAAACTCGATATTGAAGTGTGGTTATGGGAAGAATACAAAAACTACCAAGGTGGAAAGATAATATTCTAAGTTAGGCTAGGAGGTTTCAAATCCTTAAGGCTTCTCTTCAAAGAATACTAGTATACTTCCTCTCTCTTTTTAAGATATCTAAACTCATGATGGATAAAATTGAGAAAATCCAAATATAATAATTTTTTACTAGTATTGAGGAGACAAAAATATTAGCATTGATTCACTGGGACATTGTTTGTAAACCCAAGGTTGTGGGGGGCTTGTGTTGAGGAAAATCCAAAAGCTAAATAGATCCCTAATACCTATAGTTCGGTGGGGTTTTACGAAGGACAAAAAATATTTAGTTGACATCATTAAAGCCAAATATTTCAAATAAAGAGATCCTAATATTTTTTCTTTTTTGAATTCATCCCAAAAGGCTACCTAATTTAGAATAATATAAGTAGAACTAGAAGCCCTCTAGCTAAGGGAATAAGATGGAAAGTGTTAATTAAAAAACATATTTGATTATAGAAGGAAAATTGGACTAATTTGAGGGAACCTTTTAAGGTTCCTTAGAAGTGGAAACTTCACATAATTCTAACCAATAGATTTGGAAGCTCAATAGAAATATATTTAGTTAAGGAAGGATTAGGAACTAAGTGTAAACAGTTGCATGGGTTTTCCATTAGTGATGTTGTGGTTGCTATTTCTCATATCCAAATTAGGATAAAATTTGTAAGGTTACCTATATTTCAACAAGAGGACATATTATTTTGGAGTAAACCCAAAAGGCTAGTATTCTATGGCTTTAGGATACTCTATTCAACTAGAAAACTCAATAATTGAAAAGAGGTGGAGTAAGATCTAGAATTGAAAGCTCACCCCCAAAATTAACCACTTTTGGTGGACTATTGTTCATGATAAAATTATCATGTTGAATAATTTACAAATAAGGGGATTCTCCTTTCTTAATAGATGTATTCTTTGCTCCTCTAATGAATAAATAGTGGAGCTCAATTTTTTCCATTTTGAGTATACCCAACAATTATGAGAAAGCATTTAAAAAAAAAAATCAATTGGGTTATGCCAGACTCTATGAAATCCTTTGTAGAAATTGGTCTTCCCCCCTTTAGGGATTGTGGAACTTAACTCCATTTGAGAATCTAAAAAGAAAGAAACAATAAAATATTTAGAGATAAGATCAAAAAGATGATGTGACCTTCAATGACATTCATAGTGCCATTATTAAAAATATGGAAGTAGTAGGCTTTAAAAGCTTGTGTGTCCTAATTTGAGAGAATGTAAAATTTATTGTGTTTGGTGATTATTAGATATACTAAAAATATTGACTTCAATAAACAAAGACTAAGAAAGGATATGAGGTATGTTAGGTCTCTTGTAAAAAATTATAGCCCCTTTTGGTTAGGTGTCTTCTTATTTGTTGGATTTGTTTTGGGCTATACTAAAGTGGTGTGGGGAACATGAGCTTTATTTTTCCTAATGTATTCAAGTATTGGCATTTCAATGTGAGTTGTGACTTCGATAGGGAGTCTATCTTGGATTTTATCTAAGTTGTTAGAGTATTGGGGATGTTCTTCCCCTAATCCTTGGCATCAAGGATTATAAAGGTCTGATCCCATTGGGATCCTCAACATGGGATCATAAACATGAGATATTTGGTAATGGCTCTTTATTGAAAAGATCTAGCCTATGTTTTATGGTGTGTGCTTCTTTGATCTTGAAGGGAGGAAATTGTACAAAATCATGTTGTGTAATGGGAAATGTACTAGTATTTATCAAGGTATTGGAGATGGGTGTACCCACATCCCATGTCCAATAAGTAAGTGAGCTACAAATGGCTTGATGGTTCGATACTCACCATGTTGGGATTATGTGGGAGTTTTATGTGATTCCTTCATTTCTTCTTGAGGTGTGGTTAATATGGTTACAACATTGGTGTGGAAGGCTTGATGAGGTGGTGATGGATGTAGATAAAGGTCCCAGGTAAGGGATTTGGTATATTTGTTGGGATTTCAGTGATTTCATTGCTCTCATCTTGTGGTAGATAGATAGGTGAAGGCCTGATGGCCCAACGGGGAGGGCATTGTAATGATACTAGTGTTAGACACACATGACAACTAAGAGGGGGGGTGAATTTGTTGTGTATTAAAACCTTTAAAACCTTATTAAGTATTCATGTAAATGTATAAAACTAAAACACATCCACAATCATTCACAATAGAACACTAGATTTTTATGTGGAAAACCTTATAAGGAAAAAACCATGGTGAGGATTAGCTCACTATATAAAAACCAAAACTGACTACAAGAGGCTCACTGCCCAAAAAGAAATTCTCATTGCTAAGGGCTCAATGCCTAGGAAGATCACTTCTTCCAAATTAAAAGGAAATAGTTACAAGGAGGTTCACTACCTCAGAGAAACTAGAGAAACCACAACAATGTCTCTTTACCATTGACAACCTTCAACTCACTTCCTCCAACAACTTCTAGCACACTAAACTGTAGACACCTTCTGCTCACTAATTCTAATAGTCTTAGGCATTCTTGCTTGTACTCAGATCTCAACACATGATTATATATACATCATTCCATGCTACACACTCATCCAACACTTTGACCTTACATATATATCTTTCGCAACCTTGAATAACCTTCTCTAGGTCAACTTCAATGAAATGTATGTACCTCAAATGTCTAACCACCAAATAGGTTGACACCAAAAACCTCCATGGTGGAAATAAGTGAGGGAAACCCACATCAAGGGTTAACTATGACCCAAATCTCCATCAACATACTATACCAGGATTCCACAAACTATGAATCTCATCCAAAAACAATGTTAACACACCAGGTTGGCCAAATGGATATTAAAACTATCAAGCAACCAATTCACACTACATTCTATTGACCATGTAGAAACATTACACAACACCTTGGAATATTCCAACATCAACATAATATTCAAAAACATTGGTGTAAACACATGACATTGAGAATACTATCATCCTGTGCAACTAGTCAAACTACCATTGAGAGACAACTCATGAACTAAACTTGTGGAAGAAATCAATAGTAGAAAAACCAAGGGAAGGTAGATATAGGAAATATTAGCACATTCCTAAATTCACAAGACAAGAAAATTTAGCATGGAGAAATGCACAACAATTCTATTTTTCCCAGATATCTCTCTTCACAAGCCAAATATAGTCTAACATACTATAAAACATATCTTCTATTGTCGCATGATATAGAACTTAAAACTATGGATGTAACACCTTCGAAGACTTTTGATCATCACTTTCAAAACACACAAGCACATCTTCAAAAATGAAGAAATGTGGAGAAAAATATAGAACACTCCCTAATCACCTTGTATAATCATTATGTAAATTTTCTCAAAAGCACTTGGAAACCGATTAACCCTATTGCATCTACAACACCTACTCAACACAATACACACCTACTCAACATTTCCATACTATAGGTTGACATCAGTGAAAATATTGATGAAAACATAGTGCAACAATCTCCCCCTTTGTCATTGATGGAAACATTTGCTGGAAAACCATCAACAACAAAAGCAACTTTGTATCTCCAATACTCAAGCAACTCTTCCCCTTACTTGAACATCTCTTTTCCTATATTTTTTATACTTCTCTCCCCCCCTTTGATATCAATGACAAAGGGAAACACCTGCACACTTCACTTTGGGAACAAGATGTGCTCCCCCTGACTGCATCAGCCAAAGAGACCACTACCTTCTCCCCCTAAGAGGTAGCCTTCATCAATTCAGGACAAAGAATACATCTTGAATTACTCCCCTAGAAAGATGCACAATTTTATGCATCTAGTTGAAGGAAGGAGGGGAAATAATCCCTAGCTTATGTCTGAGATACTCAAATGTATCTTTTAGAAGAGCCTTTATGAATTTTTTTTCTATTTGATCCTTTGTAGGCACATACTCCAAATTCACTTCCTTCCTAATAAATTTATATCTTAGAAAGTGACACCAAATACAAATATTCTTTGTTCTTGAATGCATTACATGATTTTTTAAAATGTTTATAGTGCTTTTATTATCACACAAGATAGGAATAGGTTCATCATATTATATTTTGATATCCTTCAATGTCTTCTTCATCCATAGCACCTATGTATAGCAAGATGTTGCAACAATGTATTTTCCTCTGTAGTAGATAATGACACTGAATCCTACTTCTTACTTATCCAAGAAACTAGCCTATTTCCAAGGAAGAAAGCACCTCCACTTGTACTTTTGTCATCAATAAAACTTTTCCAATCTACATTTGTGTAAGAACTCAAAGAGAAGTTAGTATCCTTATAATACCATAGACCATAGTCCAAAGTTCCCTTCAAATATCTGATTATCCTTTTGACTAATACCACATGTGACTCTCTAAGATCTTCTTGAAATATTGCCACAAGACATATTGCATGCATACTATCAGGTCTATTTTTAGCTAGATATAGTAATCAACCAATCATGGATCTATACTTAGTCTAATTTATCTTAGAAGATTCATCATTTTTCCTTAATTTACAACTAGTAACCATGGGAGTACATACTAGTTTAGAATCCTCCATTCCAAACTTCTTTAACATATCCTTTACATATTTTGATTATGAAATGAATATCCCTTTTCTGATTGACTAATTTGTATCCCAGGAAGAAATTCATCTCCCCAAGCATTGACATTTCAATCTCATTTTTCATCTCCTCTGCAAAATTTTTACACATGGTCTCATTTCCTCCAAAGATTATATCATCAACATACACAACCACAATTAGGATTTTATGTATCTCAATTTTGAAGTAAATTTTGTTGTCTATGGTACCTTTCTAAATCCCTACAGTAGTAAGTATTTGTCCAATCTTGTATACTAGGTTCTAGGAGACTGTTTGAGCCCATATAATGCCTTCTCCAACCTATAGACCATATCAAGATCTTTTGATAACTAAAAACCTTCTGATTGTTCAATGTACACTTCTTCTAACTCACTATTAAAAAATTCAAACTTGACATCCATCTAATATACCTTGAAGTCTTTATGTGCTACAAAAGCCAAAAACATCCTAATAGCCTTTATTCTTGCTACTAGAGCAAAGGTCTCTTAGAAATCTATTCCTTCCACTTTTGAGTAGCCTTTACACACAATCATAGCCTTGTTTCTAATAACTTCTCCATTCTCATTCAACTTGTTCTTGAAGACCCATTTAGTTCCTATCACATTCTTGTTTTCTAGTCTTGGGACTAGCTCCTGTATTTGATTCTTCTCAATATGCCTCAGTTCTTTTTCCATAGAATTGATTCAATTTTTATTCCTACATGCTTCAATAACTATTTTAGGTTCTATTTTAGAGAGTAAACAAAAAAATTACTTGTTCCTCTACCATAGTAGTTTTTCTTCTTGTCAGTACACCTTTGCTCATGTCTCCAATTATTTGATCATCAAAATGATTTTTTTACACATACTTAGGATTCTTAGGGTTATTTTTTGAAGTTTCTTCCTCTTCCAATAAAATCTCATTTTTTTATTCTTCTTCTTTTTCTTCTCCTCTGTAAAGGGGTTCATCAAATTCATATCCTTTTACCAACATTGAGCTCTGATGTGATTCTTCATCCACTTTGACACTTGCACTTTCAATTATCTTCTTTAGTCTATTGTTATTGCACCTGTATGCCTTGATCTTTGTAGAGTATCTAAGGAAGATTCCTTCATTTGATCTTGCATCAAAATTTCCTAAGTTTTCTTCATCCCTCATGATATAGCATTTACTTCCAAACACTCTAAGATATTTCACAGTAGGGGTTTTTCCATATCATAACTCATAGGGAATCTTTGAAATAGTCACCCTTTCTTGTCCTCTATTGAGAATATAAATTGTGGTATGAATAAATTCTCTCCAATAGACATTCGGTAGATTTTATTCCTTCAACATGGTTCTTGCTACCTCTTGAATTGTCATGTTCTTCCTCTCCACAACCCCATTTTGCTACAAATTCCTAGGAGCTGATAAATATCTTTTTATCCCATGATCTTCACAAAAATTGTTAAACTCATTTGAGGTGAACTCACCACCTCTGTCAGACCTTAAGAACTTTATTTTCATATCCATTTCATTCTTAAATATAGATTTAAATGCTTTAAACTTATCTAGAGCTTTTTATTTTTCCTTGAGAAAGGTCATCCAAGTCATTCTAGAGTAATCAACTATTAACAACATAAAATACATGTCACCTTGAGGGCTTCTTGTTCTAGTAGGTCCACAAAGGTCTGTATGCACCAAATCTAAAGGTCCTATAGTAGAATATTCCTTAGTTTTGAACATGTTCCTTCTTTGTTTTTTGAACTAACACTTTGCAAATAACATTGATAGGCTTTGTAATTATTGGAAAGTCTCTCATAGCATGGGTAGAGATGATATTTACTAAGCTATCAAAATTGATATGACACATTCTTTTGTGCCACAACTAACTTTCATTGATTTGAGTCACAAAGTACTTGCCACCAACACTTTTGAGCTAATAAACATTTCATTTTGTCATTGTTCCTACTATAACCAAGATTCTGGAACTTCATTTTCTAATTTCACAACCATCATACTAAAACACCAGATTGTGTCCTCTACTACACATTTGTCATGCACTGAGAATATTATGCCAGAGAACCTTGAATAAAGAACATCATATATCTTATGCTTTCCATCAAAACTAATTGAACCTTTTCCATAGATCTTTGTAGATGTGTCACCACCAAAATTAACACAATTACCATCATATTTCTTAAGGTTAAAAAACTTACTCCTATCACCTGTCATATGATTTGAACATCCTCTATCAATTATCCAGTTGTTCCTCTCCTATTTTGCATGAAAGGAAATCAACATAGTTCCTTCAATACTGTGACCTATTTTCAAATAAATTTCCTTCACACATCTCTTAGGATTAGTAGAATTAGTTCCAATATTCAAATCCATGAACAAGCATTCATAACTTTTATTATCCGGGTAGTCTGATTCCTTATAATTAGATGTACCACTATCTTCTTTAACATAATAACTCTTCTTGAAGGATTTACCTTGATGATTTTTATGTTTGTCATTTGAAACTTTACTTGGAAATTTTGAAGCATAGTGACCTAATTTTTTTTAATTGAAACACTTTAAAGGTAACTTAATTTTTTATCTTCCAATGCCCTTTTTCAAGCTTCTTACAAAATTTACTCCCACTTCATAAAAAACACCAGATCAGATGACACAATTACTATCCTTGATGACAATGAGATGGAAGGCTTAAACCATGGTGGAAGAAGGTCTAAAATATTGGCTATGGTGGTGGGAAAATGACATGAGAGTAAGAAAAACATAGAGCCCTAAAGAAAAAAGTACCCAAAGCCCACTGAAGAGTGTTGAAAAGAAAGAAGAGGAAAATGATTCCTCAACTGAAGAATTTCCTAATAGTTTGGGAGGAGACTCAGCTGAAGAGAGGATTTAGATGAGGAAAGCAAAGATGGTAATGGTGATGAGGAAAAAGAGGAGGAATTGCAACATGAGGTGGCTCGGGAGGAGGAGGAAGTAAATGTTATGGAAAATCAAGTGAGGGACGAAAATGCCAATAAAGAGGAAGAAAAGGCTGAGGATGATGGGAATGGAAGGATTAAAAGACTTGAGGAAAGAATGCAGATTTTGGAAAAGAGGATAAATGAGAAGGCGGGGACAACAAACTTCATGCCCTCAAAAGTCTAGTGAATGGAATTATTGAGGAAAGATTGAAGGTCTTGGAGCAAGGGATGCAAGATAAAGGAGATGAAAAGAAAATTAAAATCCTAGAAGAAGTGGTTCAGAACGTGTGTATGGTGGTCGATGCTATTATGTAGAAGTTTGTTATGGAAACTATTTCTGGCATGGGAAAAATCAAAAAGTACCAAAAGAAAAAAGCAACGAATGATGGTGAAGACTTGGCTAGCAAGATGGAGCTAAAGGAAATAGTGAAAAAAACTATTGAAGACCTAATGAAAGCATGGAGGATGATCGAGGATGCATAGCTTGGATGCTTTGTTGTGCGGATTTTCTTTTTGTTTTTGATGATTATCTCTACTATGTTTAATAGGACTGTTGCTACCTGGTTATGGTCGTGGGTGCCAGAACTTAAATATCTTTAATGTTGTTAATATATTAAGTAGGAACATTATCATAGATGTTTATAAGGATTGTAGATGGTTTAGGAAGGATGATACTAATGCTAGATTAAGGTTTTTTGATTTGTATGATAGAATTGCTATGTTTGATTGTATGGGTATTGGTTAAGCTTTCTGTTTGGGGGGGAAGTTTGGGGGGCTTCTTGTTTTGTTGTTTCTTACCACCTGCTATTCTTATCATGATGTACTAATTTCTTGGGGGAGGGCCCTTTCCCTACTTAATCAATCAAAAACATCCAAATTAGATTCATCATTCCTCTCTTTATTGTTGAATTTAAAAACAATTTATTTCCTTGGAGCATCTTTATCAAGATCTCTTCATTTAAAAGTAGTTAAAGCACCAAATAATTGATCTCTATTATATTGATCTAGATTATGAGCTTCGTCAATAGTAGAGACTTTAGAACTGTAAGATTTAGGAAGGGATCTCAATACCTTTTTCACAATTTCATTTTCCTCTAGTTTTTCTCCAAGACCGTTGATGGAATTGATAATTTCATCCACCATATGCATGTAGCCTACAATATCTTCATCCTATAACATCCTTAGGGTTTCAAAATTGGACTTAAAACTCTACATATTTTCTTGATTGACCTTATCATCTCCTTCATAAATACTTTTCAACTTCTCCCAAACCTCTTTAGTAATTTTGTAGCTTATCACCTTCACAAGTTCTAAATCCAAAAGCCCACTCAAAATAGAATTCCTTGTTTTTCCATTGTTCTCATACTCCTTGGTATCATCTTTAATTTTTGGAGGAGTATTAGGAATAGTATATCCATTTTTGACTTATTTCCATACACCAAATCCTAATGCAGTGAGAAGGATTCCATCTTGTCCTTCCAAAAAGTATAATTTGTTCCATCAAACATAGGAGATTTAATACCATCCATGAGTTCCATCTAGATCTACCTGAAGTAGTTAAGCTTTTTCCAAGGAACCTCTGGTCTGATACCAATTGTTAGACACACAAGACAACTAAGAGGGGGGATGTACTAGTTATGCATAAAAACCTTCAAAATCTTATTAAGTATTAGTATGAATATAGACAAATGAAACTGCAACACATCCACACTAATTCATAATAGAAAACCAAATTTTTACATGGAAATCCCTATAAGGGAAAAAACATGGTAAGAATTATCTCACTATATAAAAACGAAAACTAATTAAAAGAGGCTCACTAGTTGAAGGGATCACTTCCCAGATTACAAAGAAATAGTTACAAGGTGGTTCACTACCTCATAGAAACTACCATAGTGTCTCTTTACCATTTGCAACCTTCGAGTCACTGCCTCCAACAAATTTTAGCACACTACACTGTAGAAACCTTTTGTTCACTACTTTCGATAGTCATGGGTGTTCTTTCTCGCACTCATATCTCAACACATGATTACATATACACCATTCCATTCCAAACACTTCTCCAAAATTTTTGCCTTGCATATATATCTTCCACAACCTTGAATAACCTTCTCTAGGTTGGATTCAATGAAACACATGCACCTCAAATGTACAACCATCAAATAGTTCAGAACCAAAAACATCCATGGTGGAAATAAGTAAGGGTGGACCACATCAAGGGTTAACCAAGGCCCAAATTTAAATTGACATAGTACACTAGACTTCCACAAATGACGAAGCTCATCTACAAACAATTCTAACACACCAAGTTGGCCAAACCAATAGTAACACTATCAAGAAACCAAATTCACACATCTTACAAACCATGTATCAACATTACAAAACACCCTAGAATATTCTAACATTAACAAAATATTCAAAAAAATTGGTGTAAACACATGACACTAAGAATATTGTCATCATGTGTAACCAATCAAACTACCATTGAGATACAACTCATGAACTAAACGTGTGAAACAACTAGACACTATACAAACCAAGGGAAGGTAGGTACAAGCAATATTAACACATTCCCAAATTTGCAAGAAAAGAAAATTTAGCCCGTAGAAATGTGGAGCAATTCCATTTCTCCTACATATCCCTCTTCACAAGCCATAGACAATCCAACATATTGTGGAACATATCTTCTACTACCACACTATCCAGAACCTAAAACTCTAGATATAACACCTTCGAATACTTTTGATCATCACTTTCAAACTGCACAAGCACATCTTAAAGAATGAAGAAATGCAAAGAAAAATAAAGAATACTCCCCAATCACCTTGTACAATCTTTATGCAAATTTTCTCAAGGGCACTTGGAAACCAAGTAACCCAGTTATATCTACAACACGTGCTCAACACCATACACACCTACTCAACATATACATACTAGAGGTTGACATTAATGACAACACTGATGACAACATAGTGCAAAAACTATTTCATTGCATCCTCCATTCTCATTATTTACCAACAAAGGAAATCATTAAGGGTTGATAACATGCAAAGGGAGTTAAGCGTTGAAGCTCTATTTCACATCAAGGACTTGGTAATCATTATGTTTCCTTTTTTAGTTGATATGCAAGTGGTCAGGGTGTTTATTAGTAATAGAATTGATGGTATGAAAATACATGATTTTTTTGTGGCCCAAAATCCTCCAAGTGTTTTTGTTGTCTATTTTCAATAGTCCTTAGCAAATCAAAATGTTTAGATTTAATACTTTTATTTGCTTGGCTGTTTAAAATCTTAGTCAAAAAAGGAAGTATCACAACATATCTTTGTTTGAGTTTTATTCAAAAAAGGAGGGCTTCATGTGAATGAAAGAGAGATAAAAGCTTTGGTGAAATGATAGTTTCAAAGAGGTTGAACATCTAGGGTTTTCAAGCTATTTGAACCCTATCCATAGAATAGTTATAAAGATATGCATGACAACAATTTTTTTTGTAAGAACCATTTCTAAAGAGTATCATGGAGTTCCTATGCATGACTTCAGGTTGTTTGAATCAATATGTAAGGTGAAAAGGAGAGAGTGGAAGTTATGATAAAACTTTAAATATCAGTTGCCTTCAGCCATGTAGATGTATGTAGGGATATGTACATGAGAATCAACATGGTAATAAAGAACAAGTCTATTATATGTAAACCCTTTTATTTTCATCTTCACTATCAAAATGAAATGCCTATAGTTTTCATTATAAGATGTGCATATAGAAAGGTATATGTAGAGGCAAGGTTGAGAGTTTCAAAGAGGAAAAGGTGTAAAAATGACATATTCATTCATGAAACCCTCACATCTAATATGAATAAGAGAAAAGAAAAGGTTGTAATGACAGTTTAGATAAGAATTTTCATCAAAGAAGACAAAATTTTCCAATGAAATCAAGGAAATGAGGCACCAATGAATGAAGCACAAATGTTTGCAAGTTAGAAAGCCTTTGAGGACCTTATCAAAATTTTCTCAATAATTGTATTTTCCAATGAATAGAAAGCATACAAAGTTACAATACTTAGATCTACCATAGTATATACCATGTGATCTAGGGCAGTGACATGAAATAATAGAGGACAACAACAAAATAAGAGGACAATCTAATGTACTTGAAAACATCTAAGGATCCTTATGGGAAGACAAGGATTAAGACTCCTATTACTTCAATACAAAGATAGTCATCTTATACAAGTGACTTGATAGTTCCATGGCATTTGAAAGGATGGGAATCACCTTAAAGTAAGAGTAGGGAAGTCACAATGCCATGAAATAAAAAGAGGACTATCAATGAAATAAAAGGATGGCTGTCACCATGAAAGGACAATCTTATGAATGAGGTCACAAACAAAAGCTCAAGACATTTAAAGATGATAGTCATTTCAAAGGATAGTAACTTTGTAATAGGGAGTAAAGTTATCTTAAAAGAAAATGAAAAGGGTAGTGATTAGAGTTCTTGCACAATGTTATTAGGTTTTTAGAGATTAATATGAGTTAATTGGCTTGTCATGTGGTCTATAGATTCATTTTTTGTTTCTTGGAGATTTTAAGTTTTCTTAGCATTGTACAACATGCTGAAAATACCAAGGCTCTATAGAAAGATTGTGAGATTATTGAGAAAGCCATCCAGGGATTTTTACCAACAAACAAGACCCACTCCACAATGAATAGTTTCAAGGTAGTTTGTTTATTATATGACAATATCTCTGGAAGTTTAATCACAATGATCGAGAAAAGGTGGTTTAGTGTCACCATACAATGAATAGTACAATCTATAGGTGACACTCATGTAAACATAGTCCATAGATATGGCATACCTCATTGAAGACTCACAAAATACTTCCATAGGTAAGTAGTGTTGACAAAGGCTAATGATAGTCTATGTAAGTGTTCATTAAATTATTCATGGAAAATTGAAAAGAGAAAAGATAGACAATATTGCCATTAAACATGAAAGTCATAGTCAATAAGAAGGACATTTTCAATGGTATCAAAGATACATAGTAGCAATCATGTACTCTTAGAAGGATCTCATAAAGATTATGAGAAAGTGTAGTCTTAGGAAGTCAAAGGAAAATTCAATGATAATCACCATGAGATAAAGTTTCAAACCTAACAAAGGGAAAGCACATTCAATGTATAATAATTTTTTCAAATATTGTGAAAAAGGTTTTAATGACACTTTAAAAGAAGGAAGATTGATGATAATGAGGTAGTGGTATAAAGGATAGTCATAGCCTTATGATTTTCATAATGAAGTTTTAATCTTCTCATACCTATGAATCACTGTGACAACCATTGGTGTTCATTATTGTAGAGTAATGCTCATTATTACATACCTTTTTCCTTTGTAGACCTATTTTATTGTCATAAAGAAAGTGATAGATGAATGTTATCATGGCACAGAGGCCACATCATAATAAATAAAGTTTCATACCTAACAAAAGAAGATTGGCATCAAAGAAGGATAGACCATGAAGAAAGCATAAAATGGTGAAGAACCATGGAGTAAGGAAGATGAATAAAGGCAATCAAAACAAGGTTTTTAGAGGACATTCATATTAATCATCAAATAGACACTCTATGAAAATCCGCAAGCAAGGATCCAACTAGAGATCACAAAGGGGTAGAGATAAATGAAGGGATCCTAACTAATGGATATGATGATTAAAATTTTCAAGGGAGAAGGGATCTTACATTATCTTCAAGTTATTCCATCATGTGTCATTAGAAAAGGTGACTCCATAAGGTTTTGTCATAGTTGAAGAAGTAATGCATTATCACATTTCCATCATAAAAAAGGGGTAGGATACATTAGTATATGGTAGAGCTATTTCCAACATAGGAAAATCCTTTAAAAGGTGTATGGACAATGAATAATACCTCTAATATCTCTTAAAACTTGCCAATATTATTGAAGACCTCTACCACGAGTTGAAATACTAAAAGTGTAGGAGTCAAACCCTAAATGAAAATGCTATTAAGTGTGACAAACAGGTGAAAAGTGAAGGATTGAACAAAATGAGCTTAGAATAAGTCTTTGGAGATGATCAAGAAGCATGTGATACGAAGAGTCAAAAATAAAAAACCTTGACAATCATACCAAGAATTGATAAATGAAAGGAAAAGGTCTTTAAAGGGTAGCCATATTAAAAGTTGATGACAATAAATGAAGGGAAAAATGCAAGATTGTAGAACCATAACATTTTAATAGGTACACTTGACATTTCATGAACATCAAAAAATTCAAAAACTTAGTTAAAACCCTTATTGGATCATGGAGGGTAGCCATGGGCATATGAATCTCTTAGCAACTCCATGTGAACATAAATATTATGATTATATCAAAAGGATAGTAAGTTATTTTCTATTAACAAGTTTCTCAAGAGAAAGGTTTTGGTGAACAAAAGGAAACAATAATGTATAGAAGATAGACCTATAAGTTTGAGTTTTGTGGTAAAGAGAAGAGAAAGGATTATATGACAATCAAACCTTTGAATAAGAAGGCAGTCACACTATGACCAAAGGGCGGTTGCAAAGTTCCAAACTTGAAATAATGATATAGGTCATGATAGGGGAAGTCATGATACAAAGAAGTGACAAAATTGAAGCAATATCAACATTACCATGAAGACACAAATGCACAGTCCTATTAATATTTTCAAAGTGATAGTGAATGACATTATAGTGGTATTTTAGTTAACCTTACATGATAGGGTGATAGATTTATAAATTTTTGAATGCATGCATCACTTAATGGGATATAAATTCTCCTATGCCACCTTGAAGACCTAGTCATATTCAAGCTTTTAGTCTTCTTCACATGACTCTTTGACATGCCTATCATCATGTAGGGGTTTTCACAAGTTGAGTATCCTAAAGGGTTAGTTTTGAGGCACTCACAATGATTTTTATGCTTAGGGTATAACTTGGAGTTGGGTGAAGTTTGAGGCCATATACATACAATTTGGAGTAGTTTTGAGCCTTAAAATGAAGATTTTTTTCCTTGTATTCCAAAAAACTTAAAAAATTCATGTAAATTGATTGAAAGCATCAATTCCAATTAGTATCATGCATATTTTTGAAGACTTTTTCAAGTTTAGTTGTGGCACATTTCAAGGGGCATGCAAACGGTAAGAGGTCAAGAGTTAAAAGTCAACTCACCTTTACTAGTTTTTGCATGATTTTACATGTATTCCAAGAAAGAGTTCCATTCCAAACAACTTTCAATCAACATGCAAACTCAACCTTCTCTTTGGAAACAACTCTAATCATTGAAGAGGTGGCTTTTCTTTAAAGATAAGTGTCCAAGTCTGTTTTGGGAGTTCTTTGCTCATTATTATTTTTGGTATTGTAATCTTTGAAGGATCTTTCCATCAAGAAAAACATTGAAACTTAGAGATATTTTTTTTGTATGCAGTTGAAATAAAGAAAATAAGAACCCTAGGTTTGATGTATACACCTAGGATTCAAATTTTGTGGGTTTGATGTGTGTGCGGGTTATTTTTTATTGTTTCATTAATATGGAGATCAACAAGGTGTTTAGATTGAATTTTAACCATGAAGGTGAGCCAATAAGACTTGGATTTTCATCTTATAGAGCCTTGGAATGGATTAGAATTGATTGAAATTGATTAACCTAATTAGACTATATATGACCTAATATGCAACATGCAAGATATCAATAATTAATAGACTGGAACAAAGAATTGTAGGTACATCTAGGAAATGTAGAATGATGTGTACCTGCCAATAAAGTTTGGTTTTGATCACTGTAGGAGGACAGAGTAACCCAAGATTTTTTGGGTCCTTGTAGGGGTGTCCTACTCTATTTTTGTAGTCCTCTAATGATAGATTTGATACCTATGTTTTCACTTGTAGACTTGTTGGATCATTGTCGCATAATTTTGTAGGTGAGTTTCCATAAGTTGAAAAAATGTAGGGATTCAAATGTAACAATGAATAAATGATCCTCAAACTTTCTTCAATCCTCTTTAAACCTAAAATCTACACATTCAAAGAGAAGAAATATTGTGTCATTTAGGGGTTTTCCTTGGTCAAACCCCATGTTAGTGTTTCCACTTCCACAATGGAAATGTCAATGATAAAAATGGATAAATTATAGGAAGGAATGATGAATAATCAAAGTATTGCAACTCAACACCCTTCAATGGATTCCTTGAAGGACTAAAGTCATGCACATCACTTCAAGATCTTGGGTCTTGCTTGCTTGATTGAATTGAATTGCTTGGAGACCTACAACAAGGGTTAGACTTCACAAAAAATGATAACATAAACACATACTAACTCACATAATATTTGACATGATGTTAGGATCTTGAATTTTTGCAATAAAAATCTGAAATGGTACTCTTGACTACTATTGAATTTCTCTTGATCACCAAATTTTCTAATAGTTTCTAGATAGGTTTCAAATGATGCAATAACTAGGTATTTATAGGAATTTCTTTAATTTCCTAAAAATTAAATCCTGATAGCCAACTTTTGCAACTTGAATTTTAAATGTTAAATGCTAACATTGACATATTCAAATTTGGGTCTCGACATAATAGGGGGATTGGGATGCCTAAGGGCATCCCAATGCTGGTCCTATTTTCCAAGAATTAGGGTGTTGGGGAAATAAATAAATAAATGCATTTGTTCAATGCTTGTAATTCATTATAAAATGGTAAAATTAGGCTATAGAATGCATAATTTAGGAAATTAGGGTCTCAATTAGGCTCGATAGTTTAGGGGGGACAAAACATAGTGTGAAATTATCAAGGGTGATAATTTACAACACTACATTTAGCCCCCATTTTAGTGAGAGTATGAACTTACACTCAGACTCACACTAAAGTAGAAAATATATGTCAAGAGGGGTCTAATTGTCCAAATTTTGAAGAAATAGGATGATAAAGGATGTAGGGGGTGCACAAGCTCCCAAGATCTAAGATCACATGGAAAAGCAACATAAGCAAAAAGGAACACACACATGTATGAAATGCAACAAGACAACATACATAAACATACAATGTCAAAATGAAATGCAAAATGAAGGGTGTGGATAATCACAGGCTAGCAAGTTGTGTTATGATAGGATCCACATCAAAGGTGTTCATGACTCACACAATACAAAATTATGATATTTGGTAGGTGAATCATAAATAGGAAGGAAACATGGGCTAGTGAAGACAAATATTCAATAGGTGAGCCACCAAGACAAGGTATCAAAATGAGAAACACACTAGGTCTACGAAAGTCCACTATTCACTAGGTGTGCACCCATGATGAGAAATTAGAAACACACTAGGTCTAGTGAAGTCCAATATTCACTAGGTGTGCACCTATGTCAACCAATCCAAGAGTTATACTCCTTGATAATCTTGATAAGGTGCCACAAAATGATCAAGATACTATGCCAACAAAACACTAATTTCAACACATATGAATAAAGTGAAGAAAATAATGCCAATGTATGCCCCCACCTTAAACAAATTACAAAACACCATACAGTGAGCAATTTATTTAAGGTAGAAAATGATAAATGTCATGTAACCAAAAGATCACAAGAACTTATTTGGAAAGCCCTATGCCAATGATATGTTTCTAAGTAAAGCTACATCATGATAAGGGGTTTCCCCCAAATGCAATCCAAAAAAATAACATAGAATATGAACACATAAGGGATCCACAAATCTGGGGTCAGTATACGTATTTTCTATAGTGATATAATAGAGTTGGGAACTAAAATTATTTTCCAAATACTCATGGAAAAATAAGCACAATAGAGGAATGACACATAAAGATAAGACGAACAAAATTTTGGGCCAACATAGAAGAGACCTAAATGTCTCAATTCCTTGCATTGTCCCCACAAGATAAAAAGAAAATACAAAGCTTATGACATATAGAAGAATGAATATACAAATAGAAGAATGTCATGATAGGTTCATTTCCATTGTATCCTTGTGCCAATGGAGCAACAAGGCTCATCCAAAGAAAACTCAAAAACTCAAAGGCACACCAAGAAACAAAACATGAGAGATCACATCACATGCAAGAAACATAAAAAATACATGAAAAAAACCCAAAGGAGTACTACACATGCGAGCTAACCTAAAGCAGGTCATCTACATACCAATCTTTCTCATCATATAGGGAAGGATAACAACTAGCTAAAGTGACTACAAAAAGTGTCATACTAGGAGAATCTCTAGGTTCAACACATGGTGGTTCACTCTCATCAAGAGGATCATCACAATTTCCCTCATCTAAATTCATTTTCTTTTAAATAAAACATCGAGCTCATTATAAACCTATTCATCAATTTTAGAAATTTCATCTTCATCATCCAAGTTAATAACAATGAGAGGTTTTATAATAATGGTAATTGTATGTTCTTATTTCATTTCTTGTTTTTGTTCCATGTCTTATTTTGGTGAAAGTTGTAATCCTTCTTGAGTTTTTTGCATAGGTGTTTGATTATCATGCATTATCTTATTCTTTTCTTCCAATTGACAAGCCATAGTATGAACCCTATGCCTATGCTCTTTAGCATTTCAGTCTCTTTTCTTACCTTAAGGGAGGAACTGAAGGAACCACCGAGGTTTGGGAAACCATTGTCTCTTTAGGTCTATACACTTGTTTTATCTTTGGGGGAAAAAAAGGAGTCATTCAATTGTATCTTGGTCTTTTATATGATATTGATTGGGAGCCTCAACATATTTACCTTGGTTACTTGGAAGGGTATTTTCTTTGGGTATGGGTTCATCCATAGTTGGTGAAGGAGGAGGAACAATCAAAGTCTTATCATTTTTCAGGATATTAGTAAGAGATAACTTCGTGATGCACTTTCTCTTAAAATTTTGGTATGACCTGAAAAATAATTCCTCATGAGTCTTGATAGGTTCTATAGGTTAAGGCCAAAATAAATATAATGAAAATTTTCCATAGGAGAACAAAGGATTAAAGCCACTATGATGCACTATACAAATTTGGTTTTCAAATGGGAATTTTATGCACTTGTGAATAACTGACAAGATGACATTCATGGAGTGTAGCAATAGGTAGCCTAGCTTCACTCAAAATTGGTAGATTGTCAAGATGATGGAGAATGATACATCTAATTGTTTTGATCCAACTTTAAGAGGAAGAGTGATCAAACCTATCATAGGGCAAGAAACATCATCATGAGTTTTCAACCATGCTTTCAATTTTTCATAAGAATCTTGATAAATTTCATGCACAAACAAGAATTCTTCCATGATCACATTCTCTACACACAGGATTGATGGGTATCCCAATTGTAGGCTTGTTATTAATACGTCTGGCAATGTAGAGAGGACCATTAGGTGCATGTATGGATGCATCAATATGGGTGAATGCAATGTCAGGAAACAAAGTGGTCTAGCCCTTACGAGGTTTAATGTCTATGAGATTGACCATATCTTGTAAGCCATCCTAATCATCACTCTTATTATCATTGTTATCATTATTCATGTCATCATTCTTAACATCACAAGCTTACACAAATTTGGATGAATGGTTTGGTGTTGGATTGGTAAAAATATACAAGTTTTGGTTAGGTTAGGAAACACACTTATTTTCTTGATCATTAACACCACCCAACTGGATGTGATTAGAATCAATGAGGTATTGAACTTGATGTTTAAGATGCATGCATAATTTTGTATTATTTCCACTTGTGTGATGATATTGATAAAAGGAATTTGGATTGTAACTTGGAGGTAGAGGTTTGGTTGTGTCTATAGTTCTAATTGGATGCAATCAAATTAAGTTCTTGTTCAATAGTTGCAACATGATTGAATGGAGGGTGTCAGGAAACTAGGTAAATTGTCTATCTCATAATCTAAATTGGTACAGGGTTAAACTTATGGAAAAAACTTGAGGTTCAATGCAATTGGTTGTTTGAGGTGTATGTAACTTGATAAAATTCTTATTTTTCTTCTTGAGTGGTTGATATCTATTTTGAGGTATGGAATCAGATTTCCCAATAGTAGTAGATGGAAATGTCTCTTCATACTGACTAACCAAATTCTGATAATCTTAAAGTGTCATACATAAGTATATAAAGGATAGATACTTCATTAACAATATTTTGTCCCTTATGTCAAGTTACAATTTTTCAATGAACACTCTTTGAAAATTTGCATCAGGAAGAGTAAGATTGATTTATCAATAAAGAAATTGATAGTGCCCTATAAAGTTTGTGACCTTTTCATTTTTTCTTTTTTTCTGCATTGCACTTAGTAAATGTAATGTTAGGTCTAATATTTAATGGAAATGTTGGAAGAAGGCCTCAAAAATTTCATTGAAGGAGTGAATTGAGTTATAAGGAAATGAAAAAAACCATTCTAAAGCAATGTCTTTCAATGACCTACAAAAGAGTTTAGCTTGGAGTTTATCTTCAAAATTGAAGTCACTACACAAGGTCGTATATGTAAATATATGATTTCTAGGGTCTCCTTTACCATTGTACTTGTCAAATTGGGGTATCTCTATGATTTTTGGCATTAGTGTTTTTAATATTTCAAGTGACAATGGGCTTATTTTAACATATTGGAATGGTTGTCTGTTTTGGTTTTGGTTCAAAGTTGAGATTTTTTGTTGAAGTGAGGTTAAATTTTGCAACAATTGGTTAATGACTAAATCATTGGTTTAAATATTTTGGGAATGGGTGAATATGGTGGGATTGTGTATGTGCTTGGTGGACTACTATGTTACAAATTTATGAGAGGGGATGAAACTTGAGGTGTCAAATGTGATGACCCAAAACCATAAGGATTTATATTGGAAAGATCTAATGTTGGAGTTATGCAAATTCTATGTTGTATCATTGAGATGACAATTGGATTTGTGTATGTGGGAATAAAGGCTCTAGTTGTAGGGAGGGAGACTTGATTTCCTCCTTGAATTTGAGTGCATCCCAAATCTTGAGTGTAACTAGCCATTGTAAGTGATAGGTATAGTTATTAGTTAGTTTTCTAACATTTTTATGCATACTCAGACATTTTCAGACATTTATATCATACATATTCCTAAAAATTTACTACCTTTTATACTCATTATGCAAACCTAAACCCAATTTGAAGTATATGGAAATTTCGTTATGATATGATAATTATTGTATAATTAACATGTGGATATGTATGGATTGCAATAAATATATGTGCTTAAGCTATGGTTATTAGTATTGTGTAGATGTTGCATGAACTAACTCTTTGCAACCAAGGAGCCAGAGGAGGAAAAATGTAGCCTGCAACCAAAGGAGTTTCTAGACAGTAATGTAGGGGAGGTTTCAAAAGAAGTTGAGCACAACAAATACAAAATGGAGGCACTTATTAAGGATGATTGTGAATCATCATGAAATTTAATAAAGAAATTGAAGGAGAAGAAATCTATTACATTTGGGAGTCTAAAATGACTATTTCATTTGGGAGTCTAAAATGACTATTTCATTAGTTCACATTCCAGTTCTTATTGCAGTAGAGTCATACTTCTATTTGGACTCTTCTTCCTTTTTCAATTATAATTTAGTTGGTCATACTTGATCACACTTTGTTATGTAGGGAGTGGTAATTCATGATTTCAATTTAGAGTCCATATTTTAATAAACTCCCTTCTTCCTATATGTATGGTTTGGTGGTCAAGGAATTATTTAAGTTGGTTGATTGTTTAGTAGCAGATATATGAATAAGATACTTTCATTTAAATTCTTGTTTTTCTAATAGACAATGTTCATGATCTTATGAATAAGTTATTCTAGTAGAATCTTATCTAATTGTGATATTCTGAGTTATGAAATGAATTGTTTTCATTATTTTCATGACTACATTAATCTAAGGAATTAGATTTGTATTATACCTATGGAGACAGTCACTTGAGCAAGAGCCACTCAAGGTAACTATTCCTTACTTTATTTTCTATACATTTATTTTTGTTGTAGTAGTTACTCCATGAATGCATATTGTCTTCATTAGATTCCTTATGTTACAATTATGAATGAATTCATGAAAAAATCTTGTCTTACATTCATGCTTTAGTTTGCTTATATTTTTTTTACTCTAGAGTGTAAGTTTAATTAACAGTGTTCGTTAATTCCAGGATTCATTTCTTGACAGTGAACTAGTCACAATCTTTCATTATACGTACTTGTAGCAATAGTGACAACGTTACTTCTTTTACTATTATGTAGCTTATAATTTTTTAGCATATGTGAAAACCTATGCTAGGATGATATAGGTAGTCTTGAGTCTTTAGAAGCGCATATAATGCCAGCATCATCACAAGCTTACATTAGTCCTGGTTGATAATTTAATGGTCTTTCCAAGGGTTTAGTGGAATGTTCAGTTAGGTTTACCTATGAATTGTGTGTTTTGCACACACGCCCCGCTGAGGGTAGGGACCCCCTCTTTTCGCTCTTGATGGGATGCTTCACTCCCGCCTCACTTTGCATGCCCTTACTATGAGCCTAAAGTCGATCATGTGCCTTGTTATGATCAAATTCCCCTTGACCAGATTCACCGACCTGGGTTTCGCCAAGTATTTTTCTTTCGCAGAAGTGCCCCTGTGGGTTTCCCTTCACCTGTTGCCTCAGCATCCTTCAGGCCTATTAGGCTCGTAGCTACAGGTTGCCTCATGTGGGTCACCGCTCATGTTTTGCAATTGAGTAGCAACTAATGCCCAACTTTCGCCTGCATGGTGGGATCCACACTTAGTTTGTCTATCTGATCCTTGACCAAGCATCCAAATGAGCATGGGTTCCCGCATCTCACCTAACCTGGGTCCATCATACAAAGAAATCAATGCATGCCATTAATGGAAATTGTCCTATAAACGTTGCTCCCAACCCTTTATTTTACTTGGGGCATTCAAATCTAGAGAGAAGCAAAGCCCCCTTCCTTTTTCTGCCTTTTACCTTGTTCCTACTAACTTGGTCCCTGATCGCTTGATTCACTTTTTCCTTCATTTCTTGACTTTGGGGACAAGTTTCCTATGGATTTGGGATTTTTTTGTGATGCCTAAGTGAATTTCCAAGGTTTTGTTAAGTTTTTTGAAGTTTGGGAACTTCCCTTCCAAGCCACCATACCTCCGTGGCCATTTGGGAAATTCCCTTCCGAGCCACTGTCCCTCTGTGGTCATTTGGGAACTTCTCTTCTGGGCCGCCATCCCTCCGTTGCCGTGGGAAATTCCTTATTGGGCCGTTGTGCTCATTTCCATCTCAAAAGGGTAGTGACCCTCTAGCTTCCCCCTTCCAAATCTTTGCATTTCCAGAATGGGTGAAAACTTCAAGTTTTCATCATCTAGGGACCATCAAGTGAGTGACTTCACATGCCTAAAGGGGTTTGAATCAAAATTTCCATGTGTTTACACATCATGGAAATTCCCTTCCAGGCTGCCATCCCTCCATGGCCATTTGGGAACTTCCCTTTGGGGGCACTGTCCCTCCATCGCCATGGGAACTTCCTTGTCAGGCCGTCATGTGCTCATTGTCATTTTAAAAGGGTGGCGACCCTCCGGCTTCCCCCTTCCAAATTTTTGCATTGTTCAAAATGAGTCAAATCTTAAGGAAGTATGTCTTGGCATTCTTTCTACCCCTTTTCCCATGTGCTAAAATTGAAAAATCTCAAATTTTTTAAGTTTTGTGGAGTTTGGGAACTTCCCTTCTAGGCCGCCATCCCTTCGTGGCCATTTCAAAACTTCCCTTCCAAGCCGCCATCCCTCTGTGGCCGTTTCAGAACTTCCCTTCTAGGTTGTCATCCCTTCGTGGCCGTTTGGGAACTTCCCTTCTGGGTCGTCGTCCCTCCATGGCCATTTGGGAAATTCCCTTCTGGGCCATCGTCCCTTTATGGCCGTTTGAGAACTTCCCTTCCAGGCCACTGTCCCTCCGTGGCCATTTGGGAACTTCCCTTTAGGGCCACCATCCCTCCATGGCCATTTGGAAACTTCCCTTCCAAGACGCCGTCCCTTCGTGGCCATTTTGGAACTTCCCTTCCGAGCCACCATCCCTCCGTGGCCCTTTCAGAACTTCCCTTCTGGGTCGCCGTCCCTCCGTGGCCATTTGGGAACTTCCCTTTTGGGGTGTTTCTCGTCGTCTGTCCACTATCTATTCATTGTTCATCCATCGTCTACCTGCCATCCATCACCTGTCGTCTGTCTGTCATCCATTGTCCGTCATTTGTCCACCATGTGGCGCTCACACCCCTGAGAACACATTAATGTTTGTAGCCCAAATGAGCTCCATGTATGAATATTATGATCTTTTGATGAGGCATGGATGGATCTAACAAGAAGTTTGCAATATTTGACTAAAATTTTCCTTGATTTGTGTATGAAGGCACTTATGGAACTTCATGTATGCAGGATTCAAGAAACCTACTACGGGTTTGTCAGGGAGACCCATTGAGAAAGTTGAACAAGGAAAAGCACATAGCTCCTGTCACCATTCATTTTTTTCCCACCTTTCTTCATAGCACCCATCAATAGAGTTGGCATTAGAAGTGGGCCTATTTCAAGGAAGTCAATAACAAAGCACAAATGGTGGCCTTGAAGGTGGTGGGAGGGAGCGGTTGTTTCCTCCCTCCAAACAAACAATCACAATCCCTCAAGAGTTGTCCCATCAAATCATTTGATCCATTTAACAACAATGAAAAGTTGTAAACGAGGTTCATTTGATCCAATGGACAATGTTGTGAATGCATCAAGCAAAGAGTAGCCTTCAAGCAGTTTCAACTACAGTGAAAAGGGAAATCAACAAGAGGACAAAATTGCTATAGCATTTGGCTACTACAGGACAAAATAGGGAAAAGACAAAAGCTATATTTTAAATTATTGAATATTGTGGGGTAGGTGAAGCCCTAATGTAATCAAATTTGAGCCACACAATGTAATTCAATCCTAGCCATTCATTTGGGCTTTGAAAAACTATAAATAAGGGTCTCCCCTTCATTTGTAAATGGTTGGAGAGCTTATGTAAAAATATTTTGCAACAATAGAAAGTAGCATTGCATTATCTATGGGTGTTCCTTTTGAGTTTTCTCATTATGCGTGCATGGTTTCGCTTCCCCTTTAGTTTAGTTGTTAGTTTCTTGAATGGAAGTGATGATGGTGTTTGTTGTTATGGTATCTAATGAACTTTTAGCCCATACTTTTAGCACTTGTTGATGACAAACTGCTATGTAAAGTTAGCCTGGGCTTCTTGATTTCAATGTTGCAACTTAGTTCAATTGCATGTTCATGATGTGCATGTGCAATTTGAAAATCTATAGTCCTTAGAAGATTGCACTAGTTTTGTGTAGCTGTGGGTTCCTTTTGGCCAAGCAAAACCTAGTTTAGGGAGTTTGTCTATTGTAGTAGCCTCCATGATCATTGTTCATTCGTAGCTTCAGGTCTAGGAACTTACTCTCTTCCCTACCCTTTTTTCCCTTTTTTTAAATAGTAACCTTAGGCAAGGTTCATTGCACATAGTAAATCCAAATCTAATGATAAAATGGAGTTCAAGACTGATGTTTGAACCTATAGCAATTGTACACTAACTTCCCCATCTCAGGAACTCCATTTCAAGACCCAACTTCCCACGCTTTGTAACTCATCTATAAGTTCGCCTTGTGATTCTAAAAAATCACATGAAACAATTGAGATATTCCAAAAATTGTCAAGACCTGACATTAGAGACCTTGGGATGGTGTTCTACAATTTGATTGTGGAAGATTGTCTTTCAAGAAAGTTGATGCACCTATGCATTACCTATGTTGAGAAGTGCATAAAAAACACATCAACAAAATTGGAGCTAGAAGGAGGGCATGACATGTTGAGGCTACAAAGATGAAAGTTGGAAGTTGAAAAGAGAACCTTCAAGAAGAAATCTAAGATAGGGAGATCTCTTTTAATGTTGAATCTTAAAATCAGGAAATTTTGAAGGCAAACAAAGTTGAGTTGAGATGGGGCGGCATTTTCCAATCAACATCACTCAACTACATGCAGATTTGAAAAGAAGATTGAGGAGACCATTGCAGAAAATTGCATTGGGGGACTAGTGTAGAATCCATGGTATGTGTAGGCACAATGAATTGGGATGTCTAACTTTCTTGAACAAAATTGAAAGAGTTTTGCAAGGAGAAATTCCCTTTTGGGAAATATATCAACCTTAAGCTCCTATAGACCTAGAGGAAAATTTGACAACCATAATAGCTAAGGAATTCAAGGGGCTGATCCAATAATGTTTGGGCAGCAAAGATGGACCAAGATTGGAGGAGGTGTTAATGTTTACTTGGTGCAGATTTCACAATGCACATCACTCTGAATTCACTTGCTCATCATGGATGAACATTATCACTCAAACCTAGGGATTTTTGAACAAGTTGGAGCAGCCAACTTTCGATGAGGACATGTCATCCAATGAGGCCGAAGAGCTATCAACATCTACGAGACAACATATTGTAGAGGAACCAAGGGATTCAACACAAACTAGTGCTTGGATAGTGAACATCAAAGCTGAAAATGAAAAGGAAGAAGAAATTTTTTGTAGGATAGTAGAAAGCTTTGATGAAAGTTCAATCAGAAAGAAGTTAGAAGGCCCTTTATCCATCAGCAAAAGGTAGCCCTCCACTCAAGAAGAAGAAATGTTGGTAGTCAAGGATGAACCAATGAAGTATGCAACAACATATGCTAGGACAACCAACGGAGACATTGAGAATCAGAAAGGAGAGGAGGTTGAAAGCCTTGGCGCAGAAAAAGGACATGGTGAAAGCATAAGCAAAATCAGTTTGGAAGACCTCTCCTTCATCAATGACAACAATCGAGAATCTGAAAAATGAAATTTTGAAGGAGTGGGAACAACCACTCGCCATGATTGTCTACCATCAAGCTTCCTTTTCAAGTGATGATGAGGACCCAGTAACAAAAAGATATGACCAGCTCATCTCTAGATTAGCAAAGGATTGGTCGGAGCTGAAATATCAAGTAGATCTCAAGGGTGCTATTACTCTCAAATTGGTGTAGGCTCCATGATTCATCTCACTCTGAGTTTTCATTTGAGCTATTCTAGGAAGCTATCAAACAAGTTAGAGAATAGGTGAGGCAACCAAGTATGCCACTTCCTACCATTGCTTCAAGTGTTGAACGTGAGAATCAAGAGCTAGAGCCAAGTGACAACTCAGCTGAAGGTGGGCCTCAAGAGGATGTTGGGACAACAATAGAAGAAGAAGAACAATACGGTCTCGAGCCTTCAAGTGATGAATTAGATCAAATAGGGATGTTGTCCACCAGTCATCAAGAATTTATTCCTCTTGAAGAGCATTTGTGCGCCATGGACGATAGGCTTTACAGTGAGTCCTTGGAGGGAAATTGCATAATAGATTTTGGTCCCATTGATGAGGTACCATCAATTGATGACTTCTTTCCATTGGGAGTTGTATTGTGGAGGTATACCTGCACGAAGGAAGTGTGCATCCCAGAGGTTAGCAGTGATGAAGACATACTCCTTGAGCCTCTGAACGATGATGCACTAGAGTTTTTTGGATTGGGAGAGGGGTTCCTTCTCCATTTATAGTGATAGTGAGCAAGAGGAAATGAGTGAACATCATGATGAGATGCATGACTAGAAAAGAGAAGAAGATAAAGGTGGGGGTGTTCTGATGGCTGCCAACAAGTATGACAAAATTGACCAACTACAAGATGCAATTTGGAGTCCTTCCACTATGACCATTGTTGATCCCCCTTCACATTCAAAGAGCTGCAATAGGACAAGTTCATGCATACCATCATCCCATGACATTGAATTTCATAAAAATAAGGTCAACACTGGGAAAGGAGATGGGACAATGTGCTACCTTTTGAAGACAACAATCAAGTGGACACTAGGTTTGTAGAAGATCAACGGGATGAAGTATTTCTTTTTGAAGAATTGCCAACTGGAGCTGCAGGTCCCATTGTTAGCTTGGAAGAGGTGATTGTTGCCTCGTCCTCCTAGCCCTACCCATGCCCAAGGCCAGAAATACTACAACCTCCATCGTTCCCACTTGAGGCTATCGATGCAATGATCGATGATGTAGTGCTCACTCTCGACTGTCAGGCACCACCACCTTCGTAGGATGACATCCAGGTTCTATCTTTCCTTTCTCCTGTGAATACTTATAATTGCACTTATCATTTTTATTATGAGAATGAGGGGAGATGAACTTGTTTATGGATCAACCATCGGTTTGTAGGTTTCTTGTAAATTCTTCGCTTTCTTGCTTTCCATAGGTTAGTTGGTTTGTTGTAGGTTTTTTTTCTTTAGATTATTTTTCCTTCCATTTTCTTTCGCTTTCCTACTTTGGTTATTTTAGGTGTTTGTTTTTTTTTACTTCTATTTTATTTTTGTTTTCTTTCACTTTGCTACTGCTTTGCTCGGGGTCTCTCTTCTTTTAGATGGGCACATCTGTGCACACAACAACCATACTTATCACCTGGGGTTGTTCTACGTATTTCTTTGTTATACTCCAATCAAGTTTTCAGAGTGGATGGTGAAGGTCTTCTATTAGTGTCAAGTTATCTCGACATTTAATTCAAAGAGGATAATCTATTGGTTAGTCCAATTCTGATTTATTCTATAATCTTATATCTCTCACACATTTTAAGAACCCGACGGTCTCTGTAGGTCCTTTGCGAAGTTGAGATTAAGTGAAAGATCTAAAATTCTGCTTTAGCACCACTGTGATTCTAAGCCTTGAGCGTGAGCTTCATTGCTTGCAAGTTGAAATAAAAGAACTAAAAAAGAGAAAAATCAAAAGAAAGAAAAGAAATAAATCATTGAAAATTTAAAAAAAAGAGAAAATTTAAAATTTTAGGGGTATTCGAGAAACTCTACCGGGGCTATGGATGCCCAGCCGATAGTAGAGCAATGTTCAGGAGAATCATAGAGACAACCTCATCGGGGCTATGGACGCCTGACTGGCAGCAAGGAAATGTCTCAAATGCTTTTGAAGTTAGAAAAAACTATGTAGCTTAACTTGATAGAGCTTAGGTTCTTGCAATGGCTTAAGGATGGGAATTAATGCAACTGCACACACTTGGATTTTCAACATACTGAAGGTTGGATTAACTAGTGGTTTTGATCCTTTGGTTGAGCGTCTGGCTTGTTTACCCTATTGTGAAGATCAAAACCAAAGATTCTAGGTTTGTGATTCCAGTTTGTCATCAAAATTCTTTGGAGCATTTCCCCAGCGAGTCACCATTTTTTGTGCATGTTTTGAACACGCCCTGTCGAGGGCAGGGACCCCCTCTTTTCACTCCTAATGGGATGCTACACTCTCGCCTTGCTTTGCATGCCCTTACTCTGAGCCTAAAGTTGAGCATGTGCCTTGAAATGATCAAATTCCCCTTGACCAAATTCACCTACCTGAGTTTCACCAAGTCTTTTGCTTTCACAGAAGTGCCCCTACGGGTTTCCCTTCACCCATTGCCCTAGCATCCTTCAAGCCTCATGTGGGTTTCCACTCATGTTTCACTGTTGAGTAGAGATTGATGCGCAACTTCCACCTACATGGTGGGATCCACACTTAGTTTCTCCATCTGAGCCTTGACCAAGCATCCAAACGAATGTGGGTTCTTGCATCTCACCTAACCTAGGTCTGTCATACAAAGAAATCAATGCATGCCATTAATGGAAATTGGCTTATAAACATTGCTCCCAACCCTTCATTTTACTTGGGGCATTCAAATCTGGAGAGAAGCAAAGTCCCCCTTCATTTTTCCACCTTTTGCCTTGTTCTTGCTAACTTGGTCCCTGATCACTTGATTAAATTTTTCCTTCATTTTTTGACTTTTGGGACGAGTTTCCTATGGATTTGGGATTTTTTTATGATGCCTAAGTGATCTGCCAAGGTTTCATTAATTTTTGTGAGGTTTGGGAACTTCCCTTCCTGGTCGTCGTCCCTCCATGGCCGTTTGGGAACTTCCCTTCCAGGCCACCATCCCTCCGTGGCCATTTGGGAACTTCCCTTCCAATCTGTCGTCCCTCCGTCGTCATGGGAACTTTCTTTTCAAGCCATCATGTGCTCATTACCATTTCAAAAGGGTGGTAACCCTCTGACTTCCCCCTTCCAAATCTCCACATTTCTAGAATGGGTGCAAACTTCAAGTTTTCATCATCTAGGGACCATCAAGAGAGTGACTTCACATGCCTAAAGGGGTTGGGATCAAATTTTCCATGTGTTTAGACATCACAAAAATTTGCTTCTAGGCTGCTATCCCTCTGTGGCTATTTAGGAACTTCCCTTCTGAGCCACCGTCCCTCCGTCACCATGGGAACTTCCTTGTCAGGTCATCATGTGCTCATTGTCGTTTCAAAAGGGCGACGACCCTCCGGCTTCCCCCTTCCAAATTTTTGCATTGTTCAAAATGAGTCAAATCTTAAGGAAGTATGTCTTGGCACTCTTTCTACCCCTTTTTCCATGTGCTAAAATTGAAAAATCTTAAATTTGCTAAGTTTTGTGAAGTTTAGGAACTTCCCTTCCAGATTGTCGTCCCTTCGTGACCATTTCAGAACTTCCCTTCCGGGTCACTATCCCTTTGTGGCCATTTGGGAACTTCCCTTCCGAGCCGCCATCCCTCCATGACCGTTTGGGAACTTCCCTTTTGGGCCACTATCCCTTTGTGGTAGTTTTGGAACTTCCCTTCCAGGTCGCCATCCCTCCATGGCCATTTGGGAACTTCCCTTTCGGGCCACCATCCCTCCATGGCCATTTCAATACTTCCCTTCTGAGCTGCCATCCCTCTATGGCCATTTTGGAACTTCCCTTCTAGGTTGCCATCCCTCTGTGGCCATTTGGGAACTTCCCTTCTAGGTTGTCCACCATCCCTCTGCCCGTCATCCTCCATCCCTTTGATTTTTTCCATCGCTCGTCATTCGTTTGTCGTCTGCCATCCTTCTATTGTCTATCTGCCATCTTCTTGTCACCCGTCGCCTGCCATCTATCTGTCATTCGTTTTCCACTGTTTGTTCGTCATGTGGCGCCTGCACCCCTAAGAACGCATCAATGTTTGTGGTCCAAATGAGGTCCATGTATGAATATTATGATCTTTTGATGATGCATGGATGGATCTAACAAGGAGTTTGCAAGATTTGACTAACGTTTTCCTTGATTTTTGTATGAAGGAACTTACGATCCTTCATGTATGCAAGATTCAAGAAACCTACAGGAGGTTCATTGGGATGACCCATTGAGAAAGCTAAACAAGGAAAAGCACATAGCTCCTATCACCATTCATTTTGTGCCCACCTTTCTTCATAGCACCCATCAACAGAGCTAGCATTAGAAGTAGGCCTATGTCAAGGAAGTCAGTAAAAAACCACAAAGGGTGGCCTTGAAGGTGGTGGGAGGGAGCGACTATTTCCTCCCTCCAAACAAACTATTACGATCTGTCAGAAGCTATCCCATCAGATCATCTGATCCATTTAACAACAATGCAAAGTTGTAAATGAGGTTCATCTGATCTAATGGACAATGTTGTGAATGCATCAAGCAAAGAGCATTCTTCAAGCAGTTTCAGCTATAATGAAAAGGGAAATCAGCAAGAGGACAAAACTACAACACCTGGCCACTACAGGACAAAATAGGGAAAAGATAAAATCTATATTTTAAATTGTTGAATATTGTGGGGTAGGTGAAGCCCTAATGTAATCAAATATGAGCCACACAATGTAATTCAGTCCTATCCATTCATTTGGTCTTTGAAAAACTATAAATAAGGGTCCCCCCTTCATTTGTAAATGGTTGGAGAGCTAATGTAAAAACATTCTACAACAATAGAAAGTAGCATTGCATGATCTATGGGTGTTCCTTTTGAGTTTTCTCATTATGTGTGCATAGTTTTGCTCTCCCTTTAGTTTAGTTGTTAGTTTCTTGAATGGAAGTGATGATGGTGTTTGTTGTTATGGTATCTGATGAACTTTCAACCCATACTTTTAGCACTTGTTGATGAAAAATTTCTATGTAAAGTTAGCCTGGGCTTCTTGATTTCAATGTTGCAACTTAGTTCAATTGCATGTTCATGATGTGCATCTGAAAATCTATAGTCCTTAGAAGATTGCACTAGTTTTGTGTAACTGTAGGTTCCTCTTGGCCAAGCAAAACCTAGTTTAGGGAGTTTGTCTACTGTAGCAGCCTCCATGATCACTGTTCATTCGTAGCTTTAGGTCTAGGAACTTACTCTCTTCCCTACCCTTTTTTCCTTTTTTTTAAATAGTAACCTTAGGCAAGTTTCATTGCACATTTTAAAGCTAAATCTAATGATAAAATGGAGTTCAAGACTGTTGTTTGAACTTGCAGCAATTGTACACTAACTTCCCCATCTTAGGAACTTCATTTCAAGACCCAACTTCCTATGCTTTGTAACTTATTTATAATTCCTCCTTTTGATTCCAACAAATCACATGAAACAACTGAGATATTCCAAGCACTATCAAGACCTGACATTAGAGACCCTTGCATAGTGTTCTGCAATTTGATTGTGGAAGATTTTCTTTCAAGAGAGGTGATGCACCTATGCATTACCTATGTTGTGAAGTGCATAAAAAACACATCAACATGTGTTTGACACCAAGTGTACTGAAAATTATCAGGGAATTTACATTTTGATGCCATTAGCAGGGATGGTGCTACTTTCAAAGATTTTTTTTTGTTATTTCAAGCTTTCATAGTTTAAAATTTACTTTCAATATTAGGAAAATTATGTTTTATTCTTTCAACGACCAAAATATTTCACTAACATTGTGCAAGAGTTGTTTCTATACAAATTCACAACTATTGTATGTGGAGGTAGAGAGATGCTTTGGGAATATTTTTCCTTCAAACTGACAAGCTAGAACAAATATTGGTGATCAGAGTGAGGGTATTCTTGATGAACAACTTTCCCTTTCACCAACATCCATTGCAAACACAGAGAAGACCTTCCAAACCATGGCTGATGTAGCAGTGGATGATCCACCAGAACATGTGACTTTTTAATTTCCCATCACCAACCTAGAGAGGGCCACTATCCTAAAGAATATACCTCCTTCAACATTTCTTATCTTCTATGGCTTGGTAACTGAGGATCTAGAAACATTTTTGTTCGAGTTTGATGTCCTATGTAGGAGCTATGACTACACAACTGATGCCCATAGGCTCAAACTATTTCTTGCAACTTTTAAGGATGCTACCATGAGATGGTTTATGGGACTGGGTAGAGATGTTGTTCTAGATTGGAACAATATGAAAAAAAAGTTCCTAGAAATATACCAAGAATATTATAGGGGATTTGATAGAAGAAGGGATGTCATTTTCATAATGTCTCAAAAAGAGGATGAACCATTGGAGGATTATGTAAAAGGGTTCCACTTTTGCTTAAAGAAGAACCCAAAAAATAGACTCTCAGAAGAATCCCTTAAGCTAGTAATTTTAAGAGGAGTCAATGATGATTGCATGGACTCCCTTAACCTTATTGGGCCAGGGGATGTGTCTCAATTATTCTTTGAAGAAATATGCAAGGTTTGTAGAAACTACTCAAGGACCTTTACCAAAATGACAAGGGGGGAAAGAATATCTTCCATTGGAAAGACATCCAATGGAGTTTCCAAAGTAGAATTGAGTAACCCATTGTCAAACATGAAAGAAGATATTAGAATTCATCTATATACTCAACTTGACACTCTGCATGTAAAGAAAAAGCAAGAAGAGGTTAAGGAAATACTTACTAAATACTACCCCAATTGCAGACGAAGAAAAGCCAACTGCAAGTGTAAAAGGGTGGCAAGTATTACAAAAGACAAACCAAGGAAACCAAATTTTCAACCACTAGAGGGTAAATATGGATAGCTATTCTACATTGCACAAAGAAGGACATGGAAACCAAGACAAGGTATGTCACAAGACCCTTTAAATTTCAATATGCCATTTTCATTTAGTAATCAAAATTTCTCTAGTTGGAACCCTTAGCCTTGGGAAAACGCCTAAAACGAATGGAAAAACCCTCAAAAAAATTGGAACTAATAGCAACCAAATGGATAGCCACAAAAAAAATTCAAGGATCTAATTACAACCTCCAATGACCAATACAACAAAATCAATGGCAACCACAATGCAACAAAGGCCAACAATGGTAGAACCCAAATATAAATAATACCAACAACCTTTGCTACCTTCATAGCCACAACAGTATGCCATCATACCCAATCTATCAAACCCAACATATCATCCACCAAGAGAACCTCAACTACCTGCCCAACCTACACCTAACCCAAATAACAAGCTCATTCAACATGCCTACACTAATAAGGCTATTCAATACCCCACTTATAGGGTAGAAGTGAGTGATGTCCACCTCAAGTTAGAGAAAACACTAGTTGGGCCTTCATCCCCTTAAAATTATTGAAATGGTGGATGAGGAACCCATAACAAAAGCCTTGGATAATTCACCTTTGGAGACTGAATCAAATCAAGTAAACCGGACTATTTCAAGTCCAAAGCCTCCACTCCCTGAGCGTTTAGCTATTCCAAGACACTAGAACCAAGCTGAGATAGACCTATTAGGTTAGCTTAAGGATGTGAGTATCAAAATTCCCCTCATTCAAGTCATCAAGGATATTATAATTTACACCAAGATAGTAAGGCACCTTTGTCTTAAAAACCTAGGGAGAAAGAGGAAGGACCCTAAGTTCATATCCTAGGGAACCTTGTTGACATTAAGGGAATATAAATGTCCCTAAATATACAAACCTTGGAAGTCCATTAGTGATGTTATGATAAATGAAACCATTATCAAAAACACCTTGATTGATTTATGGACAACCATTAATGTCATGACTAAGGATACAATGCAACTACTATAGCTAGTAAACCTTAGACTACACCCACTATTTTACAGTTGGAAGATAGGTCAATAGTGAAACCTAAGGGCATAATTAAGGACTTGGTCATAGCATTAGATTCATGGGAGTGTCCTAAAAATTTCATAGTCTTGTAGCCAAAGGCCAACCTTGCAGGATATCCACTTATTTTAGGTAGACCATGGTTAGCAACAATTGATGAATTTATAGTTTGTAGGTCTGGGAATATGATTATCTCAAATGGAATTGTGACTAAGAAGTTGGTCCTCTATCCACCAACCCAGCCTAGTGTAGATCTAGAGTAGACTATTTGGCCTACCTTGGATGAAGAAGATCACTATTCCTTGCAAACTCTCATGACTATTGAATGCAACCCCTTGTTAAGTAATCAAGATGAGGATGAATTAATTATTCACATAATATAGAATAATTGTGGTAGCAACCCATAGCAACAAGACTGTTGTTCATGTTTGTAGGATCCATTGTAGAATATTAAACTTGCAAATTCATCTGAAGAAGAATCCCAAATTTTCTATTCTTTATTTCCACAACAATATGTCCCAAAAATTAGTGGACTTGACCTTTCATTTGTACAATCAACATCCAAGACATTACAAATCATGTTAGGTAAAATGTTGAATGTTAACAATGGATTACCTATAGAAAAATAGAATTCTCTAAACACTGTGTTGCAAGCACATATAACAACCTTTACATGGGACTACCATGACATGAAGGGGATTTATATTGACTTTTGCATGCATAAAATCTACATAAATGTTGGTTTCAAGCCAATTAGACAACCCCAGAGAAGGATGGATCTTTCCTTAAGAGAAATAATTAAAACTAAGCTACAAAAATTACTTGATGCAAGCTTCATCTACCCTATTTATGGCAGTCAATGGGTGTCACCTCTAGTTATTATCCCCAAGAAAGGAGGAAAATGGAGGGTATGTGTGGACTATAGAGAGCTAAACACAATCATTAGAAAGGAGCACTTTCCACTACCTTTCATTGACCAAGTGCTTGATTTCCTAGCAAGTAAAAAGTAATTCTCCTTCATAGATGGATTTAGTGGTTATAACATGATAAAAATAGCTCTAGAGGACTAGGATAAAACCACATTTACATGTCCTTGGGGCACATATTCCTATAATGTTCTTCCTTTTTGATTATCTAATTCCCTAGCCACTTTCCAAAGGGAAATACTAAGTATTTTCTCATATTATGCTCATGAATCCATGGAAATCAACATGGATGACTTCACAACCTATGGAAAAAATATGAAGCACTCAACAATCTATAAAATGTTTTGAAAAGGTGGAAAGAGCATAATCTATCCTTGAGTCATGAGAAATGTTTCATAATGATTACCCAAGGGATTTTTCTAGGAAATTTTATCTCAAGTGAAGGGAATCAAGTGGATCCAAATAATATTGAGATAATTTCCAAACTTCTTGTACCACAAAAGCAAAGAGATGTAAGGAGTTTTCTATGGCATGCAAGCTACTATAGAAGATTCATTCAAAACTTCAAAAAATTTGTAACACCTTTATTTATTCTACTCACAAAGGATATAGAATTTTAATGTGCCACATAATGTTAGCACTCTTTTGAAGCACCTAAGATAGTCTTGACAAAAGAACATGTCTTAAGAGGGCCAAACTAGACATTTCCTTTCCATGTACACACTGATGCTTCTGAATTTTCCATAGGAGAACTATTGGGACAAAAGGAAGGTAATAAGGAGTATATGATATTTACTATATCAACAAAAACTTACAAGGAGAAAAACTCAACTACAAAGTCATAGAAAAAGAGATGTTGGCAATTTTCTATGCAATCAACAAGTTTAGGCACTATATCATAGGGTATCCAGTCTTTATCCATATTGATCTCATTGCAATAAAGTATTTAATAAATAAAATTGTTGTTGGAGGTAGACTAGTTAGATTATTGCTCTTACTATATAGGAATTTGATATAACCATAGTGGATAAGCCTAGAAAGGCTAATATGGTGGCAGATTTTCTATCTAGATTACCAACATAGCTAGTAGAAGGTGTTGTGGATGATTCTTTTCTATATGAGAATTTTTTTTCTCTTAATGCACACAAACCTTGGTTTGTTGACATTTCAAATTACTTAGGGGTAGGAAAGATACCATCACACTTCTCTCCTAGAGAAAAGAGACCGTTGGTGCACAAAAGCTTTCCATATTCTTGGGTATATAGTTATCTATTCTATATAGGTCTAAATAATATAATGAGGAGATGAATAAGAGAGGATGAGGTCTTTGACATCCTAAAGTCTTTCCATGATGAGCCCTATGGGGGTCACTTTGCAGCCAAAAGGACTACACTCAATATCTTAACAACTAGCTACTATTGGCCAACTCTTCATAAGGATTTAGTAAAGTACACAAGGAGTTGTGATATATTTCAAAGGATGGTCAAGTCAACAAGGATAGATGAGATTCCTTTGTAGCCATAGTTATAACTAGCACTATTTGATAAATGGGGGATAAACTTAATTGGCCTAATTTATCCAACATCCAATAACAAGGAGTATATTTTAGTTTGTATGGATTATCTGACAAAGTGAGTTGAAGTCAATGTATTACAATTTTATAGAGATGGGAATGTAGCTAAATTCCTATATGAAGACATCCTTACAAGGTATGGAGTACCTAGAGAAATTATGATTGATCAAGGTCCCTAGTTCACTTCAAAATTCATTACTAATTTGGTTCAATAATATGAATTAAAGCATATAAAATCAACACCTTTTCACCCCCAAGCCAATGTGTAGGTGGAGGTCAAAAATAGAGAGATTGAGAATATCTTGACCAAAATAATGTAGATACATAGAAAATATTGGGCATCTACCTTACGTGAGGTAGTATGGGCCTATAGGAATTGGAAAACAACCATATGCTTTACACCTTATGAATTGGTCTATGGTAAAATAGTAGTCCTTCCCATTGAATTTGAATACAAGAAACTTAGAATAATGGTTAAACTAGATGGACTTGACAACAACATAGAAGGAGAGGTTACACAATCTGAATGGGATAGATGGAATTAGAATGGAAGCCATGCATCACACATAGATAATTCAAAAATAGAGAACTAAATGGCATGACCAATTTATAAAGAATAAATAATTTACTGTGGGTGATTGGGATTTATTATATGATTCTAGGTATAAAGATTATAAAGGGAAGCTACAATCCAGATGGTTGGGACCATATGAAATACATCAAGTTTTTCTAAATGGAGTAGTCAAATTGCAGACCATAGATGCAATTATATTTTCACTATTGGTCAATGGCCATAGACTAAAAATTTACAAGAAGATGGCACAAAAAGATGATTTCCTTCTTTCTCTAATGCATCAATATGGTCCAATTAGTGATTCTGATACATACATACTACCACAAGTTGAAAACTCAACAAAAAATAATACAAGTTGTCAAGGTGATTGAGAAAATGAGCTACATAGCTCACCTCTCAAGGTCACTTAGGTATAATTCCTTATCCAACTTCACATGAACACACCACACATGTGACACAATCAATCATATTTTTCTAATACATTCAATGATGTAGTAGGGACCTGTAGCTTCATGAGTAAAAGCTACAATAGTTCAAATTAGGACCTGTTGTTGAAGGTATCTGCAACACTTGCTTGTTAAAAAATTCAAAAAATTGTGCCAACTTAATTGCATGTCATCCACATTCATTCCATTTTTTCTAAATATGCAGCCACAAGATTGTCATGTCAGTACATGTAGCTTAACCACTCTATTCCACATTGCATATCTCAATTTTCATGCATTTGAAAGATCACTTCATATTCCATGCACCATAACTTTTCATGGCCTTTAATTCCCATGCACCAACCTATCATTTCCTCCATCACCTATTGCAATTAACCAACTTCAATTCAAAATAAAAAATCAAACACTCTTACGTAGCTTCACACGAGTAGAGTTAAGTTCATCTCAAGTGATAGGTACACATACTAATTTTCCATAATTAACATAGATTATAATTGCTTTCAATATGTCCTTGAATTTGATTATACATGCTTTACATTTATTAATATTATTTCCATAATTGATAATCATTCCCTTCACCTAGTGAAGTACATTGGAGTGAGGTCACTTCAAGGTTTTAGTTGTGGGAGAGATAGTATATTATTCCAAGGTTTTTAAAAGTTTTCCACCAAAAGAAACAAAAACATAAAAACACACAATCCCTTTTTTCCCTTTCTTCCTTTTTGCAACATTCTTGTCATTTTTTTCCCAATTCCAAGCTAATTTAACTACTAGCAATTTGACTACTCCATTTAGAAAATTACTAGCAATTTGACTACTCTTCAACTGCAATTTGACTACTCCATTTGCACTCTTCAATAGCAGTTGATATTGCAGTTGAAGAGTGCAAGTATAGTAGACATAAAGGATTGGTGAAATTGAAATTGTGAGCTAAAATTTGTAGAGTTTTAGCATAATAGAGTAAGGTTATCCAATCATGGGAGGAGATATCATTAGGAGGGAACCATTTTCACACCAACCAATATTGGAAGACAGATTAGTCTTTCCTATTTTCACACAAGCAAGGTGGTTAGATTACTTCTTGAAGTTAACATAGTACATTGAAGATATGACAAGGTAGTTTGCAAAAACACTCCAACATGATGAAGATGGTGTTCAAGGATTGAGGGTAGATGCTTCAGAGGTTGCAATTATAGAGGTATCTGGTCTACCAAGAAATGGAGTTGAATTCCCTATAAGGGAAAATGCAATAGTTGCCAGGGACGAATTCAAGAAGCCTAGAGAAAACCTTGATTCGTCATCCCAAGGAACCAAAAGGTTATCACTTCCATGGGTATGGGTTTATGTTGACTCTTACATTGTTAAATATCTTACATGTGGTGGTAGGAAATCTCTTCTATATATAGTACATTTCAAGGTTTTAAGTCACCCCTTCATAATAAAAGGGTTGATGTACCTAATTTCCTCTATAACTTGTTAAAGAGAATGAGATCTAAGTATCAAAGAAAAATAAATGATTTGTCACTTTCACATTATTGTTTGGTTTCCCTGTTAGTGAAGAGAATTCTTAGGGTTTAGTACCCACATCTTTCCTAGGAAATATTTTTGATCTATGAACATATTAGCAACATTCTTGAGGAACTAGTTGTCCCAGAGAACTTGAAGTCATCTACTACATCATTAAGGGAAATTCCCCTAGTTCACCTATTGCTTCACCTACCCATAGAAGGGGAGAACCATAGGAGTAGAGTCTACAAAGGTCACCACACAAAACCTCTGATCAACCTGTAGCAACAGATGTCCAAGAAACCCCAACTTCTTCTAAAATTCCAAAAACTAGAAAGAAGAGAGGTGGTTCTTCCTCTACACCTTCAAAGGTGTAGAAAAAGAAGTCCACCTAGCCAAGGTGTTCACATCGCCTGAAAAAGAAAGGTGTCATGAGGGATAGTGTTAAGAAATAAGAAGAAGACATTGTGACAATAGGGACTGATTCAAAAATAAAAGATAATGTTTCTAAAAATGTGCATGTCCTCGTGAAAAGAAAATGATACATATCAACCACCTCTAAATAAAATTCAAAGGATTTTTTTTTTTCAAAGGAAACTAGGAAAAGAACCCCAACTAGCCCTGCCAATGAGGGTTATGAGTACACTAGGGGCCGTGATGAACAATTTTTGGAGAAAAATGAGGATATATTTTTTAGAGGAAAGAAATATAAGGAAGGAATTATAGGAAGAACTAGAAAGTAATAAACAATTAGAAAAACTAGTGAAGACTTATGAACAAAGGGATGAGGGAAGAGATTTGAAAATTTAAGAGTTGGGAGGAAAATTTTCATACTTATGGGCATGGGTCTAAATTAGACTTTCTTACAAAATTTGCAATGGTAAATGCAAGAAACACAGAGCTCAAAACTAAGAACAAAATACCACCTATTGTAAAAACTCCAACCTATCATACAACCATGTCTCTAGGTTACCAACTATAGAAAGTCACTCAAGAATTATCCCAACAGAAAGGGAAATGGGAGAAAGAAAAGGAACAATGGTTTTAGAGAACACCAAAGTTCTAGAGAGTAAAGACATTGAGTTGAAAAATTTAACAGTAAAGATAGAGGAAGTAGTAGATAAAGTTGCTCAGATTGTTAGGTGTAGACCTCCTAGTAGGACATATGCTTTATTCTGACATGATAAATTTTTCAATTATCAATTTAGTAAATTGATTATTAATCTACTAGTTGCAATGAGTAGGAAGTTTGATTTTCTAAATGTTTTTGTTTATGCCACACTTGATGAACACGACCAATTATGTGAATTTTATTTACATAGTTATGTTGTACCAAATAACATAGAGTGGAACCCATTAATGTTTGTGGGTGATTTACAAATTAGGGCACTAGCATCATACTACAAGAATAAAAAGAAGAGGGGTGAGATTATACAAGAATATATTGAGAGAGAGAAGCCAATTTCTCTCGCAATTAGAAAGTAATCCAAAACACCCATGTAATAATAGAGGAATGGATAAAAAAATCTTGTACAAAAGTGTGGGCAAAAAAATCAGGAATTTGAGGACCAGGGACTATGAAAGAATACAAATATTGACTGTAGGACTCATCCATCATTGTTACCCATTTGTGCAAGAGAGATGGAATAACTAAACTGTTGAGTTGTAGAGAAAAGAGTCCCACTCTGTTTATAATTTCATATCCATGCTCTAGATAACATGCAGGTACATGGATGTTGCCAAAGAAAGAGGACTTGCATGGGTACCACTCACCTTCCAACCACCAATGCTTCTGTACCCAGTGCCACATTGGACAATGAAAAAGAATGAGGAACATGAGGAAGTTGAGATTACTAGAATGGTGAGACTTGTATGCTATGGAGGCTTTTATTTGAAACAGATCAAAGGAGTGAATATTTTTACAGATCTTAGGGAGATCACTTTGCATTACAACCTCCATCTCTAGTTGATTGGCTTGAGGAAAGAAAATGGGTAGTTGGGGAGAATGATGAGTATAGTTATTAGTTAGTTTTCTGATGTTTTTATGCATACTCATAGACATTTCCATACACTTATTTCATACATATTCATAAAACTTTACTACCTTTTATACTCATTATGTAAACTTGAACCTAATTTGAAGTATATGGAAATTTGGTTATAATGTGATAGTTATTGTATAATTAATGTGTCCATATGTATGAATTGCAATGAATATCTATGCTTAAGCTATGGTTATTAGTATTTTTTCAATGTTGTATGATCTAACTCTTTGTAGCCAAGGATCTAGAGGAGGAAAACTGTAGCCTGCAACAACTAGGAGGTGCAACCCGCAACCAAAGTAGTTTCTAGACAACGATGGAGGGGAGGTTCCAGAATAAGCTAAGCACAACGAATGCAGAAATGGAGGCACTTATTGAGGATGATTGTGAATCATCATGACATTTAATAAAGAAACTAAAAGAGAAGAACTCTACTACAATTTGGAGTCTAATATGAATGTTTCAATTGTCCACATTCCAATTCTTGTTTATAGGAGAGTCATAGTTCTATTTGGACTCTTCCTTTTTTAGTTATAATTTAGTTGCTCGAAATTTATCACACTTTGTTGTGTAGGGAGTGGTAATTTATGATTTCAGTTTAGATTCCTTATTTTAATAAACTCCCTCATGCCTATATGTATGGTTTGGTGGTTGAGGCGTTAGTTAAGTTGGTTGATTGTTCAATAGAAAATATAGCAATAAGATACTTTCAGTTAAGTTCTTATTTTTACAATAGACAATGTTCATGATCTTATGAATAAGATATTCTAGAAGAATCTTATCCAATTGTGATATTCTCAGCTATGTAATGAATAGTTTTCATTATTGTCATGACTACATTAATTTGAGGAACTAGATTTAGATTAAACCTATGGAGAAAGTCACTTGAGCAAAGGCCACTAATGGTAACTATTCCCCACTTTATTTTTTGTACATTTATTTTTGTTGTAGTAGGTACTCCATGAATGCATGTTGTCTTAATTAGATTCCTTATGTTACAATTATGAATGAATTCATGAATAAATCTTGTCTTACATTCATGTTTTAGTTTTCTTCAATTTGTTTTACTCCAAAGTGTAAGTTTAATTAATAGTGTTGGTTAATTCTAGGATTCATTTCTTGACAGTGAACTAGTCACAATATTTCATTGTAGGTACCTGTAACAATAGTATCATCATTACTTCGTTTATTGTTATGTTGGTTATGATTTTTTAGCATGTGTAAACACCTATGTTAGGATGTTATATGTATTCTTGAGTCTTTGGAAGCACATACAATTCTAGCATCATCACAAGTTTACGTTAGCCTTGGTTGATTTAATGTTCTTTCCAATGGTTTAGTGGATTGTTCAGTTAGGTTTTCCTCTAAATTATGTGTTTGACACCAAGTCTACTGGAAATTAGTAGGGAATTTATAGTAAGTACATTAGCAATGACTATATGGGCTAGGCTACAAAAAACTTCTAATCCTTGATCATCATTAATTAGTTTCCTCATATTATCTATCATAGGGACTGTTGTACCATCTAAATATTCGATACTCACATAGTCTTGAAGTATTTCTAAATATTTGTCCAATTGTTTTAGTTTGTCTTCAATAACATGGGAAAAAATAGTCTCAACATCTGTAAAAAGGGTGATTGTAAGGTTATCATTGGTATGGTAGCCTTAGGGATAGATTCCAAAATGGGTTGAGTATTGAGAACACTTTGCATGAAAGAGTTGGAAGACTCAAGATCCACAATGGATGTAACAACAGTGTAGGATGCCATAAGTCTACAAGTACGTCACATTGAATTATTGGAAATAGGACACCAAGTTGTGAAGCTCATTCAAGTTCCAAAACACTAAGTGTACCCAAGATGAACAATAAACTACCAATTAACCACAACTAAATATTCAAAAACAAAATAATTTAGATAGCAAAAGAAGATAGAGAATACAACAAGAAATATTTGGGCAAAAGTTGGTTGAGTCAAAAGTAGGATAGATTTTCCCAAGGGAATCTATGTCCTAGGTTGGTTTTCTAAAAATTCAAAGTTTGATTGTGTGTAATTTTGTTCAAGGATTCTGGGTCTGGTTGTAGATAGATTTAATAGTGAACATTTTTCATAATTTTCTTAATTTATGCCAACACAAGTTTATAACAATGTGTGAAATATAAATGACAATTTTAAATACAATTCTTTTAATCTAGAATGCAAAAAATAACTAATTTAAAGATTCCTAAATCTGAAAATGATGACTTTGATGAAATTTTGAAACAAAACAATGCATTTTTTCTACTCTTTTTTGCTTTTTGAGCTTATATGAAAGATGCCTAAATGAATGCAATTAAGAATTTCAAAATAGAGATGTGAAAAAAAAAATAGATTGAAGACACATAGATAGAGAAGTGCAAATTTTTTTTTGATTCAAGTCCAGAAGGACAAAGTCATCGAAGGGAATTTGTGTCCCTGATAGGGTGTTTGAAAAATGAAAAAAAATGAATGATTACTAGACTATCTAAGTGGTCTACAATTGTGTATTTGTCCAAAATTTGCTTAATTTAAGACAATATTACTTAAATATAAATGTGTTACAATGTAAATTGTAATTAAGAATGCAATTTTAAATGTAGATCTAATCTAAGTGACTAAAATAAACCCTAATGCAACCTATGATGTAAGATGATATTCATTTTTATTTTTTTCTTTTATGATGCAAAAGTGAAATCCTGGATGAGAAATGTGAAACAATGTAATGCAAAACTTAAATCTAGGATGAAATTTTAGAAGGTATGTAATTTTTTTTATTAGAGGTAAACAAGTTTTGAAGGGGCCCTGAAACCCTTTACAAAAAAGAACAGCTGAAGCAAAAGATAACTAAATAGAGCAAACAACAGCCAAAACACAACAAACCATCAACACGACAACAACCAAAAAGGAAGGACAAAAACACCAAAAATGACACTAGATAGAATCTCACTGTCTACTGCCTCCAGTCATATGCTTTCACATACTTCAAAATGTCTGAATTTTCGCATTCATCACACTTTCTTTCATTGAACAGAATCAACTTTTACTTATACCATTCCATGCTTCCATAATCTCCTAAGTCGACCAAACACAATGTCTTCATAATCTCCTAATTCAGCCAAACACAATTTGAATTAGGTCACCACAAAACATTCCCATGATGGAAAGGAATGAAACATGGACCACACAGAACCTCCTTTCACAAATCAAGATGCTACCATGATATCTAGAATCAAAGAATAGAATATACACGTTACAATGCAAATAATGTTATAGAACACATTAACCAATTTTCAGATCGGTTTGGACCCAAAAGAGTGTATCTCATTATGTTGCAAAATAAATGGGACTAGGACAAGCACAACCAAAGATGGATCATCACAGCACAACATCTGAATCATTCCAATCCATCTCACCAAAGAATTAGAATCAACCAATCAAGATATGTTGACATCAATGACAACCATTAATGACAACAATCAATAGCATCACATTCCAACAATTTCCTCCTTTTTCATTGATGGTAACATCCATCAACAACAAACCAAACAACTCAAATATCATCATCTTCTTGTCTTGTTTTCTTCTCCCCCTTTGAAATCAAGGACAAAGGGAAAAGCTCCTCCTAGAAAACTTACTCCACTCCCCCTATGAGGAAGCATCCTAACATTGATCCAGATAAGAGTGAACATGTAATATCTTGGACCAATTCACACCCTAGTGCACATTATTGTAGATTAGGAGGGGGGAAATGCCCTAACTTTTGTCAGAGATACTCAAAAGTATCTTTTCTCAACAGTTTTGTGAAAATGTCTGCAATCTACTCTTTCATAGGCACATATTCAAGTCTTACCTCATTGTCCAATACCTTCTCCCTCAAGAAGTTATATTTAATGGATATATGTTTCATTCTAGATTGTTGTACCAGATTCTTGGAAATGTTTATTGTATTGATGTTATCACACATAATTGACATCAATTCATCAAATGATATGCCAATTCCCTTCAACGTTTGTTTCATCCACAGTACCTGAGTGCAACATGAGGATCCTACAATGTATTCAACTTTAGCAGTAGATAAAGATACAAAATCTTGTTTCTTACTTGACCAATCAACCAACCAGGAGCCAAGGAAATAAGCTCCACCACTTGTTCACCGCCTGTTATCAACACATCCGGCTCAATTAGCATCAGTATAAGTTGTCAAAGTGAAATATCTAAAGATCCTTTTTACTGCAACAACATGTGACTCCTTTGGTTCTTTCTAAAATATAGTTGCTAAAAAAACATCATACATAATGTCTAGTCTAGTAGCAGTCAAATATAACAATCCTCCAATCATTGATTTGTACATACTTGCATCGGCTTTAGGTGAATCGTCTGCCTTTTTCAACTTACATTTGGTAAAAATAGGTGTACAAACTGGTTTGGAGTTCTCCAACCCAAACTTCTTCAATAATTCTTTGGTATTCTTGGACTGAGAAATGAAAATTCCTTTGTTATTTTGATTTACTTGTAGTCCAAGGAAGAAATTTAACTCACCTATCATAGAAATTTCAAATTTCTTTTGCATTTCATCTACATATTTTCTGCACATATCATCATTTCCTCTAGAGATTATGTCATCAACATAGACCACAACAATCATCATTTGATCTGAGTGAATTTTGTAGTATAAATTACTATCAACAGATCCCTTCTAAAACCCTTGTCCAATCAGATACTTATCTAATCTTCCATACCAGGCTCTAGGTGCCTGCTTCAACCCATATAAAGCTTTCTTCAACTTGCAAACAACATCTGGGTCACTTCTAGATTTGAATCCCTCTGGTTGCTCAATGTAGACTTCTTCCTTCAATTCTCCATTCAAGAATGCAGATTTTACATCCATGTTTGACAGACTTTGAAATCCTTAAAAGCTGCAAAAGCTAAGAATATCTGGATTGCTTCCATCCGGGTAACAGGGGCATATGTATCTTCAAATTCAATACCTTCGACTTGAGTGTAACCTTTGAAAATCAATCTTGTCTTGTTTCTCATTACCTTTCCATTTTCGTCCAGCTTGTTCCAGAATACCCACTTTGTTCCAATTACATTTTTTTCTGCCGATCTAGGCACAAGTTCCCAAGTCTAATTTTTCTCTATCTGATCAAGCTCTTCTTTCATTTCCTTCATCCAATTCTGATCATTGCATTATTCTTCCACAATATTTGGCCCAATTTCTGAGAGTAGACACAATGATACTTGCTCTTGAGCTGCTTTTCTTCTTGTGATGATTCCCTTATTTTCATCTCCAATAATCAGCTTTTTTGAGTGGTTTTTATGTACATACATTGGGGTTTTAGTTGTAGTTGTCGGAGCCTCCTCTGTCTCTTTTTCTTTCTTATCCTTCTTTTCTTTGTCATCTAGGTCATCTAATTCATATTCAATATGCCTGTCAGGATTTCTCTGAATATCTTCATCTACTTTCATATTCGCACTTTCAACTATCTTGTTTAGTCTCTTGTTGTAACACTGGTACACTTTGCTTCTTGTAGAGTAACCCAAAAATATGCCTTCATCTACTCTGCTATCGAACTTTCCAAAATTGTCCTCATCTCTTTGGATGTAGCATTTGCTTCCAAAAAAATTGAATTACTTTACTATGGGAGCTCTTCCATGCCATAGCTCATATGATGTCTTTCCATATCTCCTCTAGAATAGTATTATGTAAAGAGTGTAAAATTTTGCATGTATTTCTCCTATCCAGTAGACCTGTGGTAAACCTGCTTCATTGATCATTGTTCTAGCTACTTCTTCAACTGTCTGGTTCATTCTTTCCACTACACCATTCGACTGAGGTGTTCTAGGGGCAGATAGTTGTCTTTTGATGCCATGTTTTTCATAGAAATTTTTGAATTCATCAAAACTCTCCTCCTCTATCATATCTTAAACACTTGATTCTTCTATCAACTTCATTCTCAACTCTTTCCTTGAAAATATTGAATTTTTCTAAAGCCTCTGATTTTTCTCTTAAAAAAATGCAACCTAGGTTAATCTGGAATAATCATCTATTATTAGTATGAATTATCTCTCACCTTGTAATCTTCTTGTTTTGGTTGGACCACATACATCAGTGTGCACAAGGTCCAACAAATCGATAGATGATTCTTCTTTTCTTTGAAATGTTTCTTTGCTCTACTTTCCTTCTTGACATCCTTTGCAGATAGTGTTGTCTAGTTTGGTTAGTCTAGGAAAATCTTTGACTACTCTTTTTGAACTTATCCTTATCAAATTGTCAAATTTGATGTGACACATCCTCTAGTGTCACTAGAGCCAACTGTCATTGGACTGAGAAAATAAGCATCTCTTTGTAGCTCCTTCTAATTGATACATATTCCCACTTGTTCTTTTTCTAGCTACAATAATAATTTCAGATCTCTTCCGGATCTCACAACCATCATCCTAAAACACCACATTATAGCCATTTTCGCACATCTTTCCAACACTTAGAAGATTATGATATAAACCCTTCATATAGTAAACATTGTCAATGTTGTGTTTTCCATCAAAGGTAATAGAACCAATTCCAACAATCTACATGTTGTTGTATCATCTCCAAATCTAACAAAACCTCCATCATATTTCTCAAGCTTCACAAACTTACTTTTATCACCGGTCATATGATTTGAACATCCACTATCAATTAGCCATTCATCTCTATTTATTTTAACAAATCTTCAGTGTTATCATTAGATTTTAGAAAAATATTAGAGATATGAAATCTAGGTTCATCATTTTCCAACAAAAACAAACAATCCTCATGATCTGATTCATCATCTGAGATGCCGACATTTTCATTAACATAATAGGCCTTCTTATTGATCTTTTTAAACTTTTTCCTTGTTCCTTTTTATGGACACTTAGTTGCTAAATGACCAATTTTTCCACGTCTAAAACATTTAAGAGGCAGCATACCTTTGTACTTGTTGGTACCTTTCTTCATTTTCCTTGTGAAGTTTGCTTCCAACTCATTTGAACTTTCATCATCTGGATCTTCTTCTACCTTTGTGGCTTTGAAGGTTGTTTCATATTTTTCCTTTTCTTTTCCAAATTTCCTCATCTCAAATGCAGTCAAGGTGCCAAATAGCTACTCTCTGGTAAATTTCTTCAGATCATAAACTTACTCAATAGTTGAGATCTTGTCACTGTAGCTCTCCAGTAGGGTCATCAAAATCTTCTCTCTTACACTTTCATCTGTCAAAGTGCCTCCTTGATTTTTGACTTCATTTATTGCATTGTCAACTCTCTGAAAGTAGCTTGTTATATCCTCACCTTCTTCCATCCTCAAGTTTTCATATCCGCGCTTAGCTATCAACTTCTTTGATAATTGGACTCTATCATTTCCTTCATATATTTCTTTCAACTTTTCGCAAACTTCATAAGTGGTGCCCAATGAAATTATTAGTGTAATTAATTATTTATTACACTAGCATAAGTTTACTTAGGTCTTTAATTAATTAATTCCTAGGTTGCATCATTAGATAAATCATAAATAATGGGGTCATTACCCTTTCCATGTTTGTAGGAGATAAGGTTCCTTCTAGAAGAAGAGTTGTCTTTTTTATAACTTATCTCTATCTCATCATCATTCCCTAGGTAGGTTGTTTGGGTTTACATGTTGTCACATGTAGTGTGATTAAGACACTTGGAAACATCTTAGTGCATTCTAGATTTCTCTCATGCCTATATAATCAAGGCATATGTACATTTGTAACATATTCTAGATCAATCATATAATCTCTATTTGAATGCCATTGTTGCAACACTTTCTATGCGGGTGAATATTTTCTTGGAAAAGGTCCATTGAAAACTATAGCTTCAGGGACACTATGCATACATCATTTAAACATGGTATCAGATATTTTCTAGTGAAAGTTCATCCCAAGATCAAGAAAGTTGGCTTGTGAGATTCTTTGCAAGCTTGAGGGTTTTACTTCGCAGGCTAGTCCATTCTACCTGGGAAACAAGCTAATTTCTGGCATAGATCTGGCTCTGTCCAACCACTCCATTGCATTAAGAAGGCCTCAAAACCTATAGATTGCCTTCCTATTCATCAAAATCAGAGACATATCATCCGAGAGCCATTTGAGGTATCATTTAGGGTTTGCATTTTTTGTACTATCCGTACAAATTTGTAGAAAAAAGTCTCCCCTTTGGTCCTCTTAAAAGGAATTATTTTTTAAGATCATTAGGCTTTTTATTTCATTATTCGGGCAATTTTTTCTAAAGTTCAGGAAAAAATCAATTTCTGTGGAGAGCAACCTACAAATAAAATTGCAGTCAGCATAGGGGTTTAATTTTTTATTCTTGGCGGACTATATTGTATCTCCATCGGCTTATTATATTTGCACCGGTCGACATTGTATTTAATTTTTGTAGAAATTATATTTAGTAAATTCATCAACATATATATAATTGTTTTTTGAATTTCCAACCATAGGCACTATTAAAAAAAAAAAAAATTGTTTGTTGGCATTGATTTTACAATTTGTAGAATAGAAGCCTTTGTCGACTGCATTTACAAGAGGAAGTAATTTGGATAGACTAACTGTCACATCCTTCGATGTACGTCATCTCCTCGCTGGCTTTATCCAAGCCAACCACCTTTTTCTGCCACCAAGACCCTTCATTGTTCGGTTGTCGTTCACATAGCAACCACTAGCTACCATATGCACCATCCCTGGTCTTATATGTGACCGAAGTCTCTTCTCTACCGAGCGGCACCGCCTGGTCGCCACTCCACCTGGCAGCTGCATGTTTTTAGAACTACCATTTTTCCCCCTAGTCATATCAACAACCGAGGGCTTATTTTTTTTAAGCCTGGGGTGCTTTGTTTTTGCACCTAATTAGCCTGTGCTTTCCAAAAAAAACATTTTCCTTCGGAGGCCATATCTTTGTGCCATGGTATCAAAAATTAGCAAACGAGATACTAACGGAAAGAGGATTCAAAGTACTTTCCAATGGTACACTTTGCTTTTCAAGATTTTGCTGCCATCAAAAGTTCAAGTCAACTGAAGTCAACCCTCCTTTTTTGGACTCAACAGCCAATATCTTCGCATTAGATTGTCGAAATTTGGTGATTCCAGTGGCATTCAGAAGATATTTCAAAGTATTTTTTATCAGTCCAATCACTTCCTTCAGTTTCAGCTCTAGGTATCTTTAATTGGTTTTTTGCAATTTGGTGCATTTTCTTGATTCCTTGGACATCCTAAAGCTTGAAGAAAAATTTCTTGATTTCAGAGGTATATTTTTAGTTGCATTTCATCTTTGGAAGTTTCTATTTGATGTTGAAGGTCAATATCTTTGTTTTATTGGAGATTCAGTCATAGTTTGTTATGGGTTTTTCTTGTCATCATTCATTGATCATGTTGGGAAAGGGAAACTATCTACAATGGAGAGATTGTATCATCAAGCATCTTCAATCCCTTCATTTGTTGCCACATTTGTATGGTTATGTTCCCCCTCCTGATGATTGTATCCAAAAATTTGATTGGAATTATCGAAGGTATGATGTTCTAAGGATTATTGCCATGCATGTTGTTGATGATGTTTTTGAAAGCTATTGATCGTTGTAGCTATCCTCACATTCTTTGGATTAAGATTTTGGAGCTATATGGAGATTCAGACACTCCACCATTCCATGATGATCATGTTTCAAAATATCATTTACCTCTTTATTCTTTAGATTAGGTACCCCATGATGATATTGTTGTGCAAGAGGATGTTTGTTTGGATTACCTTGAATCTTCCGAAGAGGTTGACAAGGTTTATTCAGATGTTCCTTCTTCTCCATCAGAGACTATTGGTATCCCTTCACATTCAGTGATTCCTTGTCTAGAATCATTGATTGAGGCTTCCATCATCATTCATCAAGACACATTCATTTTTCTAGACTTGACATCACATGATGGCTTTGTTTTATGGATTGCTAACTTGGCTACTTCTACAAGTTTGGAGGACATTCTTGAGGGGATATCTCTCCTCTATTCAGATCCGCCTTTGGAGATATTTCTCAAGTCTCGGCATCCCTTTTTCTCTACCTTCATTGGGGATCCAGAGACTACCTTGGAGACACTTGTTTTCTCTTTAGATATTTCATCTATGAGACTTATTCCCTCTCATTCCATTCAGGACTTGGAGTTTCTTCAGTATCTACCATTGGATTTGCTTCTTCCTAGTGGGAGACATGTGGTTTGGACACCTTTGATGCTTCAGACTTCTTTCAGTGGTTTTGAGGATAATTCATTCTGGGGGGAAATCTAGTCTTCATCTATTCCTTCAATCGAAGGATCATTTTATTACAGTCTTTGGATCTTGTTCAACATAATTTTCCACATTTTCCTGATTTGTCACCTTATTCATTGTTTGGGCATGTACCTAAGTTGATTGTAGCATCTTCATCTTCAATGAAAAAGGAGACACATGAGCAGCTTTCAGAGACATTATCATTCACATTCATCCTAACTTCCTTCAATTCCTATCCAGAATGGGAAGCATCTCTACACTTGCACTTGGTTTTGTTTCTTCCAAAAGGGAGACAAGTTGTTTGTCGACATTGGATCATGTTTTGTCTTCAGACACTTACCATTTTTGTAGGTGATCACATCTTCTGGGGGGTTGTATAGTCTCTTTATTTCCATCCTATGGGGGGATATTGATTGTATTGTATCCATGTGACATATGGTGTACTTGGGGGGTATTTGGGAGTCATCCATCCTTCCCATAATTTCTCACTTTGTTGCATTTCATCTCCTTTTTGGAGAGGGGTTTTCTTCCCACTAGGTTTTCCCTTTTTCTTCGTTTGTGGGAGATTTGTTGCATTTCATCTATCATTTGTAAATGGGTACCTAAAATGGCCATCATGTAGTTGGGACCCATCATCCATTGTATAATCATTGCATAATAATCTACTCCCTAAGTTGCACTTATGGGGGGTATTAGTGTAATTAATTATTTATTAGACTAGCATAAGTTTACTTAGGTCTTTAATTAATTAAGTCCTAGGTTGCATCATTAGATAAATCATAAATAATTGGGTCATTACCCTTTCCAAGTTTGTAGGAGATAAGATTCCTTCTAGAAGATGAGTTGTCTTTTCTAGAACTTATCTCTATCTCATCATGATTCCCTAGGAAGGTTGTTAGGGTTTACATGTTGTCACATGTAGTTTGATTAAGACACTTAGCAACATCTTTTTGATTTCTAGAATTATCTCATACCTATATAATCAGGGCATATGTACATTTGCAACATATTCTAGATCAATCAAATAGTCTCCATTTGAATGCCATTGTTGCAACACTTTTTTGTGGGTGAATATTTTCTTGGAAAAGGTCCTTCATTGAAGACTATAGCTTTAGGGACAATGTGCATACATCATTTCAACAGAAATAACTTTTGTTAACTCATTCTTAGACAAATCACTAAATATTACACACCTTTCCTTTCCATTCTCTTCATAGGCTAAAATATCATCCATAGAACTAGGACTAGCTGTCAGTTCAACATATTTTTTCTCAATAGCTTTCCAAGTCTTGTACCCTAGAGAGATCAGGTAACCTCTCATCTACACTTTCTAGAAACTATAGTCAGATCCATCAAATACTGGAATTGTCAGTTTGTGTGCAATTGAATCTACCCCAAGTGGTTAAGCTCTTCTTAGAGGAACCAAAGATTTGATACCAATTGTAGAATAGTCTGGATAACTAAGAGGGGGTGAATTAGTTATTATAAAACAATTTTCTTGACTTTAATTAATCTGGAGCAAACTTAAATCAATTAGATAATTATCTAATAGATATGAATATGAAATCACACAACACCATGCACAATAAACACCAAAATTTACATGGAAACCCAAGAAGGGAAAAACCATAGAAAATTCTAATTCTCAATTATAAAACACCAGTTAAGGTGACACCGATTAAGGTGATTTTTACAAAGGGCTCACTGCCCAGCTATCATAGCCAAAGATAAAAAGGCTCACTGCCAAAAGAGAAAGGCCCACTACCTATAGAAAAAGGGCTCACTACCAACATAAAATGGCTCACTACCAGAAGAATGAAGAAAGGGAATTCATCACTGAAATAGTTGTCACCAACAATGACATTGTATAGAATTCACTATCAACTTCCTCTATTCATATAATTTTGCATACTTCACAATGTATAGATTTTTACATTCATCACACTTACTTTCATCGAATAGAATCAAGTTTTACTTATACCATTCCATGCTTCCATAAACTCCTAAGTCGGCCAAACATAATGTCTTCATAATCTCCTAAGTCGGCCAAACACAATTTGAATTAGGTCACCACAAAAAATTCCCACGGTGGAAAGGAATGAAACATGGACCACACAAAACCTCCTTGCACAAATCAACACACAACCATGATATTTGAAACCAAAGAATAGAATATACACGTTACAATGCAAATAATGTTCCAGAACACATTAACCAATTTCCAGATCAGTCCTAACCCATAAGAGTGTATCTCAATATGTTGCAAAATGAATGGGACCAGGACAAGCATGCCCAAATATGGATCATCACAACACAACATCTGGAGCATGCTAGTATAGTTCACCAAAGCATCAAAATCAATCAATCAAGATATGCTGACATCAATGACAACCATTAATGACAACAATCAATAGCATCACATTCCAACACCCCTAACCCTAACATTAGTCATGTTGAGCTCATGAAATACCCGTTTAAATAGTTTAAACAGAGAAATGGAGCCTTCCTTAGCCATACCCAACACATTGGACACATCCTACCGATCAAAGTTGAAAACATTCTTTTCCATAGCATCACCCTCATGGGAAGAACTAACCTTATCCTGGATCACACACACCTCCTTACCTTTACCCCCAGCCACCGAAATTTGAATCTTGAGAAGAGAGCTCACAATTTTCTCAGCCACCAACCTTCTATTCTGCATTTCCAAGTCCACACCCAGAGAACCCATAGCCTCCTACCCACCAACCAACTTTTGAGGAGACACAACTTGCACTTGTTGCACTAGGCTAACAGAACTAAAAGCCATTTTGTTTCTACTACCCTCCCTTATACCCTTCTTTCTCTTGGTCCCCAAAATAGGGGATGACGAAGACACATCTTTAGCAATTTCAATTCATAATGTTAACAGGTCAAGTTTACCAAAATGAAACAAAGAAAATAAGAACCCTAGGTTTAATGTATAAACCTAGGATTCAAATTTTGTGGGTGTGGTGTGTGTGAGGGTTATTTTCTTTTGTTTCATTCAGATGGAGATCAACAAGGTGTTTAGATTAACTTTCAACCATGAAGGTGAGATAATCAAGCCTAGATTTACATCTTATTGATCCTTGGAATGGATTGGAATTGATTGAAATTGATCAACCTAATTATACTATATGATGTAATATGCAAAATGCAAGATACCCAAAATTAACAAACTAAAACAAGGAATTATAGGTTCAAATTTTGGAAAGACAAAGTGATGTGTAACTATCTATAAAGTTTGGTTTTGATCACTATAGGAGGATAGAGTTGTCCGAGGGTGTCTGGGTCCTTGTACGGGTGTCTTGCTCTATTTTTGTAGTCCTTTGATGATAGATTTGAGACCTTTATTTTTTCTTGTAGACTTGCCAGATCACTATTGGATAATTTTGTAGGTGAGTTTCCACGAGTTGACAAGATGTAGATCTTCAAATGGAACAATGAATAAGTGATCCTTGAACTTCATTTGATCCTCTTTAAATTTGAAATTTGTACATTCAAAGAGAGACTAAATTTTGTGTCATTTAGGGGCTTTCCTTGGTTAAAAATTGTGTTAGTGTTTCCACTTCCACAATGGAAATGTCAATGATAAAAATGGATAAATGATAGGAAGGAATGATAAATCAAAAAAGTGCTACAACTCATCACCCTTCAATGGCTTTCTTGAAGGATTGAAGTCATGCACATCACTTCAAGGTCTTGGATCTTGTTTCCTTGATTGACTTGAATTTCTCAAATACCTACAACAAGGGTTAAACTTCACAAAAATGATAACATAAACACATATGAAATCACATAAGATTTGACATGATGTTATTATCTTGAATTATTGCAATGAAGCTTTGAAATGTTGCTCTTGACTGCTCTTGACTTTCTCTTGATCACCAAATTTTTTAATAGTTTTTAGATAGATTTCGAATGATGCAATAATTAGGTATTTATAGGAATTTCTCTAATTTCTCAAAAATTAAATCTCGAAAGCTAAATTTTGCAACTTGAATTTCAAATGTTGAAATTTTGACACTAACATATTCAAATATGGGTCCCAGAAAAATAGGGGGACTGGGACACCCAAGGTCATCCCAGTCTTGGCCCTATTTTCTAGGATTTAGGATGTCAGGGGAAAAACATTAAATTAAATGAATTTGTTCAATGCTTGTAATTCCTTGGAAAATATAAAAAAAGCCATAGAATTCATAATTTAGGGAATTAAGGACTCAATTAGGCTCAATAATTTGGGGGGACAAAACATAGTGTGAAATTTCAAGGGTGAAAATTTATGACTCTACAACAGTTATTTGAAACACCTTGTTATCAATAAATTCTAGTGATTTTCCTTCTCAATATTTATTCCATTGTACATGCATGGGTGATTGATGCATATTTTTTTTGATTAATGATTATTCATCAAATATGTTGTCTCATTCCAATACCTTTAAGCATAAAATCTATGTTGTATGCAGGTAATAAGTTGTGTCATGGATGAAAGGATTTTTGTTGTGAGAATATTCTTGGTTTTCCTTCTAAAGTTGTAATCAATTGACCTTCTTATGAAATACTAATGCATGAGCATGTACATAATTGAGTTGTGTGAATACTTCTTGAGTAATTGAGAATTTGTGTGTTGAAACTCTAGTACAGGTTATAATCATTGGTGTATCGCCTCCTAGGGTTAGTATTTTCAATTTTAGTTATCATCTATATCTTTTCCTGGTTAAATTAGTAGTTTTAGGAGGTTCATCAAGGTAATTGTAAGGCCTCACTAATTCTCAGTAAGCTTGGTGCTAGACACACAACTCAAAGAAGAGGTTCCTAGTTGAATGGTCCACTAAACCCTCACAAAGGCTCCATTTAATTATCAACCAGGGCTTCATAAGCTTGTGATGATGTTGGGACTGTATGTGCATTCATAGACTCTACACAACCTATATCAATGAGTATAGGTGGTTTAAACATGTGGAGGAAAATAGTAAAGATTGGAAAAGGAAATAAAGTGTAAATTGCAAAACAAGGGAAATAACTTAATTTTCTATTGATGTTGCAGGTACCTTTGGCTTAACACTATAACTATTAACTGCTAAACTTGAACTCTACAATTGTACTAGTACTACTGATTCTTACTTGTAACTACTAGAATCACTTCGAAGGATGACTCAATGATACATTACAAAACATAAATCATGAGACAAGATATCATTCATGTGCATGTTATGAAGAATCTATTTGAAATGAATGTAACAATGTAAACATCTAATTTAACAATAGAAAGTAAGATGGGTGAACAGTACCTTGAATGACCCTTTCTTGAGTTGTTGTACCCACAGGAGAAACCAAATATGTGCTACTTAAATCAACTAATCATAATAGTAAACTAGAACATCTTTATTTCTTATAATTGAACTCTACAATCTGACAAGAATCTTTATGGATTTCTCATTCATGAGTGCATAACATAAAAAAAGCAATAAAGTATTGTCTATGAACCAAAACTATAACTATCAAAACATATATCTTCCAACTAGATTTGATCCTCAACCACTAATTCAACTATATAGGTTTGGGAGGAGGTTTATTTGCATAAGGATTGAAAATATAAATTAAATGCAAATGTCCACTCTCCTTCAAAATAGAGAGAGACAAAGTCTTTCCAACTGAAACTATAACTGAAAAGGATAGAAGACAGATGATTAACACTACCCTAACAATTTGATAGAGACGTGCTCTATAAGAACAGTCACGTTGGCTTCCTGATCACTACAAAATTATTCTTCCTTTCATCATTTTATTGGATGATCTAGTGACTCATGATTGACCACTTAAATGGTCACCTCCATTATTTCTTGTAACTATCACATTCTCAGTGTTTTAGACTCTCCCTCGTAATTTGCTTGATATCCTTTGGCTGTGGGTTGAGCTCTCTAGTTTCTGCAAGTTGCAATTCTTCTAGCTGCAAGAAGTTAGTTTCATCTAAAGTATACACACCATTGTCGAACATGAATTAACAAAGATTCATACTAAATTTCATACATATTCACACATTTATCCATGCAAAAATCATCATATCATAATTATATTTCCACATGGTAAAGTCTGGTTTAGGATGCATAAAAGACATAAAAGATATATAAGGTACATGATTGTCTATGAGATAAGTAGTTTGAAATGTTAAAAGACATAAACAAAAAGGAAGAAAACTAGCTATTTCCTAGGCTCATCAGGAACTATCCCTCTATGGAGGTTCTTCACCATAAGCAATCAACAACTTGAAGATGATACCATGTTTCATAGGATAGCTAAGTTTTACACTTAGACAAGGTGCAATCCTCATGATAACAGCCTCATTTTTTAAGATCCAAAAAATATTATAAATTTTGTCCTATGTATGTTTTGGAGGTACGAGGATTATAATGTTTTTCTCCTCCTTTTGTCTTGATAATGTGGTTGGTATCATCAAGGGGATTATACTTAAAACCCTCATATTGTTAAGAGTTTTTGGAATAATCATATCATTATTTATTTGTACCTATAGGAGTTTTAGGGTGTCATTATTTGTTTGTACCTATAAGAGGTTTAAGGTGCATTATGGAACATGTAACATTTAATGATGGAATTAGGTATTAAAAAACAAGACACATTAAATGTATTAAACATCAAATTAAATGACAATGACTTTCTCTCATCCTAATTTGTCATAAATGTAGGGGGACCTCCCAACTATCTTGCCTAATTTTTGTAAGATCTTCATCCCAAGCATTTATTTTGGGTGAGAAAAAAATGGAGCCATTTATTTTCATAGTGTTATAGTGCCACGGGTTAGGGTTTTTCCTAGTGGGGTATTTTGACAAGTTTTGAGGCTTATTTGTAGGTATTGGAGAGTACATGAATAAGGGAAAAATCTAGCAAGTAAAACTACTTAGACGAATTATTTTCAAATCAACTATAAGGAGGCAGAGATAGTGAGAGAATTATAGAGGTTATTTTATACTTGCTCTAGTAATATATCTCCACTAATGTATGGAAAAATTCATATATGTTTATCGTGAAATATTTTATTCAACACATTTGTTGTTGTGAATGTAAACACCATTTGATGAATGTGACAAAGTTATGAAACCAATTGCAATATTTGTAATAGATCATTTTGTGTTTATGTATGAATTTATTTAGTTCATTAAGGGATAAATAAGAATATGGAACTAGAAATAATGTATCTTGATTTCATTTAAAATGATAGATCAAGTTGATGTTCTTTATTATATTTCTATTTATCCCTGTCAACTATGAGTTCTTAGCCTCATTAGATTGGCACCAATATTCCATTTATTTGTTCCAATCACACAAAAACAAAATAACTAAGTAAAAAATAATAATTTTCTTTTCCTATTTTATACCAATATTGTGGAGTTCATGATTCCATGATATACAATGAAAATAGCATAATTAAATGTATGGAGCATGTATCTTGTACCTACCTTGCACTTAGTACAATGGTGTAGAAATCAAATATATAGAGGTTTTAAGGTAGTTGATCTCAGATCAGTGAAATCTTTTGGGGGTTGAGTCGACGGTCTAGATTTAGCTACCAATTTACTTGTTCTTTTCATATATCCCACCCCTCTAGGAATACCCTCTCAAGTTTAAGTTAAACTTGAAGAATAGGAGAGAAAACACACTCTTGTTTAGATAACATTAAATTCTCAGTCGTTCTACTAATATACCAATTTCACTCACTCAATGACAACCTTGGTGTTGTAAGTGATATTCTATTCTAAGAAGTGGATCAATGATTTTGAGACTCAACAAAATGGCACTATTTCCAAGGAAGGTTGTTAAACATTGATAAATAATTACCAAATCATAAAACCTTGTGTGTTTTTATCAGTTAAGTGGTTTGCAACAATATATTATTATCAAGAAAAAAATTACCTTTTCATTATAGGAAGCGGTGACTCTATTAAGAGAGCTTAGATTTTAAATCTTATATTGCCATGGATAGAAGAGGATAGTGCACATATCAACTTGCACAAGGAGGTAACTTAAGCAATGTGAGGAATGACTGTGCTAACTAGAAAACAAAGGATGAAGGTAATGCCTCTAGGTTAAATGACTAGAAACATGTAGGCACCTCTAGTAGACATGATATTACTATCGATCTATGGGACCAATACCAATATAATTTTGATGATTCAATTGATCTATTGCTCAAAAGGAGGAAGAAAAATGTTAAAAAATATTATGTGAGATGAAATAATGTAGCATTCGGTAGGAAAAGAAGGGGTTGGCCTAGAAATGAAGATTGAGAATACTTGGCATGCCTGTTCAAGAAATAAATGTACACCAAGTTGACTAGAAATATTTTTCACCTACAATTTCTAATAGGTCTCAACTTGACCAAGCATCCAATGATGCTAATAGATAGATGTAGAATGAGGCGAATGAAAGTGATAATATTGGATGAATATTTGGACTTGATTAACCAAGTTAGGTGGAGGAGATAAGAACTTTAAAATTAAATTGATCAATTAAGCTCATGCTCAAGCTACACAAAAAGTACAGGAAACCAATATAATGTAAAAATTGTCCCTAGCTAAAGAATAAATAATGTGCCTCAAAATCAAAATATGGGAAAGAATGTAGGGATCAAAACAAAAATATTGGCTCAAATGTTTAAACCATTCAGGAAACCTCTAGGAGCATGGGGGTATTGGAAACTCAACTTTTATGGTATTTTGAGTTGCCCAAATCTAGTCCCAAATGATATCAGAAGGAAAAGTCCAAAATTCTAAGGAAATAATCTAGGAACAAGAGAGCCTAAACACCTAAGGTATTTCATAAATATTATTGATGAATATGAGATCAAGGATGAAGATGTGATGATGAATTTTTTTGTGCACTCCTTTAAGGAGAATGCAAAAGATTGGTACACAAATCTATTAGACAACAACATCACTTGTTGGGAATATTTTTTAGATGCTTTTAAAATGTGTTATAGGGACAAGATTAACCAAAAGTTGTTTATCCATTAGTTTTACCAACATTAGTTGTTGGGAATATTTTTTAGATGCTTTTAAAATGTGTTATAGGGACAAGATTAACCAAAAGTTGTTTATCCATTAGTTTATCACCATCAAGAAGAGCATCAATGAGGTAGTGATGGATTTTAGCAATTGGTTAATTCTAAATATGAGAAATGTACCTCAACACCTCAACCCTAATGAATCAATGTGTCTTATTTTGTATTGCACTAATTTTGATTCCAAAATTGGGTATTGTTTAAGAGATAATGGTCCTCAAACACTTATAGAGGCATATGCAACTACCATAAATAGTGAGAGAAATATGTAGGCCTTAGGTAAGTAGTTGAAAATATATGACTTAAGTTTGTCACAACTAGATAGGAATGCTATGAATAATCCTATTTCAAATGATGATAAGTTGGGAAAACTAATGGGGGCCATGGATTACTTGTCTTAAAAGGTAGCCTGAAATAAGGAGTTTCTACCTCAAGGTGCCTCCACACATTTCAACGAAGGGTAGAGATTTCACAATAGGACATAAAAACTAATTAGTCAAAGAGGCTACAACAAGATGATAAGTGATATGTCCCTAAGAAGGTGAATTTTAGGAAACATTATAAGGACACACTAGACCATATGAGGGAAAATATGAACTATTAAGAGGATAAATTATGGTGTGATTCTTGTTTCCTTCCTCATGATCTTTTGAATTATGCAATTGCTCTTTCTTTGAGTACACATGAGGACTTCTATAATGATGATGGTAGTGTTGATTATTATGATGATAACATTGAAGAATTTGATGAATTAGTATATCTTCAAGTAAAGGATGTAGCTCATCATGACAACCTTGGTTTGAATGACAATTTTCCAATGTAAAGGGAGTGCTAATTAACAATAGTTTCAACTTCTTTCCAATTACTTTAATAATTTGAAAGCTCTAATGTCATAGAGATACAAGAGAATGAGGCCATGTGATGAGGACATCAAAATCCTCACTAATGTAGTAGTTATGCAAGTTTAAAATGATTTTTAGATAAGCAACAAGTCTATCCCAATGTAGGGGTACTGATCTACTAAGGTAAATATGATAGTTTTGAAGGTTAATATTAGTGTGAAGGAGGGAATTCACTACTCCCAAGTCCCAATATGAATAGGATCTAAAGGGAGTGAATTTTCCTTAGTCACCTCAACGAAAAAAACCCAAGTGATAGAGGTTCAAGATAAAATAGATTGCTAAATGTATTTAAAATATAGTTTCTAGAATGATCATGAATAAAGGACTTCAAGGATCAAAAGAGCACATTGCATAGATTTCTGAGATAAGATAATAAAATCTTGACCAAAGGATGTCTATGTAGAAGTAGGATGACAACACAACACGTTGTCATCCTAGGGATGCACTAGCATCTCATACAGACAAAGAATTAGACCCTTTTCATAGGACTCAAAGAATTTACTAACTATTTAGAATTTGAGGTATGTTTAATTGACCAACGTAATAGAAAGCAAGAATGCAAGAAGATTACACCGAGGTGAGATGTTAACTCATGGAAGGTCTTGTGCTTTGAAGCTTCCATGAAGCTCCACATGAGCAACCTACACACAAGGAGAATTGGGAAAATGTTGGGGTTGTTTTGGGGCTTTCCTTAATCAAACCCTTGCTTTGGTGTTTCCACCTCCATAGAAAACTAGATAGATATAGAGTATAAAAGACACAAAGTAAAGTACACGTAATGAGTGATAAAAGAAAACCCTACAATGGAGGAGAACCTATATTAGGAAATAGGAAAAATGAGTGATAAAAGAAAACCTCGCTATGGAGGAGAACCTATATCACAAAATATAGACACAATAAGTATGCTAGAAAATAGACAAGAGAAGAAGAAAGCAATACCAATAGTTTTTGGCTCCCTCTTGGCTTGATAGACATGGTGTTAAGAACTTGCAAGAGAGCTTTGGCTATTGGTAAGACTTCAATCTAGTAGAGCTTCACCATAGAATCATAATGTAGAAGAGAGGAATAAGTTGGAGTGTGAGAGAGTGAGAATCAATACAAATGAGAGTGAAAATGAGAGTTTTTTGAAGTTCCTGTTACCAGTTCCATGGATGGGATTAGTTGTTACACTCATAATTCTACCACCATGGCATGTTTCATGGGAAAAGGTTCTTGAGATTCCTCATTTAAATTCATAAAGCTTGGGGACACTACCACACTGCGTAGATGTCCACACATTGTGCAAGCATCCAACTTATAAATTTCTAAGAAGTGAGATGGAAAACTATTGTCGCTTCATCATTGCCCCTTATGGAGTTGGAATCATGAAATTTTGACTCATAAGGTCCTTGTCATAAATGTGCTTAGGTGCAATAATAATGGGGACACATACATAAATGTGAAATTTCCATGGAGTGTAATTTTATGATATTAAATTCCCCCCCCCACTTTATTGAGCTGATTTTTGAGAGAAATCCGCTACACTAAAGTAGAAAAAGAAACACTAGTACAAACTTGAAAATTTTATGGATTTGCATGCCGAAAAGGATATTGTAGAGGTCATAGAGGTTAAGTAGGCATATATTGATGATTCCCCCATCAATCAAGCTTAGTGAGAAACTACAACATCAGATGTGAAGTTTCTTTCAACAAAACCCAAATCAGTTTAGTTCAAAAATTGAAAGAAGCTACCATGACGAGAAGAATGCTCAAGAAAAATTTGATGGTTCAGAAGAAAAATATGATGAAGAGGTGAGTATATTTCGCCTCCTATTTTTTCTTTGAACTAGGTGGGGTGAAAATAGGAAAAATGGAAGGACCACATACACCAGGAAAAATGGGCCAAAAATGGCCTATATATACCTTGGAGGGCCTATAAAAGGGTCATTTTCACTATTCACCATGAGAAAATTATTGACTTTTGTGTAAGAAAAGTCAGAAAAATGCTTCACAGGTGCAATTACATGGGTCCCAAGATCAAGTAGATGTGCAAGGCCATAGCTGAGGGAAATGAAAATTATGAGGTACATCAAATTTGACCCTTTGTTTCCATTTTAACGCTTTGTTTTGGTTTTTTTCAAATCTAGAGCAAAGCATGCATTCAATTGATGTGAAGGTGTCTAGCCTATGTGCTAGCAACCTTCATATATTCTATCATCCACCATGCACGCTATCATCTAGATAGTGTTCATGGCGGATGACCCCAGACACTAGTGCATTGTACAAATGCCTATGTAGTGTGCATCTATCCTAGAGGTCACTTAGACAAAAACTTGATGTAGAAATTATAATTTTCTGATGTAGATGGATCTGACGTATATTTTTTTTCTATTTTGTAGGATTGACCTAAGATATGATAGAACAGAGGAAGGCACATGCTCACCACACTCTGAGATCAGGCAGAATAGATGCATGTTGATGACAAGGATCATCTTGGGTAGGTGGTCCTATGGTGGGCCTACACCTTGCTTGAGATGTTATACCATCCTTTGATGTTGATGGTGCTCATGGAGCATTAGGATGCTTTGAATTCCTATTTTCACCTTCTTTTAGAAGAGATGAAAACCAAACTTGAGAATGTGTACTGTATCACTGGCCTGCCCATCTGCAGATGGTGGGTGGCTCTGGATGATACACACTCACCCCAAGAGGCAATAGAGGGCCAAAAATATTATGTCAGGTGCATAAAGCATGATTGCACCACCAACCACATCTATATATAATGGTTTGAGAAGGGACAAGTCTCAGTCTGACTTCTAAGGAGGGTGATGGTAGTCATTGTCACCCTTCGAGTCACCATGGATGGTTTGCACATACATGGGGGCCTCGTCCATATGATCCTTGTCCATACAATTTTTTGGATGGAGTGGTAGATCATTTTTTCCTCAGACCACAACATTCTCACCCACTTGTACCATGAGTAAGGGCAATATGTGCATTATGAGTACTCTAATCTCACAACCTGCACACTCTTATAGGTGTGGGATTTTGCACACATTATAGCTAACCGACTAGTCAGGTATCCTTGAGGCACAACTCGTGGTACATCGATGGCCCATGCATACCCATTGGTATGTGATTAGAGATACAGAGACCTTTAGTTTTGGTGATTACAGTTTGATACTTTGTGGTACCATGAGGTTAGATGGTGATGGGCATGTGGTGGCCCATGAATAGGAAACAAATATGACATATGTAGTGTGATCATCTCCTAGTGGGGCACACCAACTATATTATAGTTCCATACTATTGGCATAGGGTCACCTGACAATTCATGATTTTTTAGACCATTCCCCCAACTCCCCCTACATACATTTGAGCAATTAGGAGCACCACCAAATCAAGTGATCATCATTATCAGTGACAATGGGTCAAACAACAACTATCAACCCCCAATTTTTCCCATTGATGATGTAGGGATTGCTTGTGGCTTCAAGATCTGGTGGGATACATTGGTTCCTACCCCAATCTTCTCAAAAGATACCCCCATGGGTGATGTTGGTGTACAAGGGAAAGCAGGAGTAGCAAAAGGAGGAGATAACTAAGGCAATGATGGTGACAACCAATAAGGGGAGGCGACGGGTGGAGTGACAAAGAGGCCAAGGTGGTGGAAAATACTTTCATCCCCTCCAATTGGTTGTACCAATCTCAATAGTGCCAACTCAGGTAGCTAGTTCCCCCCCAATAGTAGTAGCAACAATAGTAATGGGCATCGATCCTAGAATCACACCTCCCCTAGATCCACACTAGCAGCCCAAGGGTCCAAATAGAAGAGTAATTTATGCTATTTTATTTTAGTTCTTCATATCTCAATTTCATCTCATATATATGTATGTTCATGTTTTATATGTATATCATTTGGTATTGATAGTGTCTACTACTTTGTGGTTGCAATAGATACATAGAAGTGGATCACCATCATTAGGCGATGTATCTCTGAGGTGGCATCAATTGTGTTAGTCTAGGGGAGCATCCTCGATGCATACAAGATAGCTTCATCAAGGTGACACACATATTGATTTGAGATTTTCATTTGTCTGAGGACTATGTACAATGAGGCACGAGTCGAGATTATGCAAAGGATTACCAATGTCGCCATTATGATTGGGAAATGGGATTAGTAGGCGACCGAGATCCACACCATCTTCACTGAGTGAGATCAGGCCAGGATGCAGAAAGAGAGTGTTAAGAGGGCATGTGATGCCCTATAGAGATAGCTTGATGACTTCAGTGGGCAAGCTGAAAATGTGAGGCCAGTTGCAAATCCCCAGCTACAACAACTTTAGGAGGAGCTACGATAGATCTAGGAGTGGGAGGTATGACTATAGATGGAGGTTGCAGATCTGTACTAAGAGATATGAAGACTGCAACAAATTTTATCAATGTCATGGTCACATTAATCATGTTCCATCATATCCATCTAGCCTTGACCGCCATCATCACCAAGACCAAAGGGCTTGAGGATCCATGCACTGAGGGGCTAGAGGCCCATTTTGTGTATGTGTCATTTTGTATACTGATGATACCATTTTATGTATCATTATTTTGATGTATAGACATATACAGATATATAGTCACCAAATTTTGATATGGTGGTGTGATACATGTACATGATACACATTTGATATGCATATATATATGAAATTTTGGTTTGACATCATGGTGTTATTTTATGTGTATGCCTTTGTTTTCATGTATGATTATGTGATGGATGTTATAATTATGGATGTATGCTTATATTAGAGACTATCATGATCTAATAAACACACATGGATATATATTAATTAAATACAATAATGATCTAACTACCTAACTAAAATATTTTAGTCAAATGCAAGACACAAATACATAGCATAATAAAAAAAATGTATAGATAATTCCTAATAAAATAAATTATTCACATACACATGTTTACATTGTAACATAAAATAGTAGAATAGTTGTGTTGATGAAGGGATGTCATAGCATAACGAACTATAATCCATGAGGGATGAGTGTTACACACATGAAACACTATGTGTAGTATCAAAGAAGATGCATCACATTGTCAAACTCTTTTAGAGGCATTCCATCCATAGATGACAATCCATAAGCACCAGAACCTTACATAGAGATGATAATGTAATGACATAACCAATTAGGGCTAAACTTCCCCTTTTGATCAGGTGATGCATTTACATTTCTCTAATTCTCATAGAGAATCGGGTCACCTACCTTGAAAGTTCTAGAAATAACATCATAGTTATAATGTTTAGAAAGTGGTCAAGGGCCTACAATAGGCACTCATTGTGCAACTCAAGCTGGTGTAAACAATTAGCACATTAATTATCATCATCAATTAATCCTTTAAGGGAAACTCGCAAAGATGGAATGTCTAACTCTAAAGGCATAATAGCCTTGGAACCATACATGATTTTATATGGTGTTGTGTGAATACTTCTATGATAGGCTCACAAGGAATATGTTAATTGAGTATGTTAATATTCACCATGTTTATTTACTATCTTTTGGAGAATAAACTCAGGAGATTTATTAGACACTTTGACTTGGCCATTAGATTGAGGATAGTATGGTGTAGAAAATTGATGCTAAATATGAAACTTCTCAAAGAATTGCTTCACCTCTTTGTTCTTAAACAAATTACCATTATCAAAAACAAGGGTAGAAGGCAATTTAAAATGAGAAATGATGTTGTTTAGAAGAAAGCTACAAATTTCTTCAATGTTCATGGATTGAAGTGGAACAACTTCGACCCATTTCGTAAAGTAATCAGTAGTAGTAATGATGAAGATATTTCCTTTAGAAGAAGGAGGTGATATTTTGTTGATAATATCCAACCCCAATTTTGTGAATGGCCAAGGAGAGGCATGATTTTGAAGCTCTTGAGCATAAGCCCAAATAAGGTTGCTATGTTGTTGAAACTACATACACTTCTTGATGAAGGAAAATGAGTCCTCCATTGTTTTCCAAAATTATCCCATGTGAATCAATTTATGTACCATGGATTTACTACCAAAAGGTCCACCTCTAGAGCCTGAATCGGCTTCTTGAAGGGAAATGGGTATTTCCTCTTTAGTGAGACACTGAAGAAGAAGAGCATTATAAGATTTTCAATAAAGAACATCTAATAATATAATATATCGAATTGAAAGTTTTTGTTTTTGAGTGTGATCATTCTTCATCACATCATCATGAAAATTTGTTGTCTTCAAATAATTATAAATATGAGAATACCATTCCTCTAATTCCATGTGAGCACACACTAGAGCATCAAATTCAGGTCGATCTAAGACAATAGGAGAGCATAGAGTATAGACCACAAAGTGGTACTCCTCTATGCCTTCATCCGAAGACACAAGGGAGGCAACACTTGCAATTACATATGTGTATCAATTTTCTCTCCTAGGAACATTGTCTATTGTAAAAGAAGAGAAATGATCAAGCAAGGATAAGGCTAAATCCTAATACTAAGTAGCTTATTCTTCTTGTCTTGATACGCTCCTATAATCTGATTTACGATAAGTTTGGAATCACCATGTACATGAATAATTTTAATGTTTAGTGCGATCGCAATATGCAAGCTAGCTATGAGGGATTTGTACTCAACAATATGATTAGTATGATGAAATTCTAATTGAAAGGATAAAGGAACTAGCTTTCCTTCAGTTGGGATTAAAACTACCCCTACTCCGAAGCTAGCTTGACATTGTGATCCATCAAAGTACTTCTCCCATGCAGGTTCATGGTTTGTTAAAAAAAGGTCTTCATCTAGAAATAAATTTAGATTAGAAAAGGAGTGAGATGAGAGAGCTTCAGCTAATTTATCAGCAACAATCTAACCCTTAGTTTCTTTATGAGTAATGAACTTGATTTCAAACTCGAAGAGCAACATTGCACATTTCACCAACCTTCCTAAAAGATTAGTTCTAGTGAATAGATGCTTTAGAATATCACTTTTTACAATGACATGAGTTTCAACATGAAGAAGATAATGTTGTAAATTCTACATTGCAAAGATGAGAGCAAGCCATTGTTTCTCCATGATAGAATAACAAGTTTCATAATCAACAAGAATATAGCTAATGTAGTAAACCAATCTTTCCTTACCATCATCATCATGTTGAGCTAATAAAGCTACTAAGGCATGAGGTGATGTAGAGATATAAAGAAAAAAGGGTCTATCTTTCATATTTAGCATAAGGATATGAGGATTGGCCAAATAACTCTTGATTGAATCAAAATCTTTTTCACACTCATCGTCCCATCAAAATCAAACATCTTTCTTCAACAAGTATGTGAAGGGAAGGGTACAATCGGCCAACTAAGATATAAATATATGAATTTCCTAAATCTTCCCCTACAGACTACATAGTTGAGATATTTTCTTGGGTGAAGGAATGTTAACAATTGCATCAATCTTATTTGTATCGACTTTGACTCCATAGTGAGAAACAATAAATCCCAAAAAAGTTCTTGTGTTAAAATCAAAGACACACTTAAAAGGATTTAGTCTCATCTTATACATTTGAAGCCTTTAAAAAATAAGAAAAATATTTTCTACATGATCTTGATGAGTTATAGACTTAACCAAGATGTCATCAATGTAATCCTCTATGATTTTATGAATAAAATCATGAAAAATAAGGGTCATTTCCCATTAGTAAGTTTCTCTTGAATTCTTTAACCCAAACATCATGACCACATAATAGAAAGTACCCCAAGGGGTAGTGAAGGTTGTTTTATATTGATCTTTCAAGTTAATATGAATATGATTATAGCCCAAGACACCATCCATGAAGGAAAAAAATGCATGGCCTATAGTCGAGTCTACAATCATATCAATATTAGGCAACAAAAAATCATCCTTAAGAGAAGCCTTATTAAGATCACGAAATTCAATACAAATGTGAATACGGCCATCAAGCTTGCTAACAACAAAAATATTCGATATCAAAGGTGAATAGTCAATAGGATGAATAAAGCTTGCTTTTAATAGCTTCTCTATCTTATTCTTAACTAAAAATTCAACCTTGGGATTCATCTTTTGGATCTTTTGTTTGATAAGCTTAGCATCAGGACATAAAATAATATTGTGAGCCAATATAGACTCATCAATACTAGGCATTTCCTCATATGACCAAGTGAAAATATTAGGATGGGAATGTAACAAGTCAAAACTTTGCTTAGATTCTTCTGGAGAAAGGAACTTTTCAATTTTGATCACCTTTTTAGAAGATTTAGGATCCATGAAAACATTAGTAGTCTCCCCCTTAAGGAGATAGCTATGATCATCAGGATGGGAAATAGGAACATCATCATCCACATTAGATAAAGGATCCTCCTCATCCATGCTCAAAACGGATTCTCCAAAGTATGCTTCTTTATGTAAGCAATACAAGAATCATTTTTTATGGTGATAAGAATGCAGGTGAGAGTAGACACCTAAGAATTATTCTATTACTTCCTCTAAAAGGAATAAATCTAGAGGAACTTATCAGATTCTACTTTACTCTCATTCAATTCTTGATAAACTAGACCAAGAGGTTTTATGGAAATCATGTTGATACTCCACCATGGTTTCCACCTAAACAATTCAAGAGAGCAGCCAAGCCCCAAGTTATGCTTACAAAGTATACACTCTATAGGGACTTGAATGCCTTAATTTTTATGCCCATAACCTTTACATCTATAATTGTATTTAGAAACTAGTTTATAGCTAGGATTGTAACATGTTTGTAAATCCTAAGAAGGAGGTGGATCAACATAGAGAGAATCACTCCACCAGTGAGTATCATACTCATCTAAGGGATCACAATCATACTTCTTGATGGGAATACAAACATAGCCTCCTTAATATAAGCATGATTATCTTCCTCAATAGGGATGCAATCGTTTTATTTGGCGGGACCCTAATTTCCTTTCCCTAGGGGAGGACAATTAGTTTTCTTGACAAAGGTATATGAAACTATTGGAAGGTCAAGGTGGATAGGGTCAAATTTGTATTCTCCAATGAAGATCTTAGAAAATTTCAAGGACCCCCATCATTACCAAGACACACATTCGATTGGGAAGGAGATGAAGAAGGGATAGATTTAGGATTCTTTGCTTCAGGCTAATCTTCTTCAAGAACATCCATCTTAGGGGAAAACTTTAAAATAGGCACCACTAAAGAGCATGTCAATGCATCAAAAGATAATGATGACATATAAATTTTAAGAGTAGAAACAACTGAGGCCCAACCAACAGTTTCCATCTCACAAAGGTGTATAGCATTAGGGTCAACCTTGATTGTAATCACTTTGTTGTTAGAAACAAATTTTATAAAATGCATGGTAGAAAATTTATAACTCCCAAAGCATGAATCTAGGGTCTTCCCAAGAGAATATTGTAAGGTACAAGACCAAACATCACATAAAACAAGGTGGGTAAGGTAACGGGTCCAAACTTCAAAGGAATGATTATTGTGCCTAGGGCTTGACGACCAACATAATTAAATCCATGAATATACAAAGAAGAAGACTCAATTTTAATCTTAGGTTGTAGATCAATGTTACATACATTGAGAGCCAAACCAGTTTCAATGACATTATGCCTAATACTGATGTTATTGATATTAACTATAATCATCATAGGATCTTCTTACTTTTGTACTTCTCAGGGCAAGAGTTCTTGCGAATAGAACATAATATTTGAAAAATCCACACAAATATGAGCCATCAATGCATTAACATCTATCGACCTAGCAGAAGAAGGAAAGAGAATCTTTTGCAAGGATTCTTGAATCATATCTTGATAAACTAGAGTAGATTGAAGAAAATCCCACATCTAGGTTGGAGTAACACAAAGTTGCTCAACAAGATCGTAATCACCGAGTGGTTTAGTTGTAGCTTTAGGTGTTGGAGGAATACTTGGTTGAGAAGGTGGTAGAGAAGTAGGAACAAAATAATGTTAATTCAAATTCTATTGATTTCTTCTAGTATTATATATTTCCTATGATGTTATAGGAAGATTTCATAGATTTTAAGAATCTCATGTAAAGGTTTGATGAGTCAGTAGAGACTTGAACCCCATGAATAGAATGAATCCTCTTAGGAGAAGGGCTAGTAGGAGTCATGTAAATGATAGGTCTCTTAGGCCTTTGAGGAACCACAAATATTGTCACTACATTCATAGACTCTTCAACTTGCGAAGAGGAAGTAGATAATTGTGATGAAGACGTTTGTTTGGGAGATCTATAGATAGAAGAAGATTCCTCTAAAAAATCATCCAGGTCATCATCTAGCATATCAAAATCTTCCTTATAAAAATAATTTTCATAAGCATTAAAAAATTATAGAAAAATATCTCAAATGATTTTCTCTTTCACGTCAGGTTCACCAAAATGTGGAGGGGATTCGCTACTCCCAAGTACCAAGACAAATAGGTTCCAAAGGGAGAAAATTACCCTTAGTCACCTCAATGACATGGACCCAAGTGACCGAGGTTCAAGATAAAAGAGATTAAAGAATATATTTAAAATAGAGTTTCTAGAATGATCACAAATAAAGGATTTTAGGGATCGAAAGAGTAGATTGTGGAGATTTTTGAGACAAGATAAAATCTTGGCCAAAGGACATCTATGTGGAAGTCGAATGACAACCTGGCACACTATTTTCTTAGGGAGGCACTAGCATCTAGTACGAATAAATAATTAGACGCTTTGCATAGGACTCAAAGAATCTACTAACTATTCAAAATCTGAGGTCTATTTAATCTACCAATGTAATAGAAAGAAAGAGTGCAAATTGTAGACAATGAAAAATGTCCTAAGCCTGCGAGTGTCATTTTTCTTCATCCATGTCCTTCAATAATTGAATAATTTTAGTTATTCAATTATGTTTGATCATATTCCTCTATTAATTAAATAATTTTTAATAATTATTTAATTAATTCACTTTCTAATCTTTATTCTATCCTGATCGATTAAATAAACTAATTGTGTCACTAATTTCTCCTTCTTCTTCAATAGTTAAATAAATTATTATTTATTTAATTATTTTTTCACCTTTCATCTATAGTTAAATAATTACTATTAATTATTTATCTATTCATGGTCCTTTAATTCTTCTATAGTTAAATAATTATTTAACTATCCCATGCCACCTCCCCTATTAAATAATTAATCTAAAGTAATTATTTAAGGTCTAATTTTCATCTCTCCATTTAATTAAATTGATAAATTTAATTAAATGCTCCTCTTTTCATTTTCTCCAAATAAATTATTTATTTTCCACTTGTCCATTTCCTCCACTCTCTCCATTTTTGAATAAATAAGTTAAAATAAATTATTTATGCACCACCTGGTCAAAGATGCTCTGTCATAATCCCTTGTCATAACATTCATTTCTATCATAGCCTACATGTCTTGCATGTCTGTCATAGCTGTCAGGTGTCATAGCCGTCAGCGTCATAGCTTTTCCATGCATGGCATATTTTTGGTGCATCAATTCTGGACCGTTGATCTTGGCATCTTTTCTAAGACTTAATCTCAACCATCTATTTCATAACATCCCTCTCATGCATTCCCATCCATTGATCTTGGAATCTTTCTAGAAGATTAATCTCATTATCCATTCGAAAGGTTGTCTATAAAAGAAACCTTCCTTCTCCATTTTCACCTTAACAACTATTCTTCTCCAACTTTCTACTTACAATTTGCAGGTATTTGCACAAGTTAGACTACAAATTTGAGGGCATATTTGCAAAAGGAGAAATAGAAGAGCAAGAGAAGTGATTCAAGTTCAAGCATGGGGAGAATTTTGATTTGATGTTTTATTTTCCTTATGCTTTCATTGTTTTCTCTTGTTTGAATGAGGTTAATAGTTTAGAAGTGTTGGCTGTCACTTTGTCTATGCTATTTAATTTCTAACCCCATCTTACATTGGTGAACCCGACAATTTTGTAGAGAAATCTGTGTGTTTTCTTGTTTATTTTCGTTGTTTTGCAGGTTACAACCAAGAATTCATATGAAATCCTATCATCTTCTTTTGAGCACAGAAAAATGTGTGCATAAAATATTTTAAAACCATTATCTGGGTTTTGTAGGCCTCGTTCTCAGCTTTTGGGAACTTCAAACAGTTTAAACTTTCGTTAATATTTGAGAAAGTTATGGCCATTTTAGTGATCACAACTTTTTAAGATTTAGTTGTTAATACCCGAATTTTCTTTTGTTTATGATACTTTTGTTGTGCAAGATTTTGCAAAAAAAATTCTAGGTTTTGAAGGTCTATGTCTTAGCTTTCCATAGATATCTACGGTTTAAAATTTTGTTTAATTTTGAGAAAGTTATCACTATTTTACTTTGTTGTTTTCATTCAAGTTTTTTTTACTAATCTTCTGTTTGTAGCATGTGGCTTTGGAGTGGAGCTCCCAAAAACTGCTTCTTTTGGAGCAACAAAAAAATTGAGCTTTTAGTTTTTAGTCTTCTTTGATTTCCTTTTCTTAGTTTAGTTTAGTCTCTTCATTTTCTAGTTTAGTTATTTGCTGATTTTTAGTTTGGTTTTTAATCTCTTGTCCTAACTTAGTTTTTTGTAGCTTTCTCGTTGGTCCAAGACACTTATGAAACTACTAACTTGTGGTTTTTCAGCTCCATTAGTCGAAGACTCATTTCTCAAACAATGTGTTTGTGATTTCTAGTTTAGAAAACACTTCCATTGGTGCATTAAAATGAACATGTGCTTGATTCTGTCTAACTGTGCTTGAAGGTGGTAGGTGATTATGCTCTCACCTTGTGAAAACTAGGTGATCATAAAACCAGACCCACCTTATTTTTTGTCACTCTCATGACTTAATAATCGAAGTATTCTCTCCCCTTGCACTTTTGAGTGATCCTGGGTGTAAGAGAAATAGTTATTATTTCTAGAAATGGGTCTGCCTTAAGGGAAAAAGTACTCACCTTAAGAGACGACCTGACGGTAACAGGCTAAAGCCAAGCCACTTCTAGCTAGGATATAAAATGGGTGCTTGAGGAAAGTTCAAGTACCATGAGTGTGGATGTGTCACACGGATGGAGTAGTACTCCCATAAACCCTGTTGAGCGTAACTCTTCAGGTTGGAGTACCACCTAATCGGTGATTAATCTCTCGCCCCATGTGTGCCACTCAATGGATGCCCTAACTAGACACCTATTGTTTTAGAAGCCAACCATTTTTAGACATTTCTTGGTATAGTGTAGGGTACAGTATCATGCTCGAAGATACTCACTACTGACTCCTTTGAGTAGAGATAACAATTCTTGGGAAGTGACTACCCAAGAATCCAAAGTTGGTGTGCCTGTAGAAGTGAGTGTCGTGGAGGGGAGCCAATGCCACCAAACTTCTAAGCTATCCGCTCTTGAGAAGGAGAGGTGTTCAACACCAATCCAGGGTATATCGGTGGGATATACCAAGTATACAAACCCTTGGCCTATTAGAATCGTGATTGTCTTATGTGTGTTTGTCCACATTCAAACATTGTGCTTGTCAAGTGTTTTCTAGATTTTCAAACAATATACACAACATTCACAAATCTGGACACAAATAATCGACCTCAGACAACTCAAACTTTTCAACAAAACATAAAAAAAAAAATAGTCTTAGCCTGTTGTCAAACATTTTTTTCTAAGAGGACTCTATCGGAAACCAACTTTGAAATTGCTCAAAATCTTTATCATTCAACCATTAGTTTGCATTTTTGACCCTAGGATTAAACTTTCAAATTTTTTATTTCATCCATTAGGTTTCATAATCATCATTTTCAACATTAGTTTGACCATAGCTTTTCATTTTTGCATACTTTGGGTTAGGCCAACCTTATCACAATTTGCAAAATCATTGCTTTCGAAACTAGGTTATCTTGGACTTCGTCATTCATTTCTCTTTTCAATCATTGTCCTTTTTGTGAGGATTTCCAACTCAACAGTCTAGTTAGAAAACTCACTAGTCATCTTTACCTTGTCACTTTGTCATTTCCAACAAGTCCTTTGGTAACCAAAATCGAAAACAAAGATTAAGCTTAGAGTGCTTAGGTACTCTTGCCTCCAAATTGCATTCATTTTAGTTCCCACCGTGCATACTTTATTTCTACAAAAAATCCAAAAATATCGTTCATCCTAGTTGTCATTTTGAACCTAGACCTTGCATTAGTTCCCTCATTACTCCTCATTTTGCACTTTGACATTTTCTTAATTGACATTATCATTGTCCCAGTCAACATCAACATCTTAATTGTCACTTTGGCTTTTGGAATATTTATCTCTTTCCATTGTCAACCTTTATCACACAAAAAGACAAAAACATAGACTAGTGTCATACTTGCATTGTCATCATCTTCATTTAAGAAATTTCCTTGATGGTGGAAACAAGACTTACAAGAAAGAAAAGACAAATGGTAGACTGTGGACAAGACTTTGACAACACCAACACCAACACTAATCCCAATGAGTGGATTTATGATGACCCATTTGGAAATTTGAATGTACAATCATCCATGAGCATGTCAACTTCCTTTCAAAATCCACTTTTTGAATAATTCATACAGAGAGACCAAAATGGACAAGTACTAGCTGAGGATTTAGACGCTTCTGCTCAAAACCCTGATATAGCTTCATTTGTAGAAGAATTGGTCTTGAACGATCCCGGAAGATACCTTGCTATGCTTTTGGACCAAGGGGAAAAACTACCAAAAGGCTTTGACATTAATATCATAAGACCTTCTCCAAAAAACACTACACAAACCATGACATCTCATCAAAACACGAACAATGCCCCCAATAGCAATAACATTGTGGTCACCACACAAGTTGCTACTAACACCATTAATGTGGCATCTAGTGGCACCACAAGTCAAAACACCTCCACCTTAGCTAATACAATATCAATTGGAGGAACATCTACTATGTCCATGCCTACAATGTCCACATCATCATCACAAACGATAGGGATAACTGTTGGGTCCACATCAATGGGAGAAAATTCCACAAATCCTATGTTGGGATTTTCATCTATGATAATGGGGGCATCCTCATCACATCCTTATGGTGGAATATCATCTAATCCCTTTGGAGGAAACCCATGATGAGTCTTCATTCAAGGCCCTCAACACAACATAAATACATCATTGCAATTAAACATCCCACGTGGACAACGAAAAACTATGAACATCCCACATGGGCAAGGACAAAATATGAATATCTCACATGGAAAATGACAGAATCTCCACCTACCATATGGAAACTTCCAAGGAACAAACACCAACATGCTACATGGAAAATTCTTTCAACAAAGACAAGGAACTCAAATGACACAACACATGTGTAACTTTGGCAATCAAATGAGTCAGGGATTTCAAATATCTCAAATGCAAACAAACATGGCTGGGTCACATATTCCCACATACTCATCCCAGATTCATACTCAACAAATGCCCACTCACAACTGGCAATATCAACAAAAACCTAATCAGAACATACCATACTTTCAGGCAACCAATGATCCCTTTGTACACGCCTTGCTAGCAAGAGTGGATGACCTTCAAAAATAGATGGAAAATATGAAAACCTCTGACAAGAAGACACAAATTCCATACAACTTATGTCCATATCCTTTTGATGCAACTTTGTACATGCCACCATTTCCACATGGTTATGTGGCTCCAAACTTCAACAAATACAAGGGTAAAACAAATCCACTTGACCACATCAAAGAGTTTGTAACAAGTTGTGTGGATATTGCTCATGAGCACACATATCTAATGTGACTATTTCCTAAAAGCCTCACAGGACCAACCTTAGAATGGTTCTATACACTACAACACGGAATACAGTCATGGAAAGAACTTGCTAGAAAATTTGTGAAAAATTACACATACAACATTGACACAGACACCTCCATTACCAACTTATGCCAACTCACACAAGAAGATTCAGGTGAAACCATTTTACCATTCTTTCAAAAATGGAGGGGCCTAGCGAGTCATTGTCATATAGACATACCTGAAAAGGAAAAAGTTGACATGTTCGTACAAACATTATTAGGCCCATTAAAAAATGGCTTGCATGTTCATTGTTGCACAACTTTTGTGGACCAGGTTGAACGAGGTGTCCAAGTTGAACAAGCCCTCATTGTTGAAGGAAGACTAAAATACGGTCCTAAAAACACAAACACAAACCCTCCTTTTGCTGATAAAAAAAAATATTGGGTTAAGAACAAACATGTCACCAACGATGGTGTAGTCGATGCTAAGGTTGTCAATGCTATGGGTCCTATGATTACTCTAAAAGGGACACAACCACAAAACACACAAATGATGACACAAACCTATGTTGCTATTGTTGTCTAGACAAATCAGAATAACCAAGGCAATCAAAATAATCAAATTCAAAGGCAGCCTAGGCAACCCAAACAATTCCCTAGAGGACGTACATACACTCCCTTGGGTGAGCCTATTGAAGAAGTTCTCAGGAAATGCCTTTAGAATGGTGTCATCACACTTGAGGACCCCAAACCATATGACCCTGGGTAGTTTAAACCATCTTGGTGGGATGATAACGCATTTTGTGACTATAACCGAATAAAAGGACACAAAACCTCTTCCTATAGACAATTGAAAAATCTAGTACAAGACCTTATTGAAAAGTGTATCATTGAAGTCGGTGGACCATAGTTTTCTTCTAATGTAGATCATACAATACACAAGAACCCACTACAGGATCATGGTTCTGGAAACCCTTCTACATCAAATACAAATAACAATAGTCGAGCCAACTATGCCCGTATTGGATATGACTATTTTGGGGGACCTATCATACATCACATTAGAACAACTGATGAACATGTCTGCACAGTCACTGTCAGAAAGGCCCCTGAATGCAATGTCACCACCCGCAGCGGAAAGGTCACCATAGCCGGCCCTCCTCCCCTTAGACAACTGAAGGTAACAATAGTTGGCTCCTGCACTTCGCAGTCGCAATCGCGTCCACAAAACAAGCAATCCCAACCTAAAGAAAACTTTAATCTTATTGACCAGATTAGAAAAATGCCCGCACAAATCTCTATTCTTGAGTTGTTACGCATCTCGCCTACCCATAAGGCCATCCTAGATAAAACATTGCAAGAATCCTTCACTCACCAAGATATTGATGTCAGCCAATTCGAATCCATGGTAGGATATCTCATGACTCCCCACCATAGCACCTTGTCTGACCAAGACTATTCGTCATACAAATCCAACCATAATGATGCCCTTCATATCGAAGTTTTTGTTCATAAACATAAGGTCAGACAAGTCTTAGTAGATGGTGGAGCAAGATTGAATATATGTTCCTTAAAATTGGTCAAGGCACTAGGCTTTTCTGATGCTTGCGTAGACACCACAATGAGAATTGTTATCAAGGCATATGATGATGAAGAACATTCCTCTCGGGGCGTAATTATACTTCCAATTCAAATCGGGCCAGTCATTGTTGACACCACTTGTCAAGTTCTGGATTTGGACCTGCCATACAACATTTTACTTGGTCGACCTTGGATCCATGCATTGAAAGCCATCCCTTCCACATATCACCAATGCCTAAAATTTCCTTTTGAAGGTACCGAAATTACTATATACAGAGACCCCGATCCATTCCAATATTGTACCAACTTACGAGGTGTCTCAGAATGTCAAGTTCCTATCAACCGTGAAGCTCTGACGTCTTTGTCTTCCAAATTCATCAACCCATCAAGACTTGCAAAGCCTTCCACATCCACATCCATCACCACATCATCTCACTACATTGATCCATCTTCATTGACCAAGTCATACACTCCATTTACCCCGCCATCAAACCCCAAGGTCCAAATTCATGACATGGGATGTGGAGAATATTGTATGGATAATTTACCAGCAAACGACAATGCTAATACCGCTAATAAAGATCAAAATTCCAACGTTGATGTCAAGATAGTTATATAAGGAACACAAAAGGATGGTCGTGCTTGGATTGAAACCTTTCGGGACCTTGATGACACATCAAACTTTTCCATATCTACTTCCTCTCAATCTTTTCATATCTATTATAACCCCTTGTTTGACCAAGAAATTTATGATAACCCACTCTTTGAGCATGACCCCATTGAGGATACCCAATCATCATCCTTCCATCCCACCTACCCTAGGCTAGGATATGAATCTCCTATTGTCATCTCTACTAAGTCATCTTGCCAAGTCATTAAGGATGTGCAAGCCTACTTTGATGTTAACAGTACAAAAAAGGAAAGTCCAAGAGATTCCATTAATGGCATCGCCACTCCCATTCATCCACTAAACATTCCTTTCACTTCACCTACTTCCCCCATTTCACACATGTCCACTACATCATAGACATGGATCAACAAATCATAGCTTAAGAAAATAATAAAGGAAAAGCTCCAATGAACGAGATATCTTCAAAAGGAGATCATAAATCAAAAGAAAGAAAAGAAGATCAAGACAATTCCCATAGCCAAAATAAAAAGCTATCGGACAAAACAGAAATAAAATTCAAAATTGAAAATGAGAAAAAGTCAATCTCAAAGTATGCCTCTCCATCAAAAATCACTGGGGGCATCTATCAAGGAAAAAAGTCAAACAAAGCGCCTATTGATCCAAGGTCTATATCCATGTCACTCTCATTCATACCATATACTCGGTTCCATCCATCCATGTTCACATATCCATCATATCCCTCCATTGGCAATGTCTTTCAATGTATCTTTGACAAAAAGTCCTTCTTGTACTCTAGCTCGTTGGTTTCCCAAGCTCCTTTTTGGTTGAGGCCTGATGGCCCACACAGTGTGCACATTGGGGATCCTACCATAGCCTCTTTCATTCATCACATCTATCATCCTTCATATCTGCCACTCGTACTCCTCATCTCAATCCAGTCCTTTCATCTAGCGGATCATCCACACAAGATCAGGGCATCATCAAGGCAGTCCATGGATCTGACATTTATCAATTTTATACCTAGCTTCAGAGAGCTAGGGAAAAAGTCCTAAAAAAATACAAAAAACAATTGAAAAATATAAAAAATCATCACCTTGATGAAAACCTGGCAAACAGGTGTCCTGGTGACACAAAAAAAATTATTAAAAAAAAAAAATTATGACAAAAATAAAGAGAAATAATTCGTCCAATAGTGAAAACCTGGTAAACAGGCGCTTTGGATAGGTACCATGGTGAAAACCTGGCAGACAAGCGCCATGTGTAGTCAGTCATTGTTGTGCCATCTACTGTCACTCTATCTACCTTTGTCCCTAATAAACATACTCTTTTCTGACATTCGTCATAACACTTCACCCCGACGTCATGACATTTTTGTCCATGGCTGACAATGGTTGAAATCAAGTCTTGCATACTGTCCACTATCCATGCTAGTCATGCATTTTCTTTACATTCCATTTTGTCTAGCTCATTCTCAACTTGACTAGGGCCAAACTTTTATCATGAGACTACAGTGGGTACCACACGTGATCCTAAAAATCATAAAATGTCTTGAAAAAAGACCTAAAAATCATAAAATGTCCTAAAAAAAGACCTAAAATTCAAAAAAATGTTCTGAAAAAAGACCTAAAAATAAAAAAATGTCTTGAAAAAAGACCTAAAAATTGAAAAATGTCCTAAAAAAGACCTAAAAATAAAAAAATGTCATGAAAAAAGACCTAAAAATCAAAAAATGTCATGAAAAAAAGACCTAAAAATTAAAAATGTCTTGAAAAAGACCTAAAAATTGAAGAATGTCCTAAAAAAGACCTAAAAATTGAAAAAAGTCCTGAAGAAAACAAAAAAATTCCAAAAAATGGAGTCATGTTAGTCAACATAGTCACATCAATTCAAGTCTTGATTAGTCTTTTTCATTGTCGAACTACATTGTCTATGCGCATTTGCTACATAGGCAAGGCTCATCTTCGAGCCCCCGAGACATTAGGTCAGTCCTAGTAGGTTTGTCAAAATAAGTCATGAATCAATCTTTGGTCAACAAGACAAAGTCATTGGTCGTGTCGAACTATGAGGTCTCTAAGTGTATGACGTAGGCAAGGCCATCTGTCGATGAGCCCCCGAGGCCACACTAGGTCAGTCCATTAGGGTTCATTGCACAATTTTCTCACACACATGAAATAGTCTTTAAATTTATCATGGTCTTTGTCAAAATTCGAACAAACAATCTACCCAAGTGAACTTCTACAATCTGTCAATCAAGCACGACAATCATCTTGGCATATCAAAATCGGTCAAACTCAGTCAAACTTAGTCAAACCAGTCAAATCTTGTTTATTCTTCAGATGTGTCCTTCTGAAGGATAGCCCATCATTTAATCATGCCCTACGATGTGTCCTTCTTAGGCATCATCATAGTCATCTGGCATTTTGAGGATTCTCACGACATTTGAGATACATTCCTCTTGATATCGACATCATTCAGGATGTGTCCTTCCTAAATTTGACAATCTTGAAATCGACATTGTTTGGTATGTGTCCTTACCAAACTTGACATCAATTCAACATCTTGACACCGACATTGTTCAGGTTGTGTCCTTTCTGAACTTTACATCAATTTTACATCTTGACATCGACCTCATTCGGGATGTGTCCTTCCCGAATTTGGTATCACTCTGGCATCAACTTCATTCAGAATGTGTCCTTTCTGAATCTGACATCTCGACCTTGTTCAGGATGTGTCCTTCCCGAATTTGGTATCCCTCTAGCATCGACATCATTCAGAATGTGTCCTTTATGAATCTGACATCTCGACATCATTCAAGATGTGTGCTTCCTAAACTCGACACCAATCTGGCATCTTCATATCGTCGACCCTGGCATTTTGACACTAAGACATCCGACATTCCACCACACTTGACAAACTTGACAAACTTGACATTTTGACATTCAGACACTTGGCAAGCACTTGGCATTTAATTTTATGATGCTTGTTTTGTCTTTTGGAAATCATGATGCTAGTTCCTCGAGGATGTCTTGACAACAGGATTTAGAGGAGCAATGACGTTTCATTATTTGTCTTTCTTTCCTTTACTATTTTTGATTGATTATGACAAAAAGACTAGGGCAATCGCTCTCTTAGTATGAGTCACGATCATCCTTATATGTGACTGCTTGTCTCACGTGATGGTACAACCTTGCACACCTTGGTCTATGTCATATCTTGGTGTTTGTTGGCCATTACAATAATCTGCCTAATGATGATAAATATAAAAATGTAAGCATGAAAGTTGGTTCCCTTATCATTTCTCTTCTAGCTTTCCATCTTCATCGTCCTTTCTCTTACACGCTAATATCCATCCCCTTCCAAGCTAACATTTCTTCTATCCTTCATCCTCTAGTCTTATCATCCATTTCGAGAGCACATTCTTGTTCTTTGAACTCACATGTCCTCTCGAGGGGGCATACACAACCCTCCTTGTCATTCTTCTTTTACTGGGACATATTTCAGAATTAAATTTCTTTGACACAATGCAATGAACTACATTATGTCAAAAAGGGGCAAAATGTAGACAATGAAAAATGTCCTAAGCCTACGAGTGTCATTTTTCTTCATCCACGCCCTTCGATAATTGAATAATTTTAGTTATTCAATCATGTTTGATCATATTCCTCTATTAATTAAATAGTTTTTAATAATTATTTAATTAATTCACTTTCTAATCTTTATTATATCCTGATCGATTAAATAAACTAATTGTGTCACTAATTTCTCCCTCTTCTTCAATAGTTAAATAAATTATTTTGTCACCTTTCATCTATAGTTAAATAATTACCATTAATTATTTATCTATTCATGGTCCTTTAATTCTTCTATAGTTAAATAATTATTTAACTATCCCATGCCACCTCCCCTATTAAATAATTAATCTAAATTAATTATTTAAGGTCTAATTTTCATCTCTCCATTTAATTAAATTGATAAATTTAATTAAATGCTCCTCTTTTCATTTTCTCCAAATAAATTATTTATTTTCCACTTGTCCATTTCCTCCACTCTCTCCATTTTTGAATAAATAATTTAAAATAAATTATTTATGCACCACCTGGTCAAAGATGCTCTATCATAATCCCTTGTCATAACATTCATTTCTTTCATAGCCTACATGTCTTGCATGTCTGTCATAGCTGTCAGGCGTCATAGCCGTCGGCATCATAGCTTTTCCATGCATGGCATATTTTTCGTGCATCAATTCTGGACCGTTGATCTTGGCATCTTTTCTGAGACTTAATCTCAACCATCCATTTCATAACATCCCTCTCATGCATTCCCATCCATTGATCTTGGAATCTTTCTAGAAGATTAATCTTAGTCGTCCATTTGAAAGGTTGTCTATAAAAGAAACCTTCCTTCTCCATTTACACCTTAACAACTATTCTTCTCCAACTTTCTACTTACAATTTGTAGGTATTTGCACAAGTTGTTAGACTACAAATCTGAGGGCATATTTGCAAAAGGAGAAATAGGATGGCAAGAGAAGTGATTCAAGTTCAAGCATGGGGAGTATTTTGATTTGATGTTTTATTTTCCTTATGCTTTCATTGTTTTCTCTTGTTTGGATGAGGTTAATAGTTTAGAAGTGTTGGTTGTCACTTTGTCTATGCTATTTGATTTCTGACCCCATCTTACACAAATAGATTATAAAAATGTGAGATTCTAACTCATAGAAGGTACTACATTTTGAATCCTTCCACAAATCTCCACATGAGTAACATGCACACAGGGTGAACGGGAAAAAATGTTGGGGTTGTTTTTTGGATTTCCTTAATTAAACACCCGTTTTGGTGTTTCCACCTCCATAGACATCTAGATAGATAGATATTATAAAAGACGCAAAGTAAAGTAGACACAATGAGTGATAAAATTAAACCCCGTGATGGAGGAGAACCTATATCATGAAATAGACATGATGAGTGATAAAAGAAAACCTCACTATGGAGGAGAACCTGTATCATGAAAGATAGACACAATAAGTATGCTAGCAAATAGACAAGAGAATAAGAAAGCAACACCAATAGTCTGTGGCTCCCTCTTAGATTGATAGAAATGGTGTTAAGCACTTGTAAGAGAGCTTTGGTTGTTGGTAAGACTTCAATCTAACAAAGCTTCATCATAGAATTGTGATATAGAACAGAGGAGCAAGTTGGAGTGAGAGAGAGAGTGAGAATTGATGTAAATGAGAGTGAAAATGAGAGTTTTGTGAAGGTACATGGGTGGGAAGATTCATTGTACACCCAAAATTATGCCACGATGACACGTGTCATGGGAAAAGGTTCCCAAGATTCCTCATTTGAACTCATAAAGCTCGGGGATGCTAGTGTGCCATGTAGACACCCACGTGTTGCACAAGTGTCCAACTCATAACTTTCCAAGAAATGAGGTGGTAGAATGTTGCCACTTCATCATTTCCCCTTATGCAATTGGAATCACAAAATTTTGACTCATAAGGTCCTTGTCATAAATACAGCTAGGCCATAAATATGGGGGCACATGCACAAATGTGAAATAATCATGGGGTATGATTTTATGACATTACAATTAGTAAACAAAAATTGAGTGTTGAGGACAAATAAAATATTTTGGTCATGAAATTTTTTGATAAAAGAAAAAATATAGAACAAAAAGTAAATAAGTACATACCTAAAGTTCAAATCCAACTAGTGAAAACAAGTAGTATTATTTTTCTTAAGGATATGGTTGTTGATGTCAAGGAAATTCCCTTAAACTATAAATATATGGGTTCTCAAGCTAGAAAGGAGGTAAGAGATCATGAATTTACTTATCCTTCAAATCAAGTGGAGCCTTATATTCATGATAAAAATAAAATAATCGTAGCATTGGATGCACCTTTTCCATCATACAACCCAATTGGCGTTGGACAAGTATTGAGCTAGGTAGGGATATTTTTTTCCTCTAATTGAAGCTCTTAGAATTCAGAGCATAAGGCAAAGGACTTGTCTTTTATTTATGTTATTATACTTGAGCATCTAGTTATCATTCCAAATGAAGAAGAGAAGGAGGATGTTATGGTGGTATACATTAGTGCTTCAATGGTAAATAACTAGCTTTGTAGACCTATTTACACTAATTTGATTATAAATGGATGGCTCCTCTAAAACTATATGCTTGAATTATGTGCATCTAGTAGTGTCATGCACTTTAGGTAATGAACAAACTAGGTCCACAAGCATCAAAATTTTATGGAAAAATCCTTGTTATGTATTCTAGGGAGGTGAATGTAATTGAGATGATGAATAATGTAGATGTGCAATTAGCTGTGTACCCAAACAAATTTTTCTTGATGGAAATTATAATAGTGGAAAGCCCTCTAAAATGGGGAATTTTGTTATCTAGGAAGTGGGTAGCATTTATTGGCAAGACAATACAAATGGATTTATCCTATGCAAAAAATCCTTTGCATAGTGAGAATTTAATGCTATAAAGAGAACAAAGGTTCCTAAATTACATTGAAGATCGATATAAGTCACTTGGTGAGGTAAATATGTTTGATACAAGTATTGATCATGTGATAAGTTTTGTGATGATATTTAAATTGAAGAGGATGCTCTTATTACATAAACTATTGATAAGGAGAATAGTAATGGTCTTTGGACAATGTTCTTCCATGGTGCTTTCTCAAGAGAAGGTAATGGTGTTGCTATTATTTTAGTATCTTTAGATGAAGATAAATGTAAGTTTTCATTTAGGTTGGCCTTTTAGTGTACTAATAGCATTGTTGAATATGAGGCCCTATTATTGGGGTTGAATATAGCTCATAAACATGGTATTAAATTCCTATAAATTCATGGATATTTTGAGCTAATAGTGTAGGAGGTGAAAGGAACATATGTAGCCAAGAAAAAGAAGCTTGGACCATATAGAAATATTATTTGGAATATCATGTATATGTTTCATGGTATTGGAATTAACTGGTTATATAGAAGTGAAAACACTGAGGTAGATGCTCTCATAGTCACAACATCAAGATATAATTTGGACTCGAATCTTCCATTATATTGATAAATCATCTAAGATTTAGTTAGACCTACCATAATAGATAATATATGTACTTGGAGAGTGTTTGATGATAAATAATAGATCTATAGACTCATGAATGGTATGGATGAATTTGATTGCTAGTTGATTGATTGGAAACCAATTGTTGCGATATAAGATAAGAAAGTAACATTGTTTAGAAATGAGGTAGTATAGTTGATAATGAATATTATTCCCAAGGGATTTGTTACCTTAGAAAATATTTTTGATAGTGGCTACCAATACAATAACTAAAGTAATTCAACTCATGAAGATGACATTGAAGGAGTGAACTTGAGCATAAATGTGAACCCCAAGATGGTGTACATTGTTAAAAATTTTGAATTCAAATGAGAAATAGATGTTGATCTCCCTATTGGGTAAGTTCAAAAAATAGTTTTCTTGGTCAAATGAGGATATTTAGGCTTGTAGGGAGGATTTTTTTCAACATAATATTCCACTCTAGCCTGATGTTAGACTATTCCAACAAAAGTGAAGACCTATCAATTCCACCTTAGCTCCCCAAATGCAATAGGAGTTGACAAAGTTGAAACAAATTGGAATTATCAAAGCTATTAAACATTTTGAGTATGTGTCTAACCTTATCCTAGTGACAAAAAATTGGAGAGATAATGTTATGTGGTGATTTTAGAAACCTCAACCTTAAATCACTTAAGGATAATTACCCTCTCCCTAAAATGGACCATTTATTGCAGCATGTCATTTGATCAAAATTAATGTCCATGATGGATAGTTTCTCAAGGTACAACTAGGTGGTTGTTAAGGATTCATAAAATTAAAAAAAAAAACATTCACTACTTTGTGGGGCACACATGCATATGTCAAAATGCCATTTGGTTTAAAAAATACATGGTCAAATTTTCAAAGAGTAGTATGTGAATATTTCTAGTCTCGATGATTAGATTATGGTTTTATACTAGGATGACTTCACTACATTTTCAAAGGAAAGTGGTGAGCACTACAAATGCCTATGATTGATCATTAGAAGATGTTTTGAGTATGATATTTCTCTAAATCCCAACGAATGTTGAGGAGGGAAAGATTTTTTATCACATTATGTCAAGATATGGAGTGAAAATAGATACAAAAATGGTTAAATCTATTGAGATCATCCCTCAACCCAAATTTATCAAAGCAATTCAATAATTTTTCAAATAGAATTTTTTTTTTTAGGAGGCTTCTTCCTAAATTTGTTGAGAAAACTAAATATATATCAAAGATTCTCAAGAGGGAACAATCAACTGAGTGGATTGAAAGACTAATTGAATATTTCAAAGGTATCAAAAACTATCTCGGAGGCCCCTCCATCTATTTTATTTTGCATATTTTTATACCAAAGTTGTGTTGTTGCAAAAGAATAAAGAAGGATATGAGGAACCAATCTCAAGTTTTAGTGTTATTGCAAGAAGCTAAGTTGAAGTACTTAACTATAGAAAAAATTCTTATGCATTTTTCAAAGCTATAAAGAATTTTAAGTGATATATTCTAGGTGCTAAAATTGTAGCATATTTACCCATCCCAACAGTCAAGGATATAATCATGCAACAAGAAGCTTCAAGTAGAAGATGCCAAATAAATAAGATGTTGGAATATGATACAAAAATACAAGTCACAAATCTTGTTAGGGGCCAAGGCTTGGCTAATTTTATAGCTAATTATAACTTAGAGGCAATAGAGGTAAATGAATTAATTATAGATTATGTCATTGTTCTATGTAGGTTGAGTGATAGTCCATGGTACAAGGATGTGATTTTTTATATTGTGGACATGATTTTCTACCTTTTATGGATGAGAATAATAGAATAACTTTTAAGTTAAAAACCTAGAGATATATGCCAATACAAAATTAGCTAATGTGGAGGAACCATGAAGGTGTGTTGCTCAAATGTTTAGATGACAAACATGTTGATATAGTCATGAAAGAATCTCACCATGGTGTATGTTGTGGATACTTCAAGTCCAAGATCACAACACATGATATCCTTAGGGATTGGTTTTGATGGTCCATATTGTTTAAGGATGTGGCACAAATGATCTAGAAGTGTGATGTCTTCTAGAGGTTTTCGGTTAGTTAAAACATTTTGGTGTACTTTCCTTGTTACCACTTACAATCAGAGTACCTTTTTAGTAGTAAGGGATTGACTTCATTAGATAAATACAAGAGAAATCAAGAAATAGACATAACTATATCCTTGTTTCCACAATATACTTCACCAAGTGGGTTTAGGAAAATCAAAATCATAATGCGACATATAAGGTGGTGGTATATTTCTTAATCAATAACATAGTTACCAAATTTGGAGTACCTACTAGAATTATAGTTGATAATGCTATGTGCTTTAGATATCAAGATATGTTAAATTTACGCTCAAATTTTGGTATAAAATTGGTGCATTCATCCTCATATCACCCAAAAATTAATGGATATGCTAATTCAAGTAATAAAATTCTAATGAAGATCATAAAAATGATTTTCGACTAGAATAAAAAGAGGTGGGAAGATAAATTGAAGTACACTCTTTGGACTGATAGAATCACTTTCAAGTAGGATATTGGAAAAAGTCCATTTGACTTGGTATATGGAGTAGAGGCTAGGATGTGTATAATCATAGAGTTTTTGGTGTACCAACATTTAAAAATATTGATAATGATCAATGTGATGCAATTTCTCTAAGGGTTATGGAGTTAACTGAATTAAATAAACAATAGAGATTCAAATAGGACATAAAATTATATCATAAGTAGGAAATTAATCATTTTCATGATAAGAGGATGTCACCAAGAGAGTTCCAAGTTAGTGACATGGTTCTTTTATAAAACGCCAAGTCAAAGGATAAGGGAAAGCATGGGAAATTTGACCCTTTATGGTTTGGGCCTTACAAAGTAACTAAGAGATATGAACTTGATGTTTACCATCTCATGAATTTGGAGGGATAATTAATGGAGTTTCCCATGCATGATAAAAATTTTAAGCATTACTTCTCTTAATTGGTGGAGTTCTTAAATTTTGGTTAATGAGTATATCTATATCTTTCACATTTTTGACCATTTGTGTCTCCAACAGTTTTAATCCTTGTTGGTTATGTGGTTTTTTTCCTTTTTTTTTTTTATCAAATTTTATAGAGGCTTTACTAGATATTTGGATTCTCACAATACTTATGGGATACATTCATCGACAATTTCTAGGGCTCTTGAAAATTTTAATAATTTATCTTACATTTGGGTATCTAGTTTGATAACACCTTTTGGCTTGGTGCCCTCTTCTTTGATTGTTGGTTTTGTTTCTTGGTTTTGTTTCAAGTTATACTAAAGTAGAGTGGGGAACCCGAGCTTTTTTTTATTCAAGTCTTTAAATATTGGAATTTAGATGTGAGTTTTGAATTTGATAGGGAGTTTACCTTGGATTTTATCTTTTTTTGTTATCTCAAAGGGGTATCCCCATGACCGACTAGGATTCTCTTAAGTTTTTGTTACCAGGAGAAACTAATCCCCTTTGGGTCATGTGATTTCTTAGCGATTTCCCCACAATGTGCATGGTTGGGTTAAGAGAGGTTTGAACCTCCGTCAATCTTTTGTGTCTTTCAACAGCTCGACTAACTGGTCTACACCTTGGGGGCACCTTGGATTTTATCTTTGATTTTTCATTTTATTAATAATTATCTTCCCCCCATCTCTTAGCATCAAGGATTATAAAGGCCTAATCTTATAAGGATCCTTGATATGAGATCTTTACTAATGGATCTCCATTGAAAAGACCTAACCTTTGTTTTATGGTATGTGTTATGTTGATCTTGAAGGTGATGGTATAAAGGCTTGATGTGCAATGAGAAATATATTGGTATTTATTGTATATCCAGACATGAAACATGAATCAAAACAACTACTATCAATCATGCAATCACAAAAGAACACATTCACATAATGAACACCAAATATATGTGGAAACATGGAATAGGAAAAACCATGGTAGGAAGAGCTTCTTAGAGCTATTGTCCAAATCCAAACTCATAGAAATAATGAATAAGTTACTATCATGAAGTAGGAACCAACCTTCCAGAGACATCAATTCCCTAATGTATTTGTAGGCACCAACCTACCAGAGACTTCAATCCATTGTACAAAGATTTGATAACCATCTCAATAGTAGAATAACAATCCTACTGGATTACAGAGAAAAATATTCTGCAACTTCAATGTTGATAACATAGCTTACACAAGATCTAATCTTTCCTCAGACACTCTCTTACACTTCTTATGATCTTCTAATAATGGAGCACAATGCTTGATATACAACTCTCATTAAATTACAGTTTCTTGCACAAGAATGCACTTCTATACAAATTTTCATCCACACACATGTCTAGTGAAATTTAAAACTATGATGATTATATATAACACACTACATTAACATCACTTAATGTTGGAAAAGGGTCTAAAAATAACCAGGTGAACATAGTATGGACCTAAATTCAAATTACATGAAATGTGTAGCCTTTAGGTCCTAAACCAAAAATATTTTTTCCAAATGACCATTGATGCCGTGCACTTTCATAAGAACCTGAACTTGGACCTATTTCAACATCTCACACTATCTCTAGAAGCCACATGCTTGAAGTCGCTCCCAAAATATTTCGAGACTCTACAAAAATAACTGATAAGCACAATGACCCTTCTATCACTTCAATCTTTGTGCATGATAAACATAAATCCCATATAATCTAGAATAAGAAATGATAAGTGTAAAAATAGTCTCCTTCCAAATCATAGAGAAAATATCACATTCAAAAGGGAATACAAAACATGATTGTATTGCTAGAGAAATCTCTCTACCCTGAGTAACTAACCTCCAAAATTATAGATTAGACTTTCACATTACCTCTATCAATATGAATACATGCAAGAATGATATTGTAAGCATACTATAGTCAATATTCTTCATTGTACTCAAAATTCACTAATATGAAAGTACAATTTTCACTAATTTTCTGACCTTAGCCCTCTGATATTCAAGTAAAATTATATTTAATTCTCACTACTTATAAATAATTACTCCTTAGAAATTACTCCTTTGACATCAATTACAACCTATGTTCAAAAATATCCTTGTTTTCCATTGATGGAATACAACAAAATGTTGGCCATACACAAAGAAAAATATGATGTGTTAGGATCAAGAAACCACATCACTTGAATTCATTCACCACTTAGATGGTTTAGCATTTTGAATCCTATTTCTCCCCCTTTGACATCAATAGAAAAGTTTAGCTGCTTTTTTCACAATTAGTGAACTTGTTTCCTAGATAGACTCCCCTTGAGTCTATAATGCACTGCTTTTGAAACACTCTACAAGACCATCGAGCCTTCTTGCAATAGGGAGTTAACACTCCCCCTAAGCCTGTACTTTCTTCTTGATTCAAGAGGAAGGAGAAACAAATCCCAATTTTTGTCAAAGATTCTCAAAAGTCTCCTTAGGAAGTGGTTTTGTGAAAAAATGTCTACTACTTACTCCTTGGTATCAACATATTCCAACTTCACTTCTTTGTTAGCAATCTTCTCTCTCAAGAAATGATAATTACAATATGATTTGTCCTTGAGTGAATTACTAGATTATTTGAGTGAATTACCATATTCTTTGAAATATTTATAGCACTAGTATTGTCACAAAGAATATATCTAGATTCATCAAACTCTATCTTCATCTCCTTCAAATTATGCTTCCTCCACAATATTTGAGTGCAACATGAAGCTACTACAATGTATTTTTCTTCTACTATATATAAGTATATTGAATCCTTCTTCTTGCTTAGCCATGATACAAGACTCTCACCAAGGATGAAATCTCCACCACTTGTACTCTTTTGATCATCTATGTTTCATGCCCAATCTACATCTACGTATGTAGTCAAAGTGAAATTTTTACTCTTAGGATACCACAAACCAAAATCCATTGTATCCTTCATATAACTAAATATCTTCTTTATTGCCTTGAAATAAGTTTCGTTAGGTGTTGCTTGAAATCTAGCTACCAACCCAACTACTTGCATTATACCCAATCTAGATGCAAACATATATAACAAGCTACCAATCATGGTAACCATAGGTTTACTCACCAGTTTGCATTCTTCCATCTTAAAATTGCTCAACATTTCTTTTACGTACTTGTTTTGAGAAATGAATATGCCTTTGATTGAGAAATTTGTAAACCAAGAAAGAAATACAATTCACAAAGCATTGATATTTCAAAATCATTATGGATTAAATTTCTTTACACACATTATCACTACTTCCGCTAAAGATAATTTCATCAGCATAGATAACAACTTGATCAACAATTGATCACCTTCTATTTTTATGTATAAATTACTATCTGTACTGCCTCTCCAGAGGCATTATTTTTGTAGATACCTATCCAATATAGAATACCATGCTCTAGGAGCCCGTTTGAGTCCATAAAGCGCTTTCATTAGCCTACACACAAAATCTAGATTATCTAAACATTGAAATCATTTTGGTTAATCTATGTAGACTTCTTCTAACTATACATTCAGAAATGTAGACTTCACATCCATCTGATATACCTTAAAACTCTTGAATGCTGATGTATAGGAGCAAATTTGTACCCCTTGTGTAAATTCCCATTTTGCATCCCCTCACCTTAGAAAATAAAATCCGATGGAAAAATTACACATCACCCACCTACCTTCCATCCACTTGGTGTGTGTTCTGTGTGTTGGTGGGGGAATTTTCATCAGGGACATGAGTGCGGAACACAGTTGTCTACGTAGTGCGCTATCGTCCTTGACAAATTCTTGCCTATGTAGTTCACAAGGATGTTGCACTCCTCATTGGGGTCGAGTTGTAACACCTCTGTGTGACCAACCAACCCAAAAAAAACTTCTTTCCCTCTCCTTTTGGCCTTCAAAGGAATTCATTTCACAATCACTTCATCTCTTTCACATCTTCTCACAATTCTAGTAGCTTTCACAACTCCATTGAACATTGCAGTAGCTTGTTACTCCATTCACTCCATCTTTGTTCATGTGGTGCCACCATAGAAGTTACAAGCTTGGAGTCTTGCGAGACCTCCCTTCAACACTATTGTGACTATGCCAAATTTTCCAAGTTGCTTGCATTCTCCCTTCATTGGCCTTGAGAGCCTTTGAGAGGAGGTGGTATTGCATCACTCTCATTTTCCTTTTCTAGTTTGATATATTAGCATAGCATTCTTTTGTAGTGTTAAATAATCTCTCTTTGCTTCTTTCTTTTATTGTACTTTCTACTTCATGGATTTTCTAGTTGTCTATGGAGGTAGAAACACCAAAGTGGGGGTTTGACTGAGGTAAACCCCTATATAACCCAACATTTTTTCCCTCTTTCTTGTGTGTAGGTGAACGTTTATGTGGAGCTCACTAGTGAACTGGAGCTTTAGTGAGTTGATATTCATCATCCTTGTCTTCATCTATTTACTTTATCATTTACACACTTACTTTTCATACTTTATCATTCTATTTATTTCGTCAAAGTCAGTCTACTATGCAGTTAGTAGGGTTTTTGGAGTTTCATTATGCACTTTATCTTTTTTGGTTGTATGGATGCTAGCATGCCAAAGAGACACTAGTGTGCCATACTATCATCCTAGATCCGTTCTACTGTCCTCAGACAAAGAGCTACCTAAGGTACTATTTAGACTCCAGAAACCAGCTCATTTATCCCAGTTTAAACTTTTGAATCTATGGAGTGACATAGCACTTGAGAGTGCTCTTCATTCTTGATTCTCATCCTAAAACATACATTAGCTTGAGGTAAGTTAGGGCAGCCATCCACTCTTGTCTCTCCATGACCTAGAGCCTTGGTGTGGTTGGTTCCCCTCTCTTAAATTTTTGGTGAACCTAATGTGAACCATTTTGGTTCCATTTAGCGGTGTTGAAGGCTCATTTCCTTGTATCCTTGGAGCATTGAAGGTGTGACTATTGTGAGGCATTTCACCTTACAACCCAACCTACGACCCCTAGTAGGTGTAGTTGGAAGGTTTTGTAGGTATTGTGGAATGAAGCCTTAATTGGGTCATTTTCCAATTGCAAACCTTTAGAGGCTCTGTGAAGGTGTTGTTTAGTGTACGCAATGACTTCCTTTTTGCATCTACCTATTCCCTCTGTGCATACTGCGAGTAGTTCTCCTAGAATAAATTTCACCTCGCATGACCTGCTGATGGGTTTCAATAGAGAGCCATCTCCTCTTTATATCCCTATGTAGATCAATGAAAACACTATGACAGGTGTTCTTGTTGACCCGATGTGTCAAGTGAATATCATAACTAAGGATATTATGTTTATAAACTTATTGCATAAAGATGGGTATGACACACTTAAAAGTACTATCTGTATACATAACATAATTTCCATACCTCCCCTTGGTAGTGTCACCTTACCAGTCCTTGTTGGACCTAAATTAGTAAACTTGCATTTTTTGACATAATCTCGGGGTCTAAACTCTTCAGAGTGAAACTGGGTATCCCTTGGTTGGTCACTATGAATGCAAGTCCCTCGGTCGTGCATATATTTTTGAAGTTTATCCATGAGGGTTCAGTGCACGTGATCCATGACACTGGTTATAAACACTAGTACAAAAACAACAATATATGACTAAATAAACAACTAAAAATTGCATATAAATGACTAATTTTGGTCACGTGACCATTAGTAGTTTATTGTTGGTCATTTATAACGTGACCAAATTTATGACTAAATTGTTTTAGTCATTTATCTAGTCATTGATTTGGTCATTGATTTAGTCATTGATTTAGTCATTAATTTAGTCATTGATTTAGTCGTTAATTTAGTCATTGATTGTTGATAACTGGTCATTTATTTAGTCATATATTTAGTCATTAATTTAGTCATTGATTGTTGTTAATTGGTCATTTATTTAGTCATGGTAGTCATATATTTAGTCATATATTTACTCATTTATTTAGTCATATATTTAGTCATTAATTTAGTCATTTAGTCATTTATTTAGTAGTATATTTAATGCATTTTTAATTTCCATCATTTGGTAGTTTATTTTATTAATCAAAAAGATCACTTATCACCTATCTAAAATATTTGCACAATAAAACAACAATGAGAAGGTAAAAATAGCTTATTTTATTAATCAAAAATATGTTACATACAACTATGTAAGCTTGAAAATGGAGTTACAATTTGTTGTCCCAACATAAAAAAACTTGAAAGATTACAATACATTGCTGAGAGAGAAAAAAACTAGCTGAAATCTACTCCAAAACCTTTCCTTTATGTTGTTCAACAACTTACAAAAGAATAGGAACATGACTATTCTTTTATATCATAACCTACATTCCCTTACCCTTGTAATGTTTTTTGATCCTCTAATTGTCATTTGTGCATGACTGTTCTTTTATATCATAACCTATAGCCCCTTACCCTTGTAATGCATAAGTACATGATACATCTTTGCAAAGGAACTTTCATTCTATGATTGTGATAAAGCTCCAATCATTTGTAGGTTGCCCTCATTCTAATTGTTATCATCTTATGACCATGTTAATTGTTACTTCATTGTTTCTTTTACCATTGAACTATCCCTTAAAAAAAATGATCATTTACCTCTTCATCTTCATATCTTGTTGGTTTTTTATCACCAATCACAAATCCTACCAATTGAAGTAAATTTGAGTCATTGTCCACAACTTTCTTGCCTATCAGCAACTCCAGAAGAACAATACCATAGTTGTAAACATCAGATTTCTCATTAAGCCTTGAGGTTCTTACATATTCAGGGTCAATATAACCAATAATACCCATAACATAGGTGGAGGTGTGAGTTTTGGCCGAGGAAATGCACTTGGCAATGCCAAATTCTGACAAATGTGCTTCAAAGTTGTCATCTAAAAGAATGTTAGATATCTTTACATCCCTGTGAACAATGAATTGGTTACAGTCATGATGAAGATATGATAATCGTTTTGTAGCACCATAGGCTATCTTTAAACGAGTGTCCCAATCTAATTTAATCTTCTTTGATGTTCCTACACAAAAATTCAAAATGTTTGTTGGGTTCTCCCCAATCTATTTTGATCAAATGGTAGAAATATTGAATGGACTCATATTTCATAAATCTATCATGTTTCTACATAACATCATTTTCTCACCATGTAGGATGTCCTAGAGACTTCCATTTACCATGTAGTCATAAAATGGAAACAAGAAAAATATAGAACTGCATAGTATTGAAAAAGAAATTAAAAAAGAACCTGGAAGAAAGGATGTTGAAGACATTCAGCTACAGTTGGCACCTGCATTTTCTATACAACCTCGGCTCTATCCACCTGGTCCAAAACAAAAATCATGTGAACCAAGTTAGAATCCCCACATAATCATAAAGGAAAAAACTTCATATGCTAACAACAACAAAAGTAAATACTAAACAAGAACACTTCCCGAATTGCATTCACAAGCATAAATTTAGAAATATACTATCACTAGATTAGAAAGAGAGTAATTTGATAGAAAGCAAATAAGAGACAAAAAGTGAAGAATAGTTTAAAAAACAGATGGGATCTCTAACATCAGATATTATATTTAAAAATTGGATTGTGAGGTTTATGATCCAAAGATCCCACAATTGTAATGGTCATTGTGACATATTTTGTACCCATCTAGATACGTGTCCTCACATAATAAGGTACAATATATTTCATTCACAAACATCTATTTTCATTAAGGAAGAAAACATCAGGAAAAGCTATTCATGATGGCTTAGGGAAAGAAACATGTAGAATTTTTGGAATCCCACATGTTTGTTAGTTTCAGCAAGCTACTCATTTATATCACTAAAATATATTCTCTTAATAATAGAATCCAGATAAAATATTGTTATATAGAGTACACAAACAACTTGTGTTTATATTCATGTTCCCAAACTATCAAATCAGCTTACAAAAAGACAATGTGCTGCTCAAATTCAATTTATTGCAAATGTGGCTATTGAAAATGCAGATTGCAAGAGGCAGGTTCAGTAACTAAGTTAATGAATATATTTGTGATTTGATCATTACCTATTCATTCACATTCTACTAGATGTTTACCATTCACAAAGAAAAATGAATGATTAAGAATATGTATAAGAAATTAAAAAGTTGAGAATGACAAAATAAAAACTAAGTATTAATTATAGAACTTGTGTCGTCAAATTAAAAACATGTACATAAGATCATTTAGTGCCTTCTATATATTGAGGTTATCATAGTTCTTGTGTCATTTTTTATATGTTGGTGAGCTATTTTGTGCATAACTAAAGATCATTAAAATCCCCCTCGATAAAACAAAAACACCACTTCCCTCAAGGTAACTTGTTTCCTACAAAATTTGGAAAGGAAACTATTTTTAGGGCATCTAAAAATTGATAACTAAAAGAGATGACTTGGATTGTGAATCATATATGCCATTATGCACACAAGTGGATCAAACTTGTTCTTTTTATAATTCTCTGGTTTTAGATGTGCTACAAGAAACTAAGTTTGAAAGTCTCATGTAAAACCCTCTGAGTGAATGGAAAAAGAAAGACTACACTTCACGTATAGAGATGCCTATCATATAGAAGTTTCATGTATCTAGCTTGTAAACGACTCTTAAACCCACATATATACTTTATTTCTCATTCCAAAGGTAACTTGATATAGAAGAAAATATACCCATATGATAACCTAGAAAATAATAGTCAATAATCTGTGATGCATGAGTTTATGTTTAACCAAAAGACTCAAAGTTAGTATTTTCAATTAGAACAACTCAATTGTTTTTCTCAGGTAACAATTTTTTTCTTTGCAAATATAAAAGGACAAGAAACTAACCATGCACAAAGATATTCAAACTCTCTTGCCTACTATAGCTCTTTATGGAAACTCTGCCACCACCTCCACCAACCCATCCCTTACCTCCAGAAGCACTTATCATACCTGTTCCCTTCCTACACAAGGCAAAAAAGAGTCCCTCAATGCTACAATCAATAAAACCAATCTAAATGTAAGCAAAGAAAGTGCATCCATGGTTGGTGTAAACAATAACCTTAAATTTGAAATAATTCCATGGTTCTATACTAAAGTACCAAAGCATTAAGGAGATTTTAGATTTTCTACCATGTTCATATCCTAGAAAGATTAATGACTTACATCAAGATAATGACTTCCATGGGTCATTATCAGTTAAAATTTCTTGCATTTGTTAAATATCTATCATGAACATAACATCTTAAAAACATATTTCCTTTCTATTAAAACAAAAGTGATCAAGGTATCAACTCTAATAAAGAAACTACCATCAATCTAAGCCAACATTTTCTAATTTATTTAGTGCCCATTTTCTACTGTGGATCTCCTATAGCTAAAGATAATCAGATTTTACCCTAATGCAATAAAATGCTTCAAACTTGAACCTTAGAATACATGGCCATGAGATCGTGCATAAGCTCTTTGTTGTCAATGCCCCTTTAAGACTATTGAATGAAATGCCAATGTAGTAATCATGTGATTTTACCTCTATCATTGTAGCTATAGGTCTGTCTAGTCTTAGATAGGAATGTTAGTGCCCTGAGGTCAAAGTTTGTGGACCCCTTTAATCTCTCTTCAAAGAGAGCACCAGTGCCCTAGCCCTAGCATTTTGTCATGAATGGATCTTGCAAAGTTGGTCACAACCATGGATTAGTGGCATAAGTCCCAAAGGATACCAATGATGAATGTCAAATAATGTTTATTGAGGATTTCCAATAATGGTTTGGCAATGACAAAAATCAAGACATTACCTTAGGGGTTCAGTTACATGCATGCTAACCATATAGATATAAATCTCTAGTTTCATGTGTGTACACAAGTACAGTCAAGGTAGTTAGCAAGGAAGATTTAAGCCATGTAGATACAAGTCTCAAGGTCATCTATGAATGCAAGTATAGAGAAAGTGATATGTAAGGGAAAATTAAGTATCTATTATATTTTTTGAATAAAGTAGCAACTTTTCTCCATGCCATGGAAATCATCTTTAAACATTATTGCATATACATTATCAATATGCAATAAATGCATTTCTTCAACACTCGTGTTTCTTTCAAATTAGATAGGTCGATTTACTATCACCAAGTTGTATAGATAGTTTATTATACCCTTTCCCGGTTGCCTTTACATTTAGATTGAGGATTGTACTTTTCCCCAACTAAGGAATTGAATAAATTATATAAGATTATTTCTTTAGACCATAAACGTACTGACAATCTTGGATACTTGCAATTCAATAAACTCAACAAACAAGAAAAAAAATTGGTAGATGGGTTGAATAAACTAAGAGAATGAGAACCATGGCCTAAACATAATTGACAGTACATACAGTTTCTCCAAGCCAAAGATCTCATCAATTCCTACAAAGGATAAGAGAAAAGGCACCCCTATTTTTGTTGCTTGTATTGCCAGTTCACGATGACCAATATGCAATGCATCAAATTTTCCAAGTGCAACAATTCCTCCTAGAAAGTTATATAGTCATTCCACTAGTTAGAATTGTAGTGATATGTGCAAATAAGAAATGCACAATTTTAGCTTATATCAATTAGCTATGACCATATTGAACTTTGCATGCTACAAAGAATTCTACCTTTTGAAAACTGTTATTTTAAAAGAAAGTATTGATAAGATGGCCTCAAATTTTCAGCTTCTCTGAACAGTGATGCACCATGAAAGATTAAGTAGATCATATAATCTTTGGACAACATCAAAATGACTAAGAAAGAAAAACAAAATTATCACATTCACAATTTTATGGTCTTAATTGATGTTAAAAACAACAATGTCACATGAAATGTATAAAATGAGCTTATAGATTGTATGGACCATGGAGTTTGTACTAAAATAGAGACACATTAAATGACCCTAACTGATTGTAAATGGTATGAATAATGATGGTATCTATTCACATGGATTTTCTAGTTCATATTGTTATGACAAAATGAAAATGACTAGTATAGATATCTTAAATACATCTACCTAAAAAATGCTGACAAATATCAGTCTTCAGTTATTATATTTATTTAAGAGTTATTTTATTTTACTTTAGAACTATTTAAAAAATATTTTATTTTATTGTTTATTTTATTTTTATTTGAAGTTTTGTAAGAATAATTTTATTTTACTTTATTTTTATTTGAAGAGTTATTTTTATTTACTTAAGAGTTATTTTATTTACTTGAGAATTTTTTATAGTTTTTTGTTTTTTTAATGTATATCAGCTCTTTTATAGTTCTTGTTAACAAGCTCACGTCATTACACTCCTTCCCTTGCTGCCACTATAGTTACACCTCTCAGCATAACAAGGTGGAAAAGGGAAGTTAAGAAATGGAAAGCATATCCAAAGTCATGGTAAGAGTAGATGAGGCAGGGAGAATCTCCCTTTGGTCACTTGCAAACCCATTGGAGGACAATGAGACACTAGGACTTTGAATTGTGTAGTCATTCAAGATGGATATAGCCTTTGGGAAAGAATTTGTTGACAAGATCCCTCCTCCACTTCCTTGGCCTACCTTAAAGGAAGTCATAAGAGGTTGGAGTGTGAAGGTTGATGCAATCTTGATCAGAGAATTAGATTAAAGTTCTCTAGTATTATACCTTATTGGTCATTGATATTTTTCTCTGGTTTTTGTAGAGTCCTTCATTTAACAAAATTAAAAATGGTACCAAACTAGTCCCCAATATTCCTCACTTTGTCACTTAATCCATCTAAATAAACATTTATGTGGGATATTTAAAAATGATATATTTTGCTCACACTCCAGAAGAGAAAGGTGTAGTTATTATAATTTCATTTAACCATTTCTTAAATGGAAGCCATTGATAGGAATATGGTTTTTCTATTCAATTATCATTAAAGTAGTAAAAAGGTTGAATATCAAGGTAAATTATCTTGTTATTATTGTGAGCATGCTATTATTTATTTCTATTGCATTTAAGTTTTTGTTAGTATTTCTTTTGCTGCATAGCTTTATCAGCAAATAGTTGGTAAAATTCAAAATGGTATGCTAATAAGAAGATTGCAACCAAAAGAGAATGCTACCTGGATAGTTCTAACTAGAGATAAACTATGTAATCATTCAATGTCTGCCTCGATTAAATGGGATACAATTTACAAGAAAGATAAATAGGATAAGATTTAACTTCAACTAGAATAGAAAGACAAATATAGATCTCTAAAATACCTAAAAAAATATAGAGGCACTCAAGAAGCATAACAGTAGAAAGAAAACTGGGTATATTTAAAAAGTATCAATTAACCAACACAATAATAATTTCAAAATTCAATAAAGTATTCATGTCCAAAATCTCAAACAAGGACATAATATGCAAAAAAAAATTACATGAGTTAATATATACCTATTTAATTCGGACAACAAATGAGAAGGTGCATTGTATAGGAATGACATTAATTTATGTTAAGCCATAAACTATGAGTAATTTGGAGAACCTACCAAGTACACATTGTTGATTAGGTCCACAGTCAATAACAAGCTTCTCTTTACCACCAACCTTTGTCCCCATATTTGCTTCCTGTGTTCCAAACGAATTCCAGAATCTTGTTACATTCCACAATCCTCTCCCATTTTTAGAGACACTAATAGATTTTTTCCTATATAAATTATAGTGAGCTCTGCACAAGGAAATATACATATTATGACAAAGCTCTACTAATATTTGCAGTAAGAATTTTTTTACTATTGTCGCCAACAATAAAATGTTTAAGTAAACAAGAGAACATAAACGATATTTAATGTGGAATAATGAAATCAAAATTATTAGAGACGTTGTTATGTAAATAGTGTTGATTTTAGAAGCTACCATCACGTCAAGAAAAGGTTGTCTGAATTTCAAGGCTATTTGCATCCATTGCTTCCTTATATAATAGTGGTTTAATGCTATATTCTCTTTCAAATACTTCTAATTCCACATGATAGTGCACAAAAATGATGACCAATACAGTAAGTGAGGAAGGTGCACCATGCATGTTTATAACAAAGCAAAAAAGAAAAATTAATGCCACCATAAACTTTTGCAAAGCATACTGAAAATATTCAAAATGCACATTTAAGTATAAATTTGGTTGTGCAGTCAAAATGCATTGCCTATACTAGTAAATGATTAATCCATTCCAGAAAAGATCAAAAGTTTCATCCATAGTTTGAACCATACAAAAACAAAAAACACTATCCTATCTTCAAATCCATTTGCTAATCTCTCGTTGGGCTTTTTAAATGATCAGTAATTCATTTTGAAATCCATCATTATGAAACTGATTGAACTTTCTGGATGAAATAAACTGTAAGGGCACCCAAATTATTTAATTTTAAATTTTTATCCTAGAATGGATCGTTTCTATCTTTAGAAGAATTTTCAGTTGCAATGGACATTTTTAAAACGTCTCAGCACATAATATTTAGAAAATGAATTTCAATGCAATTGATTTTGTGGTTTGTATGATCAAAAATTTAGGAAACCTAATACCTATGCAATCAATATATATTGTTTATTATTACCCCATTACAATCATTTGCATTCACATATAAACTATGAGAAAGTTTAACATATAAAGACAATTTTCATTTTGATTGCAAAATACTCGTGAACAATTTTCTTGGAATGAATTCCTTGATACTCTAATCTATGTATTGTATCTCCTTATGAATAACCAGAGCTACTAAACTCTCTACCAAATTTCCTTGAAGTGAAAATGAACTATACCCCTCCAAGGGAGTCAAATAAGGCTTTCCAAATACGTCTCCCAGATGTCATACACATGCACTATAGTTCTTTGTTTGCTATTTTGGACCTAGTGGAAGGTGCCCTTTGTTTTTTTCCCTTGATCATCATGATGTTACCCTAGAATTGTGTGAATCGTTTATGATGTTACCCTGGGATTGTGTGAATCGTTTCTCAGTAGGGTAGCTTCAAAATTGCCATATTTCAAGGTTTTTCTTGACCTAGTTCTCAAAGGATTCAGATGCATGACTTGGAACCTATAGATCACGATTCATGGTAACCATGGATAACAAACACTTGTGGTTACCTTTTCAACAAGAAATTTTGGGTGGAACTTCATAGGTTATTTGTCTGAGAAAAATTTTAGATTGTATTTTTTTGGGAAATCAAATGTTGGAATTATAAAGTATGTTATATTTCATTGTCTTGTATCCTAAATAAGGTATTTCTACCAACTTGTCTTTAATATTTAAATATTAAAAACTTGTGTTGACCATTTCATACTCATATTTGAATGAAATACATGTTACATTACACCAAAAAAGCATGAGAGTTACATCATTTGAGCATAAGAATTATAGGAAAGCTAGCAATTGGGTCTTTTTTTGAATGGCCAAAGAATCTTCATCCTTGTGGACATCATCAATTTTGTCTTTAACATGCATTGTTAAAATCATTTTGGAAGTATATAGTTCATGGATCCTTATGGTATAATCTAGTCCAAAATTCTCATCTAGGTTGATAATCAAGTGGATTCCTCCCCTGGTGGAGGAATTGAAACTTAATTTTGACAGAGCTGCAAAAGGGAATTCCAAGGTCTTGAAAGCATGTTGTATAGTTAGAGATTCCAATGGAAGATTGGTGACTACCTATTCTAAAATATTGGCTCTTGCAATGAATAATGAAGTTGGGGCACAATCTTTTCTTCTCAAAGGAGAGTTATGCAAGGCCTACAATATTTCCAACACTCACATTGAAGGGGATTAATCATTGTCAATGCAATAAAGAAACAACTCACCAAATTGGAATATTTCTAATCTCCTTGATAATGTGTGGCCGAGTTTGGATTCATTCTAGGATTTTTCCATTAAACATGTCTACCATGAAGCCAATAAGGTGGAAGAATTCCTCCCCAACTTTGGCAAGGAACAATTGGTAATCTCCATTGCTCATCATTCTTTCATGCTTTGGCCTTCCCTTGACCATTGCATCCAATAGCTTTGCAACATTAATGCATGCTTGTGGCAACACTGGGCCTTTCACAGTTAAAAATTTGTGCTCCATATGATTATTGGGCTGTAAGATCTTCCATTTATGATTTCATTTGTCTCCTCCAAATATATTCATATCTCTTCATTTGGTCAAAATTCCTTAATGAAATGGATACAAATGTGTGTCTCCTTTTTGCTAAGAGGCAAATAGCTTTTCAGAACCCTGTTACAAAATTGCATCTTTGGAAGAGATCGGACTAACTACTGACATCAACAACTTTGTTGTCTAGTGGTTTCTTGGGGATAAATTCCTTTGGGACGATCATAGGCATTGAGTCAACACAAACATTTCCTCAATGCTGGTTGGTGTGCTCTTCAATTTAGATGTGGAAAAAGATGATATTCAAAAGATGGATGAGGTTCTAGTTCAAAAGGAGTTTCTGGAAGTTTGGAATTTTTTATTGGAAAGGGTTGTGATTAGGTGTGGCTTCCTAGTTGTTGACACTCCCTGGCTGGTTGGAAATGATCAATTCATAGGCCCATGGATTCCCTTCATCATATCTCATTCTCCACGGCATGAGGTTCTCAAAGGAAGGTGGAAGGTAAGGCTCTGAGTTTTCCTAAAGCTATAGCTGGGGTTGCTACACCTGGGGAGAATCAATTGGAGTTTCACCATGTCCTAGGGAAGTTGTCTTTTTATGCATGGGTGTTGTTCTTTCCTAATTTTGGTTCTACTTATACAATATGTTTTGTTGGTTTGTCGATTTCTTGGGGTTCTATTCTTCCCCAATTTTGGGTGGTATCTCTGCTAATTTCATGATAAGACATTGGGGCTATTGTTTTCCCTAAAATTTTTAATGTTACTATGTAATTTTTCTATGTTAATACAAAGGGAGTGAGCCCCATGGTCACAATTTACCTACCCAAAAAAATCATTTTACAAGTATGGGGGAAAACTAAAGTAGTGCTCTCAGAATTAATTATGGCTTGGATAAAAGAAGACCAAGAAATACACCTTGATGATCAAAATATATGCATACATTGGTAACTAATTGAGAAGCCTACTACCAAAAGCTCCCCCAATAATGGGATTGATATACAGAGATCAAATGTTACGAAGGTTGCATAGTCCCCTCCTCGAAGAAAAATTAAACTCATCTTTAATGGAACAATTAAAGGAAATCAATTGCTCACTTTTTTGAATTGATGAGGGAAGTGATACTAATACTAATAAAATTTCTAAAGCAATGGCTCAACTTAAAAGGATTCAAACAATGGTTATAAAAGGATGAAGGAAATTGATGATTAAGGATGACTCAAATTCTCAGCATGGGATAGTATTTCAAGAAGAGGTGTAATGAATCAAATACAATGCAGTAGGAAGAATAATAAATTGATAAAAATTTCTACATCAATAATTTAGAAATATATAATATTATGACAGTTGTAAGTGAAATTAATGAAATTATCATAAATGATATAACTTGTATCTCTACAGAGCTGCCTGTTTTGAATCATAATTCCACCCAAACTACATGTCTATAATGATACAGATGCATTCACAAATATAAGAAATGGATATGCAAACTTCATACTGTGCAATTTTGTGCATGCATAGACAAGAACTTGCTAGAAGAGGTGTAGTCACTTGGAAATAATAACATAAGAGTATTAATGGAAACATTTGAAATTATTAAATGTTTTACATCAATTATTGGAAAATGCATTCCAATGTAATATAATTGTAGTTTTTTCTCATGCTACAGGTTCAAATGGGAGTGGGAAAAGCTCTATATTGTTAATAAACTACTACAGGGCCTAGATGCTCATCACTTAGATATGGAGCATTCATGGAGCATTGTCCTTTCAGGCCCAAAGGAAGTGATTTGGAGAAAAAAATGTACTCTTGGAACAAGGGTGATTATTACTATTTAGTAGAGATCCTCTTTATTCCAATTCTTTCATTAATTGGTTTGTAACATACATCTATCGGTGATGTTTCAATTTATGCTTGGAAGAAGCAAATCTGCTCTATGTAGAGAGTCCACTTGGAGTGGGATTTTCATATTCCAATACTAGTTTAGATTACGAGTATTAAAATGATACACTAACTGGTAAATTTTATCTCAAGTCTCACTATATATTTACTGAGTCACATATGGAAGTTTTGAGTATATAGTTACTGGAGGCTGGATATAGGAAGTATTGATTAAGCAAGCTCCAAATTAATCAATGACTGCCAAATAATATAGCTAAGGACAATTTGACATTTCTTTTGAATTGGTACGAGAAGTTTCCAGAGTTCAAAGATGTAGACTTCTACATAATAGGAGAGAGCTATGGAGGTATAACCAAGTTCTGTATGCCTCTATTTTAACAGCATTTTGCCTCTGCTTATTGGTTTTAACCTTTCAACACCTTCTTCTGGCAATAGATTTATTAAATTTTTTTGTTGAGCTTCATATAACTTTTAGGCCTATCACTGCTATCTTGTAGGACACTATGTGCCACAATTAGCAACCCTTGTAATGGATTACAACAAAAACCCAAACATCACACCTATCAAACTGAAAGAAATTGTCGTAGGTTTTCTATATACTTCATTCATTATTTCAAATTATTTTGTCAATTTTTTATACAACTTATATACAAACATGTTTACACTAATAAGATTCAATCACTAGAGATATGTAGCCAAAAAAGATTTTAGGTTTTGTCCCTCGTATATGCTTTTGGTAAAAACTAAAATTTTATGTAATGTTTTTTGCACTATGGGTGCTTGGGATGAGATGCCATCTTGGGGAACTTAGGAGTTGGGTTGTGACTAAATCATGTGTCAGATATTATATGGGGGTTATTAATGCCATAGCCAATATATTCCTATTTATTACATTTGTTGAAAGAATTGGTAGTGATTGCTTCATGGATAAGCCAATACATTCCCAGGGTTCACTTGGATGTAGGATCAATTTTTAGATAGACTAGGGCTAAACTAATATATTGTAATCAAAGTTATCAACTAATGGGGATGAAGGATTAGTCAGAAATTCCAAAAAAATTATAGATTAGATTTTCCCAATCAACAACACATGAAATTATTGGTTCACAGTAACACCTATTGCTGAAATTTGTGAACTTGACTCTACTAAGCATAGATCTTCTCAATAAACCTTGAAATTTAGAAAAATCTAGGGTTACAAACACAAGATCTTCAAGTTCTTGAATATTGTATGCATGCATATTTTATTGTGTAACTTAGAAAAATCTAGGGTTACAACACACAAGATCTTCAAATTCTTGAATATTGTATGCATGCATATTCTATTATGTACAGTTTTAAGTAGAGTTAGCAAATTGAGTCTTCTTCTCCAGCTTGACAAGTTGTTTCTACAAAAATTTCTAAGTGTATTCATTGTTTAGGTATAATAAATGGAAATCTGAATAAATAATACAAAATGTGAAATGTCATACCATGGCAGATTGACAATCCCTTTTTGGAGATGGAGATAAGCATAAGTAATGGAAAAATTTTGTGGTCGCATGGTTTGATCTCAGATCAAACCTACCAACTGGATCAGAATGTATGTAACACTTCTAGAATGTGGCTAGAAGATTATGTTATACACAAAGAATCTCAAGCTTGTATGGATTTATATAACAGGGAAATAGGCGAAATCAAAAATGTGAATATCTATGATGTCATCGTAGACAATTGTCTAGTAGCTCAAGCTAATCAAGCAGTGCAAACAACATCATGATTTTCCAACAAAATCTACAGTTGTGAATAGACAGGGGTAGGAAGAAGATGAAGATGACCATCAAAATCCATGTCGAATTAATGATGGAGGGAAAAGGAAAATGGATGTTGGAGGGAAAATGAACGAAGAGAGGGAAATAAAAATATATATTTTAGAAAAGTATTTTTTTTATTGTCTTATTTTAAGACAATTAGAAAATTATAAATATATTGTTTTAAATTAATGTCAATTATTTAATTTTTAGATTTGTATAGTAGATATAAATTTTAAGAATATAATGGAAAAGAGTAAGTATTCTATAAAATATGTAATATTATAAATGAGATATAATATAATTGTAGAATAGAACAAAATGAAGTAGTAATTTATGTAATATTGAATTTATAATATAAAAAAAATTGGTGAAAGTCTTAAGACTGCACCACAGGCAATGCCTTCCATGCAATAGATATTTTTGGTGCACCAAGCAACCTAGGCAGTCAAATGGCCCACTTAGATAGGGCTCCCATGAAGGGGGTTTAACCTCTATGGATTATGATCAAATTCAAAAGAAAAAATAATAGAGTAATAGTCATTTATTTAGTCATTTTTATTTGTCTAACCAATTATTTAGTTGTGATTTTACCCGATGACCAAATTAGTCATTTATTTAGTCATAAATACTTGTGAATCGCAAAAAATTATTAGAATTTAGTCATTTTAGTCACGTGACTAAAATTTTGTCATGTAGTCATTTATTTTCTAAATTCTACTAGTGAAACCATCGGTTGTGCATGGAAGCTATTCTCTGGACCACTTTTGGCCTACACCCGTTGGTCTGCTTCCACCTAGAATGGACCTCCTGTACTGAACCTATGAGAAGTACAAGAAAGGGCACTTAACACCTAAGGTGAGATACCCTCCATCTCCCTATGTTGTCTTGCATAGGGCTTGTTTGAAAGATAGTGATGCCACCATAGCCTAGAGAAGGGAAGAAGAGAAGCATTCTTGAGGTTCCTCTTCCTCCTCTTCCACTGTCCAGCCTCCTTCCTCTTTCCCTACTACAACACCATCGGATTCTGCTCTGTGTTTGCGGGAGAACCCTATGGTTCTTGCTTGGAAAAATCCCAAGTGTCCTGCATTCAAACTTCCTATTTTTCCCACAGATCCTAGGCCTATTCGATATGGTAGAAGGAAGGGTCCCCATGAGGAATCCTCTACGTCTCAGCCTCAGTGGCCTCCTACCGCTCTTTCTCCCAAAGTAGTGAATGGGAAGAGGCCCGCTACTAAGGCACTAGAGCTGACTCCTCCCATTGTTTCTCAACCTCTTCCTCCTGCTCCCGTCTAGGAGTCTCTCCCTCTGCCGGAGACAATTGTGAAGGACACTACTATGGCCAAGTAGGAGCCTTTCATTCCATCTTAGCTCTTGGCCTCTAGCTCTTGGAGTCGTAGAAACCACCTTGCATGTGAGTGCAAGCCTTGGTGAAAGGATCTAGCGGCTGAGCAAGCCACTTTGCAGAGGAAGGGAGGGAAGCCAACCATCCCCATTTCAAGGCCTCTTGTTGTGTCCTCTCTTGTCCCCTCTATTTTGATTCAATCGAATTCAGTTCTACTTCTAGCTCCTGCTACAAGTGTGAATTCCCTTAACCCCAAGAAGGTGCAGGTGGTCATTGCTCTTTTGATCGAGCCACCTCTCTTGACGTATCTCCCATACATCTCGCCATTCCTGAAGCCCATGGACATGTCGAACACCTTGATGGTGTCTGTTGTGGTTTTATCCTCCTCCTCCACACCTATTTTCTCATTCATGGGGAGTTCACATCCCCTAACGAAGCCGAAGGTGGAGGTTGGACCTTCAAGAAATGGGGGTCAAAAGAGGAGTCCACCCTCTTTAAAGGGTGGTTCTGCATTAGCATGCATTGTCCTTGTGATGGAAGAAGCTTCGACATCCCTTGAGTTTGTCACTACTCTCGAGTCACTCAGTGAGCCTAGCAGTGAATCTTGAGTGTTGCCTCCCTTGCACGTTGATGTAACACATGGCACTCTCGTGAAGTGCATGCTTAACTCTTTGGACGAGGTCTCAGCCCTATGAGTGATCTTCGTGAAATCATTAACCTTTTCTCCATAGGAACCGAATGGAGGATACCCCGAAGAGTCTCCTTCCTTGGCCCTTGTTGCGGGAGGGTCAAAGGGCTCCTCCTTAACATTCCACCACTGTAGGCTCATCCACCTTCCCCATACAATGATCTAGATTGGGAAATAGATGACCTCTTGGTCAATGACTGTTAGGGGGTGCCTCTTCATTACCTTTAGATTAGGTGTGTTTTTGTTGTGATGTGTTCCCCCGTACTTGTGTTATGTCTTCCTGGATGACCCTTGTCACTCTTATAGGTGTTTGGATGCAAGAGTGATTATGTGTTGTAAAACTTCCTCTATTTGTGGCATCATTCTTCCTTTGTTATGTGTATTGATTTTCGGAAAATTGGGGACAATGCAAAGTGTTGGGGGAATTTAGGTTTCCCTTCCATGTTCACCCAATTTTTTATTTTTTATTTCTCTTCTCGTTCATTCTTCATATGGTCTAATATAGTACGGGGTTGATGACAGTTCATCTATATACTATTACTATACTTATATATTTATGAGCAGCTCTAACCCTGAAATATTAGATTTCCCTTGTGCGCTTTGTTTGTGATGTCATTGTTTATTTTGTTGTTTTGTCATATTTCTCTCTTCTTTTCTTGAGTTGTCCCTTGTGGGTGAGATAACATCACTTTCATAATATTTTGATTTTCAGAAAACTTATTCACAGCCAACAAATCTTTTCTTGAAAATCTTTGCAAACTTTTTCAAAAATCGCATTCTCAACAAGAACCCCCTAATGGAATGTGTTTCCTTTGTCATGAGTTCAAAAAGAAAGAACTTGAAGAAACTTTCCTCTAAGGAGGGAGTAGTTTTCCTACAAAAGAATCCTCGACCTTCCCCTTGCGAGGGGGAATTTTCTTCCTTTCAAATTCCTTGATGAAGTGAATATCTTTTGAAAGGATTCCTTGACATGATTGAATCAATTTGTGAAAAACACTCTCTCACTTTCAAACAGAGCGTTCCTTGAGTGGACCCCTCTCCTTTTGAATGGTTCTCGAGGGACCCCTTTGAAATCTCTTCCTTCAATTTGTTGATTATCTGCTTGTTTTCCCACGTGGCTACCTTTTGATTTCTAACATGTTTTATCTATGAATTAACATGTTTCTTTTTAGGTGTGCCTATGAAGCCGCTTTTCAGTTTGACTCTGCAGAGTCCCCTTGCATTGGGCTTTCTTCATGAGATAGTACTTGGGGGAACACCTTCTTTGTAGGTCTTAGGGCCTGTGAAGTGCTTGCATCTTGCGGGATTTTTCCATCATTGGTATGTGGGCCATCAGTGTTATTTGTGCAGCTTCATAATTTTGTTGAGCTACAGAGTCCTTTTGTTCAAACCTCCTCAAGAGAGAGTACCTATGGAGTCCTTTGTCTTCCTTGTGCTTTCAAGTTTTCCAAATTGTAGTTTGCTTCCTCGACAGTTCAGGTATACATTTCTAATTCTTCAATCTACTTTACCGAACACTCATCAATACTTGTGCTCACTAAAGTAGGGGAAAAATGTATAGGAGTGTATTTGCACCCCTTGTGTAAATTCCCCTTTTGCATCCCCTCACCTTAGAAAATCAATCTCAAAGGAAAAATTCCACATCATCCACCTACCTCCCATCCACTTGGCACATGTTTTTTGTGTGGTGGGGGAATTTTTGTTAGGGAATCGAATGCGGTGCATGGATGTCTGTGTGGTGTGCTACCATCCCTAAAAAAATTCCTACCTTTGGAGTCCACAAGGACATTACACTCCACATTGGGGTCAAGTTGTAATGCCTCTATGCAACCAAATGACATGAAAATGACTTCTTTCCCTCTCCTTTTAGCCTTCAAAGGAATTCATTTCACAATCACTTCGTCTCTTTCACATCCTTGAGCATTTTTCATTCCACCTTTCACATCTTCTCACAATTCTAGCAACTTTCACAACTCCATTGAGCATTGCAGTAGCTTGTTACTCCATTCACTTCATCTTTGTTCGTGTGGTGCTTCCATAGAAGTTGTGGGCTTGGAATCTTGCGAGACCTCCCTTCGACACTATTGTGGCTGTGCCGACTTTCCCAAGTTCGTTGCTTGCATCCTCCCTTCATTATCCTTGAGAACCTTTGGGCGGAGGTGGTATTGCATTACTCTCATTTTCCTTTTGTGGTTTGATATATTAGCATAGCATTATTTTTTAATGTTCAATTATCTCTCTTTTCTTCTTTCCTTTATCGTGCTTTCTACTTCATGGCTTTTCTGGCTGTCCATGGAGGAGGAAACACCAAAGCGGGGGTTTGACTGAGGCAAACCCCTACACAGCCCAACATTTTTCCCCTCTTGCTTATGTGTAGGTGAACGTGTGTATGGAGCTTACTGGTGAACTAGAGCTTTAGTAAGTTGATATTCATCACCCTTGTCTTAATCTATTTACTTTATCATTTACACACTTACTTTTCATACTTTATCATTTTGTTTATTTCATCAAAATTTGTCTACTAGGCAGTTAGTAGGTTTTTTGAAGATTCATTTTGTACTTTATGTTTTATGGTCCTATGAACGCTAGCGCACTGCTCTATCGTCGTAGATCACGCTATCATCCTTAGACAAAGAGTTGTCTGAGGTACAATTTAGACTCCAAAAGCTGGCTCATCTAGCCTTGTTTAAACTTTTGAATCTAGAGAGTAACAGAAGCACTTGAAAGTGCTCTTCATTCTTGATTCTCATCCTAAGACATACGTTATATTGAACTAAGTTAGGGCAGCCCTCCGCTCTTGACTCTACATGACCTAGAGCCTTGGTGTTGTTGGTCATCCTCTCTTATAGCTGATAAGGCCAAAAACATTTAGATTGCTTCCAACCTTACTACTAGAGAAAAAATCTCTTCAAAATCAATTCCTTCAACTAAGCATAGCCTTTACATACAAGTATGTCCTTATTTTGGATCACTTCTCCACATTCATTCATCTTATTTCTAAAGACCCATTTGGTGCCAATGACATTTTTATTTTTAGGTCTCAAAATCCATTCCCAAGTTTCATTGTTCTTGATCTAAGTCAACTCTTCCTCCATAGTATCTATCCATCCTTTTTATTTTCTTTCCTTGGCATAGGAGCTTGGTTTAATTTTTGATAGTAATGCAAAATATACCTATTAATTTTGTTTCTCAATTCTTCTTTGGGTTTGAACTACACTATCCTTATCTCTAATAATATAATCTTTAGAGTGATTCTTTTAAACATACCTTGTCAAAGTTTTTGTAATTGTATTCTCAAAATAGATTTTTGATTCTTCATCACTACTCTAGATTGGTTCTTCACCATCATCCTTATTTGGAGTATCATAACATTGGAATGTTTCATCAATATTTATATTGAGACTTTCCACAATCCTCTTCAATATTTTATTGTATCTTGTATATGCCTTGCTAACCATAGAATAACCAAGAAAGATACCTTCATTAGATCTAAAATCAAACTTACCCAAATGTTATTCATCCCTTTTGATGTAGCACTTGCTTCAAAATATCCTGAGATTTTTTACTACAGTTGGTCTTCCTTTCCACAGTTCATATGGTATTTTAGTAGTCCTTGGTCTAATTTGAGCTCTATTCATAATATGTACTACAATTTGAACTGCTTCTCTCCAATACATGTTTGAAATATTTTATTTACTTAGCATTGTCCTAGCCATCTCCCGTACAGTTCGGTTCTTCCTCTCAACAACCTCATTTTGTTGTTGAGTTCTAGGAGTAGAAAACTTCCTTTGGATCCCATACAACTCGTAGAATTCATCATACCGATTAGAAGTGAATTCTCCACCTTTGTTTGATCTCAGGGATTTTATTATTCTTTCGATTTCATTTTCAACCATGGTCTTGAATGCTTTAAACATCTCAAAATATTCTATTTTATCTTTTAGAAAATTAATCCAAGTCATTCTAGAATAATAATCAATGAGAATCATAAAATACCTATCTCCTTGTAAGCTCTTTGTCCTCATTGGTCTGCATAGGTCTAAATGAATTAAATATAATGGCTTTGTTGAAGAGTATTCCTTAGTAGGAAATCTAGTCCTTGTTTGCTTGTCTTCATGACATGGTTTGCAACTAGTAGATTGAGGCTTCTTGATCATTGGTGTGTCTCTTACCATTCCTTTTGGACTAACCCTAACAAGATCATCAAAGTTAATGTGTCCCAATATTCTATTCCATATCCAACTCTCTTCTTCTTGTATTGCAAAACAATTCTATCCTTTCACAACCAACTCTTTGGTACTAGTCTTTCTAATTTCAAAGCCTTCACAAGTGAATGAAAGCTTGTAGCCTCTATCACACATTTGACTTACACTTGGAATATTGTGTTTTAGACCTTCCACATACAAAACATCATGATTTTTTATTTCCACCATTAGGAATCAAAATAACCTTATCAGTAATCTTATCAATAGAGTTGTTACCAAGAGTTACAAATCCTTTATCAAACTTCATGAAATGCATGAAATTGCTCTTGTCTCTACTCATATGACTTGAGAATCCACTATCAGTGATCCATAGGTTTTTCTCCTTCTAATCATGTAAAGTAGATGGAAATCCACTTCCCTTGAGAGTTGGCTAACAACAAGTAATTAAGTCGCTTCCTACTCACAAAAATGACTAGTCATTCTTCATTAGAAAACTATCTTCCACACACACTACATGGACCATTAGATGACACTCCACTTCCCTTGAGAGTTGACTAACTCACTATGGCCCACCTTCCTCAGCCCCATTTCTAGTATGCTGGTAGAAAAGTATTTCTCCAAAATTCAAGGTCAAGGTGCAACCACTTACTTCGCACAGACTAAGCTATACATATGTGTTTGTTGGCACATGGCTTCTAGTGTTGTCATTGATGGAAATTGAAGTCATTTCCATGGTCCATAGATAAATATCTAGTCATACCAGCAAATAAATTGTAATACTGTGTGTTACCAACAGAATACTTGAAGAACATGGTATTCGGTCAGGCAGTTAATTTGTCTACTTCACTAGATCATTTTTTTGAGTTGTGGATCCCCGGGATTGCTTTTTCACCACGTATGTTATCTTATTACTGAATTTTGTGGTGTTTCATTAGTTGTTGTACGAGCTTGGAGGCCTGGTAGGATGTTTTCTGATTCTTTGCTCATTGTGGCCGACTCAGTGATTGTGACGTGTTGTGGATGTGTAGAGAGTAATTATTTAATTTTTTTTTATGTTCAAACACTTAATTATGGTTCCCAGCTATAGTCTAGCCGACTTGTATGGGTGCACATCAAAATTGTTCATGATTTGGGCCAACAATTGATAATATTTCCAATTTTTATTAAGGTCGGCCTATAGCGACTTGATTTCTAGATGCGGATATATATAAGAGATTTGATATATCATTTGAAAAATGAAAAAAGAAGTACGGTAGTGGGTAGAAAACATCAGAAGGGCGATTAGGCGATTATGCATAGTTTCACTTGTGCATTAAGATTTTTGCAGAGCGAATTGTGCAGAGCAGAGTAGAATTGTCGAATCAGTTAGAAGGACAGAAGATTATCCACAAAGCTTAATAGGAATTGTAATTAGGCATAGTAGATGCTATTTCATCAATTCACTCTTTTGGATCTATTCCAAATCATTGTAAGGCAGTGAGCCCATCCATTTTGGGTAGTGAGCTATAGGAAGTGAGCCTGAATGCAAGTGCATTCCCATTTTGTACTTTTCATTTTGGGTATACTCATATTATATTGTGGATTGGCCATCCACCGTGGTTTTTCCCTTAACAGGGTTTCCACGTAAAAATTCTAGTGTAATGGGGTTGTGATTGTTTTCTTTCTATTGATGCATGTTTCTTTTGTTGAATGGTTAAGTAAGTTAAATTACAGAATAATAAAATTGAATTTTTGCACAACACTAATTCACCCCCCTCTCAGTGTTGCTTGTTTCCAATAATTGGTATCAGAGCTAGTTCCTCGAAAGAAGTCTTACAAATTGAGGAGATCTTGGAAAGTGTTTCTCAATGGATACAAGCAGTCTTGAACAAAAAATTATGGTGGCCCTAGATGATCTTGACCAGATAAAATTTGAGAACTGGGAACTGCAAGAAAATATTGAGAATGTAGAAAAGTTCATAAAATCACTGAAAGACAAAATCAATGAATCAAGGGAGAAAAGAAAGGAATTATGTGGTCAGCTCAAACAAAAGAACAAAAGCATGGAAGATGAACAACTTAGTTTGGCTCTGAAAGAGAAAATAGAAGAATGTGAAAAGTTCTCCAAAGAGAATGTTTCCTTGAAGTGTGAAATGGAATCTATCATGATGAGAATGACCAAGGAGATTGAGGACAAAAAGAAGAATGAAGAAAAGCTTGCGCAGTCTTTGAAAGAGAAATTTGAAAAATTTAGTCGACTAGATAATGAATTGGAGCAATCCAAGAACAATGAAGAAGTGCTTGAAAAGAAGCTTGATGATCTCAGAGATGAACTTGCTACTGCAAATGAGTATAAGGAGAAATTAAAAGCAAGCTCAACCAAACTTGATGAACTAATCAAAGGACAGAGGACTGATGGTGACAGACGAGGTCTTGGATATGAAGAAGGAGAAAGTTATAAATTTGGACAAAGAAACTCTAGACAAAGAAATTATGGACAAGGAAGATTCAGACAAGGAAATCAGATGAAAGGAGCTAGAATAAATCTGGTAAGGAAACCAAATTCTCAAAGATTCAATGGTTATTGTTATGTTTGCAAAAAAATTGGTCATATGGCTTCTCCGTGTAGGAGTAGAATAAATACAAGTAGACCATCATTTTCAGGTCAGTGTTTTAATTGCTATAAGTATGGTCAAGAGTCAAGTGAATGCAAAATTGTGATAAATAACTTTCATAGAGATGTCATATGCTATGCATGCAATAGATTTGGACATATTGCTAACCAATGCAAATCAAGACAAAGTCAGCGGAACAGTTGGTCTAGACAAAGAAATGTTGTGTGCTACAACTGCAACAAATTTGGCCACATTACTAGATTGTGTTGGAATAGAAGAGGTCCAGTAAAACAAAAAATACAATAGGATGTCAAAGGAAAAGGAAAAGTCACTACTTATGTGATTAGAAAGCAAATGCAAAAGAAATGGGTGAAGAAGAATCCCTCTATAGAAGGAAATGAGCCAGCACTAGAAGCAACTTCTGGTAATTCCGTAGGGAATTAATTTTAGGTCTCTGGCATAGGGGGAGCTATCAAGAAAAAATCATACACCCCCTCTTGCAAGTGAATGATACTAGAATCCGGATGTGTCTAGTAGGAGATTTGATGTTTTTTAGATGATGTTCGACCAGTTAGAAGCATTAGTGAAGAATATTGGAGATCTGCATAAGAGTCATCTATCTCGGTGCCTGAAAGGAAGGAAACTAAATGAGTTAGGGCAACGGAATTTATTACAAACTAAAAGAGTTAGGTATGTGGGCAATAAAAGAATGGCTTCAACCCTCATTTTTCATATTGCATTTGGAGAAAAGTGGTTTGGAGAGCTCTAAAGTGATCATTGAAAATTTGTGGAAAGATTCAAGCATAAAGGAGAATCCGCGATCAAATTTTGTTTCGTCCCCGAAAGGTATTTATTGAAAAACCTATAAATTTGTGTGTTTGCAATCATTTCTACTCCTCTGATAGTCGAAGTTAAGGATAGGCCACGTCCAAAATTTAAATGGCATCCATATAAGTCTAAAGATATAGAGCCCTTAGGTGCATTTTCATCAGTGTCATACGAAGTCTTGCATATTGAGGATATTAGGGCTTATGTGCATGCAAACATTGAAGATTTGGGAACCTCTCATTTGATGGATTTGTACTCTCATCATATAATTCAAGAAGATCTTACTATGAAACCAGAATTCAAAACCCTAGAGGATAAAAAATTTACGCAATTTGTAAAATTTCCCATATTTGAAGAAGATGAATAGGTTTAATATGTGTTGAGCCATGTTCATGATGAATTCATGTGGTTAGATGTGTCATTCAAAATCACAAAAGAAGCTATATGTGTAGTTATAGGACTAAATTCCACTGGTAGACTTCCAGTTTTCAAGTCTATGAAGAATGATAAGGTTACTGATTCAACAAGCTCGCAATGGGATAGAAGAGCAATGATGATAGATGATATTGCCACAGTGGATGTAAAATTTGCATCAATGGTTATCGATTATAAGATTTATCACTCAAGTCAGGAGAATTCAGTATCCGGTGCAGCTATCTATGTAGCATATGAGATGGTCAAACAGAATGCAAACTATAATTTGTGTGAACTGCTCAAAAGCCAGTTATTGGAAAATTTGGGAAAAATCAAGAAGGATAAGAAGAACATATTCAAATACAGTAACCTACTGATATGTTTTTTTTTCTACTTCTTGAGTGAGGTTTCGAGAGTTGGTAAAGTTCAATGGCATAATGATGAACTAGTATCTTTTCAAATAAGGAATATATTATTTGGACTGGGTGATCGACAGACCTGCAATACAATCATGTGGTGTTACTTTAAAAGCTTTTAGAATTTAATGCACGCCAGAGAGATAATTCCTGCCACAATAGTGGAACAGTACAAAGACACTATTTACTTCATGGTAGACATTGACCAGTGCCATATGGAAGCTACTGATCCTAGAACAGTTTGGATCATGCCTATGGGTTATGAAGTAGATGAGAACATTCTGAAGATGCACTAGTACACAAACAACAATATATGACTGAATAAACTACTAAAAATTGCATATAAATGACTGAATTTAGTCACGTGACTACTAGTGGTTTATTTGTAGTCATTTATAACACCACTAAATTTATGACTAAACAATTTTAGTCATCATTGATTTAGTCATTGATTTTAGTCATTAATTTGGTCATTGATTTGGTCATTGATTTGGTCATTGATTTAATCATTGATTTAGTCATTTATTTAGTCATTAATTTTAGTCACATGACTATTTTAGTGGTTTATTTGTAGTCATTTATAACACCACTAAATTTATGACTAAACTATTTTAGTCATTTATTTAGTCATTGATTTGGTCATTGATTTAGTCATTAATTTAGTCATATATTTAGTCATTAATTTAGTCATTGATTGTTGTTAACTGGTCATTTATTTAGTCATGGTAGTCATATATTTAGTCATATATTTAGTCATATATTTAGTCATATATTTAATCATTAATTTAGTCATGTATTTAGTCATTAATTTAGTCATTACTTTAGTCATATATTTAGTCATTACAAATCAAATCTAACTTAATCAATCCTCACAAATTTATGCATATAAACTTCAAGTATCATAGATATTCAAATGTTAAAAAACACCATGAAATGAATACTAAAATGTTTGAACAAATATGATTGATCAGACACAAACTCAAGCAGACTACAAATCAAGAGGAGCCACAACACAGTATTTATGAGTGGAGAAAAAACCACTTTGAAAATTTACTTCATTAAGCCTCATTGGCAAATCAAAATCTCATTGGTTACATTCAATGTCTCAATGACACTATACAACTTACAGACACTATATAAACAAAATACTCCTATTTTCATATACTTATACTATTTTCCCCTTAGCTGCAGTCCTTTTGGAAGGGAAATGACCTCCTATAGGGGCTTGACCCATTTAATCCCCTTGCAAATCCATAGCTTTCTTGCCACTATTGGTTTTGGCTCCTCCAAAATCTTCCTCACTGGTATTCATGACCTTTCACTTCTCCAATTTGGAGCTGTAGCCTGAAAATAAGGTTTCAAAATTTGCACATCAAAAACTCAGAAAAGTCAAATAATATAGAGGATAAAATCCAAACATTTTCTTTTCCTTTTCCAACTATGGCACCCTAAACTTAGGTGCTAGATATAGTGAATGTATCAGAATTAGATATAACATCCATCAAAAGCATATTTGGAAGTAGATTTTTATCAGATATTGTAGTTGCAAGTTCCACTAATTATAATAAAGATAAATAGTTTTACCTTTCTACATCAACTAATGCAATTCTGATAACTTTTAGAGGATTGGCAATGCTAGCCTTTATCATATCAACATACTCACCTGCAAGTTGCAACACAACATTAAACTTATTAATTAGACTCAGCATCTAAGAAAGAAAAAGAAACTTCAAACATTATCAATTTAGTAAAAAAATCACCAATTTCAAATATCAAAGTAGCCAATGCTTCACTCTCTACATCCTTTTCTACAATCAAAAGAGGCCTTTGTTTCTGTGATAAATGCAACAAGACATTATGTTATTTGTCAAAACTTATCACTATGTACTTATGAACTCGAGATCATTTAAATTGTCAAACTAATCGACATGACTACCTAATTTCTTTCTATCACATACACTTCGGGTATACAAGATCATTGAGAATCCCAATTATTGAACTAAGAAATTCAGCAACGCAACGAAATTATATCTTAAGTAAAATGTAAATCAAATCAATATTACATCTCTCAGCTTATCAATTCATCTCAAATTGTATATACACCTTTTGCATATAGCTTAAGGACATCTACAATAGATATGCACAAAATGAATTTGGTGGAAAGAATTTAAAAACTTTCAAGTGAATACAATTTTCCATCAATGCATGGACAATACATCCCTATAAGAAATATTATACTCCCTCAATTAAATATTATTACATATTATTCTATTGGGGGAAATTTACTTTATCGGGGGGACTTTTGCTTAGAAAACCTAGATCACCAACATATCAACTCATGTGAGAGGTCAATAACCAACTATTAAGCCTACACATGGCACATGCATGCACAAAATAACAAAGAAAAATAAAGATCATGCATCACACAATAAGTATAAGACAAAAAAATGTCAAAAGAGTTGTGTTAGGACTAAAAAAAATAATCCCACATATTTGCATTAAAATCTATTCATTTATCTCCTAGTCCTTACAAAAGCTCACCAGACTCAATTTCATGATCTAGATAAATTATTGAGGTTCATGTAAAGAATCCATTTTTGTAACCAGTACATACCCGAATAATCACATTCATGAAATCCATTGAAGTCTTTTGATACCATCGGGCTAACAATACTCTGTCGATGGAACTCCCACCACCACCCCACCGATAGCCCGATAGGGGAAATTCATATCCTTACATCGGTGTAATATCCTTCCATCGCCGCAGCTCTGGTGCATCGGTGGAATGAATGATGAAGCTCCCCCGATAGTCCAATATAATCATGAGGTATCAAAGTCTAACACTTATCGGTGAAGCTAGGATGCATTGGGGTAGCATTGTTTGATGTCTTACCAATAGAACAAAAGAAAAACACTTATTGGTGGAGAAGGTGGCCATCGATGGAAAATGAACCAAGGTCCCAATGATATAGTGATGAATGATTACTACTAGTTGATGTGGCATCAAAAGCATTGTCGAGATATTTAACATAAATGCTCTCCCCGATGACAAGATTGAAGCAGGTGGTATATTAATGAGCCAACACAAAGGTGAATTGCACCACAAATTAATCATACAATTTGGAAAAACCAGAAAGGCTACACTAAGGGTAGAAGTAGAAAGGACAAAACTCAGAGTTCTCACGCAGTGAAGCCAGGAGAAGCAAAAATTCATGTAAGTACTCCACTCTTAGCTAGAAAGTTGCATTTTTTCAAAGTTTGCAATGAAAGAAAATGTGGAAAACCAAAGGAAAAGAAACAAAAAAGTGAAAAGAGGAATTTAAACCAAGACTTGATAGATCAGTGTCCGGGGTCAAGGCCAAGACCCAGAAGAAGTGTTCAGGCAAGTAAATTGTTAGATAAACATAGGGGTCTTGGGGATGTTTGGATGCCATACCAGGGCTATTAGATTTTTATGTATCACTACAAAAAATAATTCAGATTTCAACCAGTATGTAACCCATGGAGACTGAACTTAGGAAGACTTGTCGTGCCAAACATGTTCATCAACGTAGAATTGGTGAAAGCTCTGGCTAGTCGGTATAATGCCAAGAAAAGGACTATCCAATCACCAAATGGGGCTGATATGCTTGTTATCTCCCAAGACCTAATCTCTAATGTATTTCAGTTAGAAGGTTCCATGAACTTGTCATTCACCATTAGAGACTTTTTGATAGAATACCATTGCATGGATACTAGTTACAAGAGATGGAAGCTAGCTTTGCATAGACCTAAGAATGAGCAAGGTCAACTCAAAAAATTATCAAGCAATGAAGACCCTCCATTTCATATAGATTTGTTTGAAGAATACTTCCAATATACCTACTACTCAGTTGGTCAAGTCTTGGGAATTGAGGTTCCACCACTTATGTCTATTGCACCGATGGTTCTAGCAGCTGATATACAAAGCAAAGATGCTAGGTCATTCAACTATGCAAACTATTTGGCGAATGCCCTAAATCAAGGGATTGAAAGAATAAAAAAAATAGTGATTGCATAGATTTCAAACACTATTCCTTGTTAATGAATTTACTTTTATATGAGGGACATGCTAGAAATGTGTGGGGTAAAGAATTAAGAATCAAAGACATAGATAAAGATGGAAACTTTAAACCTGTAAAGATGTGGACTGCACTATGGGATAGTTGATGTGAGAGGTCTCATTATTTATATTTTAAAGAATATTTTGTTAAACCACTAATGAAGTTGCTAGGCTATTCATATGATCACAATTTATTCCCTAAGGTCCAGAGATTTTTGATACCAAAGGAAAACAGCCCAAGAGGCAAGGTGAACCATAATTGGGGAGATTGGTATGCCTTCTCCGATTGCATAGTAATAAGGGTTTATGGATTTGAAGGGGTTCCACATTTTCTACCCCGAGTGGTTCCTAATAGAGTTGCTTATTTGGAAATAGTACGACAATTAGCAAGGTCTGATACTAAACATCTCAAGAGTCATAATAAACAATCACTCTTTCCTAGCACTCTTTGTTTTGGAGATTTCACAATATGCACCATTGAAGGATATGAAGAAATTGATGCTAAATTAGCTCATTACAACCTTCCTCTTGGGTATGAAAGAAAGAAATTTGATGCAAAGGGATTTATTCATCAAGCAAGATTAACTCATAATTTGTCAAGGTATGAGCATTGGTTTGCACTTGATGATGTGATCAGGAACCGAGATGAAGCTTCCACTAGTGAGAGAATGGCTTCATATAATAAAGTTGTGCTTGCAGAGGAATGGAAGAGAAAGAATGTACCATCATATAGAGAAGCATTTGCTGATATACAAGATCCCTTGGCTAGGATTGAGCAGCTTATTGCTCATATGAATGAAATAGTAAAAGATGTGCCCTCATACGTTTTTCATACATCTCATACGAGTTACATAGGAATGTAGGCTGAGGATGTGGAGCCTTTGGATCACATACCCCCACAAACCACCCCTGATGTATGTTTCTCCACTAACAATAGTGAAGAGGAAGGAAGTGATGAGGAGAGTGATGGAGAGGAGCAACCAGTGGAACAAATAAAGGCCCCTGTGATTACACAATATGAGCCCCCTTAGGAACTTGTAAAATTTGAAACATCAGATGAGTTATCTGATGACATTAGGGTCAAGGATGGTCATGAATTCATTTCTGGTAATGATTTTGTTAAAACTCCTGAGTTCAAATCATTTTTCTGAGTATAAGGGGAAGAAAATAAGACAAAAGGAGCAAGACATTACTCTTGAAAAAGAAGTTGATGCTTTAGAAGAATTGAAAAAGGAAGTTGATAGGGAAATGCAATCCATCACTCCTGAAAGAGGTAGAGAATTACTTCAAGAGGCTAGAGTACTACTTCTACTAGGATGGGACATGAGCTCAACAATTGTGTTCGACAGTTTCAGAAAAAGAGGGAATACAACAATTAACTTATCAAAGGAAGCTAGTGATAAGATATATTCAAGGTCTAGATACAATCCAGATGAGGATTCCCTACTTATTTGGTCACTATACCCTCATGAGAAGAGGCCGACAGTGATTGACAATCCTAATCAAGTATTTGGACACCTTTTGTTCAAAAGAGTTGCAGACACTAATCCCTTAGAAACTATAGAGTTGAATGTCAATGTAGCAAAATTTACTAGAGCACAAATTAAAAAATTGGTCAAAGAGAATGACAAATTGAAAAAGAAGTTATCACATCAAATGTAGAAGTCATCTTCCTCTTCTGCTCTAGAATTGTACGCTCCATGGCTCAAAAAGGATAAGAGAGTGTTAGACGCATTAGCTGATGCAACCTATTGGAAAAACTCCCATTTAAAAGCCCAAGAAAAGTGTAAAACATTGGAAAAGGAGGTGAAAATCATTAAGTACAATGTTGTGTCCAAGATAATCAAAGAGAGATTCAATCATCTGATAAAGCAAGCTAATGATTATTGGGGTGTATTTAAGCAAATACAATCAGCACTAGAGGATAATGTTTGGTTACAAGGAAGAATGATTGATAAAAAGAAGGAACTTCTAAGTAAGCAGATCCTGAAAGACCAAACACTGCAAAGATATAATGACTTGGTGAGATCCCACAACCAATATCAAGAAAGACTCAAAGAATACCTTGGTTGTTTTAATTTGGTTATTGCACTCCATGATGATATAGGGAATCTTCGAGAAAGGGATGATTGGAAAGTAGAATTTACAGAGTTTCTAACAATTGCATTGTAGGAGATCAATGATAAGGATATGGTCTTGCAGAATACTCAAAAACAAATTGAGAAATTCAAGTACATAGAGTATGATATGAAGGTGGTCATATCTAATGCCGAAACTCATGCAGAATAGGGGTACATTGATCACCTCTCAGCTTTCAATCTGTTTATAAATCGAGTAGTGGATAATCCAGGTACAGCTGAGCAACAGTCAGAATCGATCAGTGGTAATGATGTGGACCCTATCATATAGTAAAAGCTTTGAATAGGTCTTAGATGACCACAAAATTTTACTTAGAGATTAACAGATTGGTACACATGTTTATGATTGTGTTAGTTTCTTAAATTAAGTTCAAAATCATGTTTTGTTATCAAGAGTCGTGTCTTTTGGTCTGAAGCTTGTTGCCTCTCATGTATATAAGAGAGACCAGGACCAAAAGAAGGATATAGGAGAAGATAGTATGTGAATAGGGATAGATAGATAGTAGAAAGCTTCCATAATGTTTCCATTTCAAAAGACTATGTTCCATAATTTTGTTGACAATATTCAATTATCTGGTTGTCTCTAGTTTAATATTTCCTTACTATTTCAATTGGTATATCAAGTATATATTCAATTTATCAATGCACTTTTTTTTTGATGGAGGATCATCTATTTTCCTCAAACATGCAAAAATTTTCATGTTGCACTATATTTAGTAATTCTGCAAAACTTGACAAAAATGACCCGCAACAATTTTTGATAGTTTGCAATTTTACAAATTTTTTGTAACTTTGTCTCTTTTACCCAATTGACTCTAAAATCACCCTAATTCATAGTGAATGGTCTCACAAGACCTAATTAACATAAAATGACCTCCTCAAATGCTAAAATGACCTACTAAGATGCAATGGCCTTCAAATTTGAAAATGGAAGCTTAGGTGCTCCTACACCAACAAGTATGCTATATGTGGGATCATAGACAAGGCACTTGAAGTGTTCAAAAAAATGCCTCAAAGAAATGTGGTCTCATGGACTACAATAATTGCAGGATATACACAAATTAGATCTGTTGAAAATGCTTTAGAAACTTTAAAGCAAATGCAATTTGCAAGGTGTCCCAAAACAACCTATGGTGAATTTGGGATATGTTTTAGAAGTCATTAAAGGGTATCTAAAAATGGTTTTGTATCTTGTCTACAATGCTTGAGGATTGAAGGAATTGAGAGATTGAAGCCTATTTTTTGTGAAATTTGTTTAAGTGAGGTTGAATGGTGCTGCTGATTGCTATCAGGTTCCATGTTGGAGATGCCCATGCTAACAATAGAGACCTTTTTGGAAAATCAATATATGGATATTGAGCCCACCATGCAAGTCTACCAAGATTATGGGACCATTATCCAATCATCAAACAAACAAGATCAAATCACTTAAATGAAATATAACCTCAACCTATAACAAGTCAATGAAAGAATATAATAGAAAGGTGAAGGAAGAGGAAAATTTCTTGGCCTTCACATAAATTTGATGAACCAATTTTCCATTAATGCAACTCAAGAACTTAACCAAGCTAGCAAACAATTAAAAATCCAATGGGGGAAAAGAACCAATGCTTTGGAAAAGGATTTAGCCAACCACATAACAGGTAGGAGCACATTGTACTAGATAAAGCTTATGCAAAATAAGGTGGGGACAGTTAGTTCCATTTTCTACAATATGGTAAGAGTCATACAAGTAACACTATGTTAGGCTGGGGAACTCTTCTTGGAGGTTCTAAATGATTTGCCTCTTTTTTATAAGACTATGTTGGCAATTCCACCTGGATCACAGTTGTTTGGTGGGATTCCAAACCCAGACAATGAGGTGTAGTTGTTGAAATATCATAGAGAGAAGCTACAAGCTACCATGATGATTTAGCTGAGCGAATTTATATCAAAGTCTTGCTTAGCATGGCTTGAGACATGTGCAGATGATATTCTCTCTACATATAGGCTTGGGGGAAAGTATTTGCTTGATCTTGTGAAAGGTGGAAAGGAACTTGCAGAGAATGAGACGTTGATCAGAGAAACATTAGATAGCCTGGATGCATTTGAAGGGAGCCTAGAGAGGCTAAAAATGGTTTTTGGTTCAAATGTTGAGTTTCCATGCCAATGGATGTGTGAGATTGTTTTGAAGCACTCAAAGAGTCTATGGGATGAACTTTTTGAAAGCCTATTTTTTAGTAGGATGAAACAAATAATAGTTGATGGATTTGCAGATATGTGTGAGAGAGTTAAGGTTGGTAAATTCCTTGAAGTTACATCTCTGGAAAGTTACAAAGATGTTGGAACCCATTTGCACAAATTAATTACTAGTGAGGGTTGGCTTGTCAGGAGAGGGGACCTAAAAAGTGTCAATTTACCTAGGTTGAGTTTTAGATTTATGATGACAAATGATGAAGACTAGTTTGGTCACCTTAACGCTTATTTTGGAACTAAGGTTAGTCAAATAAAAGATACCATAGATGAGGGGTCGAAGAATATTCTAGAAGACCTCCTAAGTTCTCTTCATGCACATAAATCTCCTTCAAGGATAAATGATTTAGCACCTTATTTGCAAAAGCAATGCTTCCATTTTATCTCAAAATTGATTGTTGAGATTCAAGAACATCTTGCACATCTTTTAGAAGCTCTATATCAAGAAATGAAAAATGAGGAGATGCCAAAAAAAATGAATAAGGAGACACTAGAACCGATAGTTATAGTGGAAAGAGAAATTTTCTTAGGAAGGCTTTTAGTTGCTCTCAGTTTTCATTCAACTTCCATTCCACTAGTTCTTGGCTTGTCTCAGCTTTAGTTTGTCGAGAACAAAGCTTCAGTATGAGGGAAAGGATCTTCAACTTTCAAATACTCTAGTACTGATTTTGATTACCCTCTTCTAGACAGTTCTGGAAGACAAATACTAATGAGAGGGGTTGGTTTGAAGCTTGAATCACAGGATAAAAATAATAGCACCAAATTGAATAAATTGAGAAGAACTATGCACAATCTTTGTATTAGAGCTCATAGCATGTGGATATTGTGCATAACTGAAGAGTTTTCAGGCATTCTCATAAGAGATCTAAGGGAGGATGATTCTTTATCCATGACAACTCCTTTGAAGGCCTATATTCTCATTTGCATTGAATATTTTGTTTGATGTGGCTTATGGAGTTGGTTTCATTTCCATGACTCATCTAATCACTAATCTCTTCTTGTAGTTTTCATGAGATTTCTTCTAGTTCTGATTTAAGTCATCATGGTTTATATTTGGACATACTAATAACCAAATGAGAATAAATAATCTAGAGTAAAGAGCTACATTTGATTCTTTCAGTCACTTCAAACTCTTTATTTCCCAATAAATGGAAAAGACTAACATGTGCCCTTTCAACCCTTCCAGTCAATATTAATCATGGAGATGTAATTTGTAAGTATGCAGAAAAGTATCAAAGGGGAGCCAAAAAGTTAGAGATTTTCATAAGGCCTATGAATCAACTCTTGTTGTTGGCATCATTCGGGAACTCCTATTTTTGGGAATTCAGTAAGAGTTCTCAAACAAAGTAGGATGACATCTACCGTACAACTTAACTACTTTCCACTGCACTGTAAATGTTAAACCCCTACCACCCCTGCACTCCTTTCATTGTACTCTACATGCTTGATATAAGGAGAGCCACTTTTCACTTCATTATTGTTCATCCTTTTTCTTTACGTGCTACTCTATTTTTTACACTCAACTTCAAAAGTGATTTGCATGCCCCCTCAAAAAGTGGAAGCTAATTTTAAGAGTTCAAATTCTGAAATTTGTATAAACAACTCAATCTACATGTCCCTTAATATCATTTTTCTAGATAAAAGTAAGTTCTCCTATGAACTATGAAACTTGATAGTGGAAACTTCAAAAAGAAAAGATCACTTTTAACATCTCATAACGGAAAAGAAAAGAATAAACAGACCTCGATTCCAAGTTCTCTATATAGATCCTCAACTTCTGCAACACAAGATGGATCTACTTTTCCATAATTAGCCTAAAAAAGAAGATAATCACTGTTAGTCAACAAAAAGCTAGTAAAATTATTAAAAAGAATGGATCATATAGATCATATGGCCTGACCACGTACATATTTGAAAAGTAAAATTAACTGAAACCATGGAAAGTGACTTACCACAAGATTTTGCACCAATCGTTTCTGATGTGGAAAAATGGGTAGAGGTTACAATCCAAAATTAGGCGTGCTTTACTTCTCCATTTTGGCGGGCTACCTTGAAAATAAGGTTTCAATTCACTGCTCCATTTTGGCAGGCTATAGGTTTTGACTCCCTGCTCCATTTTGGCGGGCTACATTGAAAATAAGGTCTTCATGGAGGTTTTAGAGTATGTTTATTAAAATAAAAATTATGCTTATAAAAAAAAAAATTGGTCCTTTTTCCTCTTAGATTATTTGGTGTTTATTCTTATTTTTTGTTTTTTCTCTTCCTTTTGCTTATATTTTTTATTTTTCAAGGTTTTTGGGTTTTAATTTTTTAGGTTCTCTTATGGTTTTCGTTAATTTTTATAATTTGGTGGTTTTTCGTCAATTTATAAGAAAATTTGTTGTTCATATGATGACACCACAAAAAATATTTATTAGTAATTTTATTTGTAATATTTTATTATTAATTATGGTGGGTTACGATTGAAAATAAGGTCTTGACGAAGGTTTTAGAGTATGTTTATTAAAATGAAAATTATGGCCAATATTTTAATAATGAGCACATTTATTTAGTTATTTATTTAGTCATTTATTTAGTCATTTTTATTTGTCTAATATTATTCATTTAGTTGTGATTTTACCCGATGACCAAATTAGTCATTTATTTTCCAAATACTACTAGTGTTAGTCACGTGACTAAAATTTTTAGTCACGTAGTCATTTATTTGCCAAATTCTACTAGTGATGTATGCAAAACACCTGCTGAATTCACCATTGGATCAGGGAGAAGAAAGGTTTCGTACTTATGCAGAGAAAAGCTTGCAAGTTCATTTAGAATTGAAAATGCCCATGATAGTCAGGAGGGTAAGAAAAGAGACATAACCTCTTGTAGAGAGTATGGGGATTCCTGTGCAACAACTGAAAGAAGTGGGAAGGAAAAGAGATGAAGCTGAAGTAGCTCAAAAGAAAGAAAAGGTAGAATCAACTGGTCCATGAACATCTCCTGCTCACACTAGATCTACCAGGAGTTCCCCTGCGGCTCAGTCAAATCAAGTTGAGGCTTCCAAAAAAAGGAAGAAGAATAAAAGCACAAGATCTTACAAAGTTGTGTCTACAGATGAAGAGGAAGAAAATGACTCAGAAGAAGTAGTAAGAGAGATAAAGGCTACTGGTACTCAGGCTGTCAAATTGAACAAGAGAAAATCTTCCGGAAAAGGAGAAGAAGCAAAGAAAAAGGCCAAAGTTGACAAGCCCAGTATGTCTGTTGAGGAAGTTGAGAATGCAGTGGTGAAAGATGGAAATCTCAAGCCACTCTATGATTGGTATGGGACCTTTAATGAATCTGATAAGAAAACTCTTGAAGAAGCTATGATAAAGAATATGAATGTTTTTAATAAAGCTCTTGTTGAAATCATGTCTAGCTTGCCTACAAGTTTGTATGATGCTTTGGAATCTAGGAGGGTGAGTGCCAGAACAGAAGAAGAAAATATGAGGAAGAGAGTTCTTGCTGATTTGTGCCCATAAATGACAATTGAAGAGATGGATTTACTCCTTGAAAAAGATAAAAAGGAATTTAAGAGCAAGACAAGAGTAAATAAACTCATGATTGTTGAAACTAATGTTGTTATTAGTGAAACTAAAGAAATTATAGAATAATTTTTGTCAAGGGATAAGATTAACATTAAGGAGATCGATACTAAAAATGTTCAAGAAAATGAAGAAGTGAATGTGGAGGTAAATGTAGATAAAGAAGAGAATGTGAATGAGAAGAACATGAATATATCCGATCCTCCAGAATTTGAGGATATTCTGACTTCTAATAAGGAAAATACAGAGACACCTATGGTAACTAAGGTTGCTATTGAGGTGTTAGTTGAGGAAAAGAAAGTGCATATTGAAGAAGTTGAAATACCTAAAGTCAATCCTGAATTAGAATCCAAGGTTGAAAAAGAAAAGGATCAAGAAATTAGAATAGAGGAAGTGAAGAGATCTCTATTGGAGCAATAGGAAGAGTCAGATCCTGAGTTGGATAAAAGCTAAATTAACCTATCCACTCTGTCTCCAATTTAGATGATGAAGGTCGCTAAAATTTCTCAAGCCAAAGCCAGTGAGGGGATACTGAAATCTCACATAGATGACAGTTAACTGCTAAATCTTGCATTTGGAGTTTTACAGAAATTAATGCCTACTTATGTTATGGTCCCATCAAGTTCCTCCTCTAGTGAGTTAAAAAAGCTAATAAATTCTATCAATTCTCATTTTAAATCTTTTGAGAAATCATCTTTGGTTAAAGTGAAAAAGGAGTTCAAGGAAAAGAGAGTTGGTAGCCTAAATGAATTATTTTCCAAAGACAAAGATCTGTTAGGCACTTGCATAAAAAATATTCAAGGTACTATGTCTGAAGGAGGAAAAGTGTACAAGTCTTGCTTGGTCTTGTCAAAATTTATTGAAACAAATGAGAAGGTGAAAGGCATTGAACAACAGTTGGTCACAATTTTCCAATACTTTTGACCCATTAGCTGGAAATGTTGGTAAACAAGAAAGTCAGGTAATGTCTTTGTTCAACCAAATAAAGAGTCTAAAACTTGAAAATGAGAAGATTATTGGGAGAGTATGTGAACTCAGGGGACTAATAAGTACAAAGATTGAGATAATGGTGAATTCTTTGAAAGAGGCTAAAGATGCTATGGCTGCTCTAGATCCAGTAAAACTCGAAGCAACCGAAACTTTGTCATATCTTATTTGCGGTCATATAACCATTTTGGGGAGTTTGAGAAGTGTTTGGGACTCAAACTTAAGTGGACTAAAGAATCTTTGTAGAAATTTTTAAATTTTTGTAAATCTCAGGTTATATTTATACAATTTTGCAATTTTGGATTCCCCAATTTTGTCATTGATGTCAAAGGGGGAGAGAGTGCAGTGGAAAATGCCTTGACATTCTTAGGGGGAGTAGTATTTTGAATTTTGGCAGTGTACTTACCAGCTTCGACACTTAGTCATTTTTCAGTAAGTGTTTCCATCAATGCCAAAGGGGTAGATAATTGGCATATGGCTTCTAGTGTTGTCATTGATGGCAACTGAACTCATTTCCATGGTCCACATATCAGTATCTAGTCATATCAACAGATAAATTGTAATATTGTGTGTTACCGACAAAATACTTGAAGAACAGGGTATTTAGTAAAGTAGTTAATCTATCTACTTCACTGGATCATCGTTTTGAGTTGTGGATCCCTTGGATTTCTTGTTGAGCACGTATGTTATCTTATTATTGAATTTTGTGGTGTTGCATTAGTTGGTGTACAAGCTTGGAGGTTCGATAGGATGTTTTCTGATTATTTGCTCATTGCGGCTGACTCAGTGATTGTGATGTGTTGTGGATGTGTAGAGAGTAATTATTTAAATTGTTTTTATGTTCAAAAACTTAATTATGGGTCCCAGCTATAGTCAAGCTGACTTGTATGGGTGCACATCAAAATTGTTCATGATTTGGGCCGACAATTGATAATATTTCCAAGTTTTATTAAGGATGACCTACAGCGACTTGATTTCTAGATGCAGATATACATAAGAGATTTGATATATCATTTGAAAAATGAAAAAAGAAGTGTGGTAGTGGGTAGCAAACACCAGAAGGATGATTAGGCGATTATGCACAGTTTCACTTGTGCATTAAGATATTTGCAGAGTAGAGCGGAATTGTTGAATCAGTCAGAAGGACAAAAAATTATCCACAAAGCTTAATAGGAACTGCAATCAAGCATAGTAGATGCTATTTCATATGTTCAATCTTTTGGATCTATTCCAAATCATTGTAGGGTAGTGATCCCATCCATTTTGAGTAGTGAGCTCTAGGCAGTGAGCCTGAATGCAAGTGCATTCCCATTTTGTACTTTTCATTTTGGGTATACTCATTATATTGTGGATTGGCCATCCATCGTGGTTTTTCCCTTAACAAGGTTTCCACGTAAAAATTATGGTGTTATGGGGTTGTGATTGTTTTCTTTCTGTTGATGCATGTTTCTTTTGTTGAATGGTTAAGTAAGTTAAATGACAAAATAATAAAATTGAATTTTTGCACAACACTGATTCACCCCCCCTCTCAGTGTTGCTTGTTTCCAATAGTGTTATGTGTTCTCCTTACTAACAAATGACTTACTGCATGCGAGTAGTGGGTTGACTATACCTAACAAGCCCCTAATTCACCTAGGAACTACTACTATTCCTAGAACTATACTAGGGTGGGAGGGAATTTTAGCCATGGGGAGATTATAGGGTCTGATTTGGGAGGGAATTTTAGTTCTATTGTTGGTAGGAAGGATTCAAAATTTGTAGTTGACCCCATCTATTTGGTGGTCATTAAACCATTATTCCACCAATGAGCCAACAACTAGCTCTAACATACAATATATCCTAATTCCAGTAGTTCCTTCATCTAGATATAGACATTAACCCACTCCATATGATATTCGCTACCCACCCAACATCTCGAGCAAATAATTGACATTGGGATCTAGCTCTATTGGGAATGGATGTTGTCCCTCTCAATCAATCTCTCATCAACCTAACACAATAAAATTAGGCCCTCCTCCCACAACTATTGACCCTAAAACTATACTATTCCCTCCCACCCAATTATAGTTGTCCCATCTATTCCCTCCCACCCAACTATATCCACCCACTTGTGGTCATGGCCGTGGGCCCAACACTCCAAGCTCCAAGTTTGAAGCCCCTACCTTCTCTAATACAACTATATCTAGGTGGGGATAATTATAGTTCCTAGGAAGGCCTCTTATTATCCTCTTTTGAGAAGGATGAGTTAAACATTATCAGATTGAAAGTGTGGCATCCTCTTCTTAAGCCTTTGATTATCCTCTGATTCAAAGGATGATTATACAAGGATGAAGAGGATAATATCAACTTCCAAGGAAATTGGATTCATTCACTTTCAAACAAAGATGATCATATGATCTACACTATACCAGCATTATAAGTAAATCCCCCCACTTTAGCTCCAATCAAGCTTTCCCTTCCCCCCAGCTAGATAGTATTTACTATATTGTTGAAATTTCTAGATTGGGAACTATATTAAGGTAGGTCTAGGTTGGGGTGGGTGGCTGGGTATGGGAAGACATACTATGATGGGAAAGACCATAGACTATGATGAGAAGGATGCCAAACTTAAGAGTAGTAGGCCAACTAGATAGCTCACTAGAGGGGTAGGGGAGAGAGAAAAATCCAAATTATTTGTCTTTGAAGTAGTGATATTGAAGGAGATAGCTTGATAAACGATGCTCCATTGATAGGGCTATGTGTGGGAATCACCTTATATGGGAAGAAACATGCTCTCATGGCTTTGATAATATGTTGGAGAATTCCAAGATCAAAGAGAGAGTGAAACAACTTCCACAAGTGAATAAGTATACAAAATAGTATGTCTATCAAATATAAAATGAAGAGTGTATAATATAATGATCAATCCTTACGTATATATTCAAATGTGATGAGGGGGTAGGAAGGTAGGAATAAACTATCGACTACCCCTCTATAGGTTGGACACTTGTGAACCCACTTGACAAGTGTGTGAGCAAGTGTCAATAGATGTCTCAAGTCATGAGGATGCATTTCTCAATGATATGAAGTGAGACAAAAATTAAAAGAAACCTAAGTAAACTCAAGCTAGGTTTGAATAGGTCAATCTTAGAAAGGTGATATCCTATCTAGATGGATAAAGTAAAGGTGGGCCTAAATATTTCTCCTCTTCCACTTCATCGACATTTGACATGCAATTCCAAAATATTTCCCCACAAATTCCCTAGTTCCTCTCTTGTGAATTCCTATAATCCATTTGAACATGTCCAATTACCTCTTACCTCCAAAACTTACATACATTCCTATAATTTTTCTATTATCTCTGTTTTATGTGATTCCTCACCACATCCAAATATTTGGACTTCTTCTAAATATATTGTTCTATTTCCACTTCCATCATCCTCTTCTATATCATTTATATAAAGCACTTTAAGGAATTTTTACTACTTATTATTTTTTATGTAGACTTCATCCCAATGACTAGATATTTACCCTTCAATATAGACATATATCCTTATGTAGAAACTTCAAATCATCTTGATCAATATTACGCATCCAAATTTAATTGTTAACACCATTTCGTCCTAAATCACCTTTTTTCTAACTATTTAATTAAATAATCTAAATTGTTTAAATAAATTTATCATTTTCTCCTATTAATAAAATAATTAATTTAATTGGATTAATTGACCCCCTTTCATATTAATTTTCATCCCATTTAATTAGATAATATAAATTATTTAATTAAACTTCCTATGCCTTCCCATTTGATTAAATAACTCTAACTATTTAATTAAAGCTAACATTTTCCCACATTCCTCTAAAAATCTCCTAAATTAGACCTAAGTTAATTAATGTTTGATTAATTAAACTTATCTACTTTCTAATCCTCATTAGTCCATTCTCCAACATTTAACTTCATTCAAGTTAATTAAACCCATGGTTTATTAACTCCAACTTGCACAACTAATTAATTTTCTCAAATTAATTAAATGGTTATTTTCTCTCACACTTGCATGAGAATATTCCTTCTTCATTTACTCCCTTCATTTACTTTCTCACCCAAGCCTTGATGGCTCTTACACAATCCATCTTGTCTCCCACAGAAACCTTAATGGCTCTTACATAAGCCTTTACTTCTCTTACATGATCCTTTACTTCTTCACCCACAAGGATTTACTCCTTACATGCTCTCTTCCCAAAATGTGCTCACACATGTGTGAGCACACATCCCCATCACATCTCAATCAATTCTTCAATCCTTGGTCCATTTCAAAATCCTCTCATCAATTAGCAACCACTGATTGGGCAAATGAATCTCAACCCTTGATTCAACCATTTTCCCTATAAATAAAAATCACTCCTATGAGAAAGGGATCCACTTTTGAAAGCAAAGTTACTATGCACAATTCCATATCCATGATTTATCTCATCCATTTTCACCATTTTAGATCACATCTTGCATCAATCTTCATCCTTATGCACAATCTTGAAGCTTGTTTCATCAAAGGGATTGGAAAAGGGCTATTATTTCACATCCATATGGCACCAATCCCCCTATGGGTTGATTTTTGGGGAATGTAGATAGATTTCATTCATGCATTGCTTGTTATTTCATGTTTTGTGTCAATGGTTTCCATGTTTATGCTTTCAAGAATCTCAAAGGGAGTTTGACTTAACTTAGCTAATATGATTAATTTTCTTGTGTTTTAATCATGTTTGGCTTAGGTTATGATCACACTCACATTTTAGTGCTAGAAGGAGGGCTTAACCACTTAATTTTAACATTTTTTGCTTGAGTTTCATGTATTTTGCAGGTTCCAAAAAATGGCATCGCCATTGAAATCACCAAAGCGTCCCTATTGAAAATGACATCGCTATTGCCAGAATAGCGCCACTATTGAGCTCATTGTTTGTTGTAGAGCCCCGCCTTTGATTTTTTACCAGAGCATCGCTATTGCTAAACTCCATTGCTATTGCAATGATATAGAATCGCTATTGAAAAATAGAGTCACTTTTGTTTTCCTACTTTTGCATTCCATCTTCAAATGGCCATATGTTGGTCTTTTTTAGAGCTTTTTTTTTTTTTGAAATGGGATATAATTTCATGATCTATGCAATGGTGTAGGTGCTTTTCAATTTTGGTAGAGTTAAATATTCCATTTTTGCACCTAATTCAAATCACATTACAACTTGTTCTAGGTTGTAGGGTTTTAATGCTTAATCATTTATCTAACCCTAACATCTTGTTTTCTTAATTTCAACTAACATTTGGATCATGGATGCAGGTTTGAAGAGAAGCATGGAACATTGAAGTGAAAAAAGAATTTGATATTCATTGTAATAGTGTTTCAAATACTCATGGGGAAATAACCCACCATATGTTGCTTTCTTTCATGTCTTCGGACAACTAGATTTTATTTGGGCTTTAAAATTTACCATTGCTATGTTCTTTTTCAAAATTGGTTTTGAACCCTCATTTCCTTAGTATTGTGATATTGGTTAAAATTGAACAAAACAAACACTTCCATTGGTGCTATTTAAGATGAAGTCATAATTGCAATATGGGTTAAAATTAATGAGTTTTTTTTGTGGTTGTTATGCATGTAAAATTCTAGTGTTTATCCTCTCCCCTTGCACTTTGTGTGATCTTGGGTGAAGAGAAACACTTTAAGGTTACAAAACTTTCTTTTTCTGGTCACCCTAAGAACTGGCTACATATCCTCTCCCCTTGTGTTTTGTGTGATATTGGGTGAAGAGAAATAGCATTTTTCTTATTAAGAAAGGGCCTACTAATGAGATACATCCCGCAATGGAGAACTCATCTAAGTGACTCTCAATAAAGTGTGTTTATCGATGGGATATATAAAGGTTGTGAACTTGAACAATAGTAGCTTCAATCTATGACGGAATAGCATACTGCACCTAATCCAACTTCAAAAATATGGTTTGGAAGGGAATGACTTAATTCCTTTAGTGTCTTGCGGGTGATTTATGTGTCTCAGTGTTCTCAGTGTGTCATTGAAAACCTGTGTAGAGACTAACGTTATTTTTTGAAATGTTCTTTTAAAGTGGTGCATTAGAATTTACTTCTGAGAAGTTACTTACTAAGTCTAATTTATGGTTGAGGCATAGAGCTTAAGAGTTCATTCTCTTGTACAAAATCTTGAGGTGGTGATATACCTCTATTTTTCCCCTCCATAAGCTACATATAAAATCATCCCTTCGGGGCATGAGGTAGGCCCACCTCAAAGAATGTACCTACTTTCTAGGTTGTAATGATTGTCTTTTGTGAGCTTGCCAAGTAAATATTATGAAGAAGATTTTCAAAATATCTCCATTACCTTAGACATCAAACACATTGCTTGGATTCAAAACAATTTAAGCAAACATTGAACATTGGTATTAAGATTTCAAACCCTTTGGACCTAAGTGTGGATACCTTTATTAAACCCTATATTATTAAATTCCCTTAAAGATATCTTTTTTTTTTCAAAACAATATCTTTGAGGCTTCATAATGTTTGGGTCATGTCTCAATCCACATTTATTCCAAAGAAAACCTGGGGAACTGTAGCATAAACGTCTATATTTTTACATATTGAGCTTTGTGGAATAAAAGTTGTTGAAAATTAGACATTTAGTTTGAAAACTTAATCAAGACATTGGATGTGGTAAAAGAAACCTCACTAATCAAGATTAAATCAGTTGAACCCTACACAAGTGCATGTTTATCTTTTGTCTCAGGTTCAAAACATATGGCCCTTCAAGCAATCATTGATCTTTTTAGTTTGAAATACTCCTAGGGAAAAGCATGTTCTTCAACACCTTGGTCTTGTAAACAATTCCCTCTTAGGTTCATATTAGGATCAAATCAATCTTTCCATCCAAACCAAAACATTTGTCATTTCATCTCACAAACAACTTTAGAACTTTGGATACACCAACCTCCTAGACTTGGGTAATCATCAAATCAAACCAAATCACCTTATTTAGCTAAGTGTGTGGGAATGCATCCTTTTTCATACACCTAGTTGAATTAGAAAAACAATCCATTTTGAACAAATTTATCCTAAGGTCACAAGTCTATCTTGGGGTTCATGAGTTCATTATCAATCCTTAAAACATTAAAAAATCAAACCCAAAGTCTAGTGTTGTCCAAAGTTTGAAAGTTCATCCATATCACTCACCCTTTCATTCTTCATCTCATCATTGGTCCTAAATTCCTTAGAGGTCAACAAGGTCAAAACACAAGAAAAGCATGGAATATAAACTCGATTCTTACATCATGAGTGATCTAAATCAACCAAACTATCAAAGACTTACAATACCAATTGATTATCAAAACTCACATTTATACAATTCACACATGGGATCATTATATCCTACAAACCTCAATGAGACAATGAATGTGAGTATACCCAATCTAAATTTTGGAAAACCTTTCCCTATGGTAGATTGAAGTCAAAACCTACAAATCTATCAACCAAATGATCAATACATGAGTCTTCAACAAAACAACATTATCCCATCAAATCAATACATGCCAAATGTGAATATACCAAATACAAACTTACCAAACATTAACATATCAAATCCACACTTGGTGAACTATAGAATAGATAAATTTGTGAATCACGACAATGTTGTTCAAAATACAAACAATATATTGACAACTCAATGTATTGATCCAAATCGAGGTAACACAATGCAAAATCAAGGTTACCTAAATTAAAGCAATGTGTTTCCCAACCACAATAATGTTCAATTCCAACCTATAATGCAAAATATAAACATCATCCCAAATCATAATATTGTCCAAAATTAATTTGTGCATGATCCCATGCAAATACCACAAGTGTATATTCCAAATATTCTTGACCAACAACCAAATCAACTATATCAAGGGTGTAAAAATAAAAATCAAGATCAAATTTTATGACATAAAATTGCTTCACTTTCCAAAATAGTTGATTCATTGTGCCAAGAGACATCTCCACCCAAAAATTAACACACTACCCCATTGGTTAAACCATGTCATCAAAACATTGAGTTGTGTCGACAACCACATCAAGAACAACATCTTCAATATCAAGAAGTTGGATATCAAAATCGACAACCTCAACAACAAGATCAATCACCAAATCTCCAAGATCAATCACAACCAGATCAATCTCAACAAGAAAAAATCTCACAAGATGAAAAACATGAATACACTTCATTGGGATAGCCAATTGAATCAGCATTAAACAAACTACTTAATGCAAAACTCATCTCTTCCAAAAATAAGTGCTTACCACTCTATCATAAACCTCTCTTAGAATAAGAGCAGAGCTTATTATGAGTATCATAGAGAAAATCTTTATGAAACATCAAGTTGTATTCAACTCAAATATGTCATCCAAGACCTTCTTGATCGAGGAAAAATAATTGTTGAGGACAATGGTCAAGATTCAACCACTAATGATAGTAGTGACAATCTCTCCACCATAATTGTTGAAAGCAATCATCAAGATCTATCCATCAATGATCACCTTGAAGATGTTTCTACCTCATCCAGTGATCAAATCAACATACATCAAGAGTCACTTTTTAATCATGATCAAAACCCATCAACAATATCCAACAATGATCCATTTAAAGAAGCGTTAACATCATTTGATCCTACGATTAAAAACATTGACAATATCTCCACCACCATTTTTTAGGACAAAATTCAAGATCCTTTACCAATGATCATTTTGACAATATCTCTACATCACCTAACGAGTTAGAGGGTATATCTTAAGAATTTATTCTAAAGAATGATCAACATCTTTCACCAAAGTCTAGCAATGGCCCTTTCCAAGACATATTGACATTCTTTGACCTCATGGTTGTAGATATTAAAGGAATCTTCAACTCAACACTTGATCCAAATCCACTCAAAGATCAAGAGGATATTGAGCCACTTCCCATGCCAAATGAAGATATCCAAGAACCCTTTGTAAGCAATCCATCCTTTGAAATTGACCCATGTCAAGAACTTGATCCAAAGCATGTTGAAAGCAATTCTAAAATCATTCAAAATCAAGCATTTGTATCTCTAAGATACTACAAGGATTTAATGGGAATTATCTAATCCATAAAAGATGTCGCAAATAAAGATCATATCCATATATCACATACTTCTCCATCTTCCCATGAGATGCTTACTCCTAATGCACATGTACATGATATTCATTCAAAACGAGAGTCCCTTACTCTTGACATTATTACACAAGAACATGAGGTTGTTGATTCCTATAGTCAAGATGAAAAATCAACATCAGGATAAGATATATGCCAAATTTAGATTGAGGACATCAAGTATGAATATATACAACATTATCAACTCAAGGAAATAGGTTTGACTGAATTGGATATTTCAAAATTGATGAAGCAGCAAAGTGAAATAACATCATCTACAGTGGTCATTTATTAGAGGATGCTTGCTAAATAGGACATCTTGAAATAGGCAGAATCAAAGCATGAAAGTGCTACTTCCACAATATTGGGGGAAATCATGTCTCAATCAAACATCAACATAGGGAGCACGAAGAATCCTTATGATGAAACCAATGCCTATACTACAACTAGCCACGTCACTAATCTTTATCCACCCATCACCCCATCCATGAATTGGGACCAACATCAAAAGAAAGATGTGAATCAAAGCAAGAATAACGTCATTAAAGAAAAAGTAGGAAAGCATGAAGGACAAATCAAATACAAGTGGATACCAAAGAATACAAAGAGAGATTATCCCTATCAAACTCCATTATCCAAAGAAACTATGGGGAAAAATCAAAAGGGGAAATGTATCCATCCAAGACATCCACAAATACAAAATTAGGGTTCTCAAGTGACGTACAAATTATATCAAGCAATTAGTCCTAATTCAACAGACACTTTCGTATCCACCTATCATTGCTCATCTACCCAAGTTTGGAAAGTTAAAGGTTCCAAACTGTCAACCAATCCATCTTCTATTCCTAAACACACTCCATCATCTGTTTTACCATGCATGATATCCAATTCTCGCATTGACCATGTATTGGCAACAACCCTTCATCATAAGGATTCAGAAGGAACTCTATCGTGATGTGCACACAAAGATAGAGTTAACTCTGGTATCAACAAAGTAGATCAAGAATCTCAAAAGTTGCATTTAAGTGTGTGTATCTTAGCAAAGAAAATTCTTCAAGTAGGATATCAGTGACACATTATGATAGAAGTTTCTACATAAGCACCACCAGGTGGTTCAACATGAGTTTAAAATCTTTCACAAAAAACCAAAAAAATAAAAAATTCATGAAAATAGTAAAGATAAAAATAGTCCTCCATTGAAAACCACTATGGTGGCACTTTAGACAAGTACCATAATGAAAACTTGGTAAATAGGTATCATGTGTAGAATTGAGCATCTACATGTGCCAATTCAAGTGGAAGCATCTTATCCCATCCATAATAAATCCAACATTCCATCCATCTTATCTATAATAAATCCATTCATCCATGAACCATTTATCCAATCCATTTTCATCTATCTACATCCATCTTCCAAATTATCTTGATCTTGACAAAATTTTAGTGTACACTTTACACTTGCTTGTTGACATGGGTCATTTTCATTGATCCAATCCTACCCAACATTTTATGAGCCATGAAGCATTATCCAAATGAGCATCCTTTATTTGAACACCTTATCTTATCACAAGATAATCCATATACATCCATCCATACATCTATCCAAGCATCCACCCATGGAATTCCATACATTGCTAGACATTGGGGGTAGATATTTACATCTTGCTTTGGGAATAAATCTTGATCTATATCTTCTAACACCTATGGTGATCCAAACATTGGCAAACATGAAATCAAATTGGTCAAAACACTTGTGAGCAAAAAATCCCAAATCACTAGCCCATGATACGTTTTGATGAGAAGATGTTCCTTATCAAGCTTTATCTTTCATTAAACATCGATCCAAGCAATCAATATGAATTGTATCTAATGTGTGCTTCAACGTCACATCAAATCATTCAAAAATATTTTGTCCAAGCCTAGCTTCAAAAATCTTGATTGAAATCTTATCCAATCAAATCCATTATCATCTCAAAATGTATTCTTCCCAATCTTCATATTGCTTAACACTATCATGTTGGTGTAATTAATTATTTAATTACACTAGCATAATTTTACTTAGGTCTTTATTTAATTAATTCCTAGGTTGCATCATTATAAAATCATAAATAATGGGGTCATTACCCTTTCCATGTATTTAGGAGATAAGATTCCTTCTAGAAATCATCTAGAACTTATCTCTATCTCATCATCATTCCATAGGTAGGTTGTTAGGGTTTACATGTTGTCACATGATGTTTGATCAAGACATATGGAAACATCATATTGCATCATGTATATCACTCATGCCTATATATTCAAGGCATATGTACATTTGTAATCATATATTCTAGATATCAATAAGATAATCTCTATTTTCATACCCTTAGTTGCAACACTTTCTATGTGGGTGAATTTCTTCTTAGAAAAGGTCCTCTTGAAGGTTGTAGCTTTAGGGACATTATGCATCCATTATTTCAACATGGTATCAGAGCCATTCCATTGAAGTTTTATCCCAAGATCAATAAAGTTGGGCTAGTGAGATTCTTTGCAAGTTTGAAGGTTTCCATTGCAGACTACTTGACTCCACCCAAGGACCAAGCTCATTTCTAGAGTAGATTGAGTCAAATATGAGCTCGCCATTGTCTTTAGAAGGCCTTGAAACCATAGGATCACCTATTCATTCATCAAAATCAGACTCATCAACCTGAGAGCCATCAAAGGTATTTTAGGGTTTGTAAAATCAACTGGTACGATCCGTACAAATTTGCAATAAAAAAACACCCCTATCAGTTGTCCTCTGTGGCAAAAATTTTTTAGTCATAGGCCATTTTCATTTTTTTTAAAAATGGCTCAATTTCATATTTCTTTGGCAAAAAAATAATATTCGGGCTTTTTTGTAGTTTGTAGAAAAATAATCTAAGTGACTACAATTATATCGTATGGTCGACATAGGGTTAATATCTTTAAATCCATCAACATCCTTTTTCTATTAGAATTATTTGGGGTTTATTTTTTAATATTTGCACCAATCAGCATAAAAAAATTGGGTTTCTTATTTTCTGTAGATATATTTTTAATTATCGGCATATAATATATTATCATTTTTATTTTTTATTGCCTTTTGGCAACATTAAAAATTAAAGTACATTGTTTTTTTTATCAAACATATTACACATTATAATCTACATACATTTATATTTGGAAGGTAGTGTTCTTTGTCAAAAAATTGACTGCATGTTGCAGGGGTCTATACCCTGATCACCATTCACATCCACCAACATTCTTGCTCCGACTACTAGTTACACTGCTTGCCATTCCAGCCACTCTCCCCGACTTCCATCACCGACCTCTCCGCCGACAATTGGACTTGTTGGTTGTTTGTCATTGATGTCGTGGCATTCAAATCCCTCACCACTAGACATCTTGGGAACCAAGGGTTTTGCTATAGGAGTGGAGCCACCCTTGCAAAGGTCGCATCACCATTTTCTATAGCCCCATCACCACCTCTAGTGGCACCTTGTTTTTTTTCCTCAACCCATGCCAAGGTTACATCAACAACCAAGTGCTAGTGCCCAAAGGCTAATCTTTTGCCCCTATTTAGCCTGTAGAGTGCCTAATATAGGCCTTTTTTTCATTTTTTCATAACTTTCAGCCACGACATCGAAATTCGACAAACAAGATATTGTCGCAAAGAGGATTCAGTGTACTTTCCAGTGGTGACATCCATTTTGCAAAATTTTGCTGCCAGAAAAACCTACAGTCAACTAAATTCAAAACCCTAGTTTGGACATAAAGGCTCATATCTTCTCAACCATTTATTGAAATTTGATGATTCTAGCGGCATCATGAAGGTATTGCAGAGCTTTTTTCATTAGTCCTTTTCTTTTGATCATTTTTAGCTCCAGGTACTCTTACATTAGATTTTTTCAATTTGGTGAATTTGTTCAATCACTTAGATATCTTGAAGATTGGGAAAAGTATTTTTGCTTTGGGAGACATCATTTTAGTTGCATATCATATTTGGAAGATTCTATTTGTTGTTGAAGGTCATTTTCTTTGTAATTTTGGAGAAATTTCATAGAACATTATGGGTTTTGCATATACTTCTTCTCTAACTATGTTGCACAAGGGAAACTATAAACAATGTAGAGATGGGATCATCCACCATCTTGAATCACTTGATTTATTGCCACATCCATATGGTATAGTTCCCCATCCAAGTGAAGGTATTCAAGAGTTTTGCTTGGAGTTACAGCAGATACACTGTCTTAGAGATCATTAGAATGCAAGTTGATTGTGATGTTTTGAAATCTATTGATCATTGTGATTTTCCTCATATCCTTTGGACTAAGATTTGGGAGCTATATGGAGATTCAAATACTCCTCCATTCCCTAATGATCATGCTTTAGAATGTCATTCTTCATATCAGGTACCTCATGATGATATTGATATTCAGGAGCTTACAAATTTGGAATGTCTTAAATATTCAAATGAGGATGTCAAGAGTTCTACATATGCTTCTTCTCCATTAGAGACTATTGGTATCCCTTCACATTCAATGATTCCTTTTCTAGATTCATTGATTGAGGCTTCCATTATTCATCAGGACATATTCAGTTTTCTAGACTTGACATCACAAGATGGATTCATTTCAGGGATTGTTGACTTGGCTACTTCTATAGGTTTGGAGGACATTCTTGAGGGGATATCATTGCTCTATGCAAATTCCATTTTTGGGAGTTTTCTTGATTCTGCACATTCCTTTGTCTCAACCTTGATTGGGGATCCGGAGACTATCTTGGAGGCACTTGTTTTCTCTTTATATATTTCATATATTAGACTTCTTCTCTCACATTTCATTATGAGTTGGAGTCTCTTTAGCATCTACCATTGGATTTTCTTCTTCCTAGTGAGAGACATGTGGTTTGGACACCTTTGTTGCTTCATACTTCTTTTAGTGGTTTTGAGGACACTTCATTTAGGGGGGGCAATCTAGTATCCATCTATTCCTTCAATGGAAGGACTATTGTATTGCAGTCTTTGGATCTTGTTCAATATCAATTTCTGCAATGTCTTGGTTTGTCACCTTCTTCATTGATTGGTTATGTACCTAAGTTGATTGTGGAATCTTCATCTTCAGTGAAAAAGGAGACACATGAATATTTTTTAGAGACATCATCATCCATATTCATCCTACCTTCCTTCAATTCCTATCCGAAATGGGAAGCATCCCTACACTTGCACTTGGTTTTGTTTCTTCCGAAAGGGAGACAAGTTTTTTTTAACATTGGATCATGTTTTTTTTCTATAGGCACTTACCATTTTTGTAGGTGATCACATGTTATGGGGGGGCTATATAGTCTCTTTATTTCCCTCCTATGGGGGGGTTATTGATTGTATTGTATCCATGTGACATATGGTGTACTTGGGGGGTATTATGGAGTCATCCATCCTTCCCATCCTTTCTCACTTCTCTGTATTTCATCTCCTTTTTGGAGAGGAGTTTTCTTTCCACTTGGTTTTCCCCTTTTCTCTATTTGTGGGAGATTTTTTTTATTTCATCTATCATTTGTAAATGGGTACCTAAAATGTCCATCATGTAGTCGGTACCCATCATCCATCATCCATCATCATCATTGCATAATCATTGCATCTTTCATTCTCCTCCCTAAGTTGCACTTATGGGGGGTGTTGGTGTAATTAATTATTTAATTACACTAGCATACGTTTACTTAGGTCTTTATTTAATTAATTCCCAGGTTGCACCATTAGAAAATCATAAATAATGGGGTAATTACCCTTTCTATGTGTTTAGGAGATAAACTTCCTTCTAGAAATCATCTAGAACTTATCTCTATCTCATCATCATTCCATAGGTAGGTTGTTAGGGTTTACATTGTCACATGATGTTTGATCAAGACACGTGGAAACATCATATTACATCTTGTATATCACTCATGCCTATATATTCAAGGCATATGTATATTTGAAATCATATATTCTAGATGTCAATCAGATAATCTCTATTTGCATACCCTTAGTTGCAACACTTTTTGTGTGGGTGAATTTCTTCTTGGAAAGGTCCTCTTGAAGGTTGTAGCTTTAGGGACATTGTGCATCCATTATTTCAACATATCCTAGCATTGTTGTGTATCCTCAACAATGTTATCATCAATCCATCAATCAAATCAATCAATCCTAGCTTGATTTTCAACAAAATCCCAAACAGATCATTGATATCATCACACATATCTATATCCAAATTGTCATAATCATATGAAAAATAAAAAACATTCAAAAAATCTTCAAAATCCCAAAACATCTAAATCATATTGAAATCCCAAAACACGTCAAAATCAAAAAAATCAAAAATATGAAAGTCGAACTACAAGGTCTCTACATGTATAACGTAGGCATGGCTAATCATTGGTTAGCTCCTAAGGCCCTAGGTCAGACCCGTTAGGTTTGGTTCTTGGTCAAAAACTCAGAAAAAACACAAAAACATTTGAAAACTCAAAAATCAAAATATTTGTAAAACAACCCAAAATCCAAAATTAGCCTCAGAACATTGCGAAAACACCAAAAACATTGAAATATTCCCGAAAAATCCAAAACCACTCATCCCATTTCACTTTCACTCACGATAAACTTCCATCCATAATAAAATGTTTTTCATCATCAACCTTTGGTAACACAAACAAAAACAAGCCCAATAATCAACAAAAGCAAACTTCAAATACAAAATCAAAATTGAAACAACAAAATTTTAAACACAAAAAAAAACTCGTTCCTATACAATGCATGTCCTAGGATATATCTTTCCAACAAAGGGAATCATTTTGGATATCACTTTGGATGCTTATCCTCACACACGCATCCATTTGGCTAGAGTTATGAAGAACATCGACTTTTTTGTTCACTTGATCTTTTCTTATGATTTATCTTATTGCACCATTCCAATGACTTCCCGATGATGTCTATCAAAATGATTTAGAGGGAAAGGAATGGGGCATTGATCATTATCTTTTGTTTTTTGTGCTTGTTGGATGTTCTTATAAAATAACCTTAGCGAATACTTGCTTTGTTAGGTGTGTATGGAGGGTGTTTTGGGAAACTTGTTGACTATTATATTGTTAGATTATTCCTCTCCATGTTTTGGTCTTAGATGTTTGAAACTTTGGAAGTACATCCTAGGAAGGTTTTCGTATGTCATGTGTGAACAGGGTGATCCCACAATAGTGGTTTACACTTTCTGGGAGATCCTAATTTTTGCTGAAATCACATATTTTTAGAAAATATAATGATTTAAGCCTTGAAAATTTCCATTTAAAGGATTTCAATTGAAGATAGTTTGATCAAACCACCTTAGATCAAACCCCCTTGGATAGAACTGCACTAGTTTTAAACCATACTTATAATGGAGTCTCCTTTACACGTATCAAAATACTGATAAAAAACCACTTTTGATTTACTTTTTGGGGGATCAAATTAATTCATTTAAAATTTATTTTTTGTAAGTATGCAGTCCTTATTATAAGCTTCCCAAAAAGTATAATTTTAAACAAATTTAATTTGATTATTATATTTATTTTGTATTTCTTGTGAATGTAGGTTTTTCATTGAAAATCAAGCTCTCTATTCTTCACATGTGGAAAATAATAGATTATAAAAAAAAATTGAAAAATATCTATGCACTAGATATTGATGTCCTTGATCCAACAAAAAAAAAAATTGATACATACAAAAAAAGTTATGTTTTAGCCAGTAAATCATGTCTAAATTATAACTGGTTTGACTTTGAAACTTAATTAAGAAAAAAATATTCAATGAAATGCTATAAAACCAATTCCATGCACTAGATATCGTAGTTACAAATATAAATTCAAAAAAATTATAATTTTATCCTTCATAGAAAAAAAATTATGTGTTAGCCAGTAACACCACTCTTTAAAAATGGTGTTTATTGTTATAAACTAGTTTTTGAAGGAGATGGAAAAAGAAGTGCAATCTGATTCCAAAAATTTTGAAAAAAATAATATTTAGAATATATAGAAAAAATGTCACAAATCACTAGTTTGCATCATCTTCAAATTCCTCACGGTTTAGTCACTATAGGTGCCCGAAAGTGAAGATTTAGTTAAAAAAAAATTCAATTCAATGTCCAATTTGGCCAAAAATTGTAAACCAGTATTGTGGGATCACCCAACAAGAATACCCCTATCTGTTTGTAGAGTCAAATTCCATTGCACTAGATACAACACCATCCTAGTTATTCATACCTTGATGCATCATGTCTATGTGTTTTTATCAAAAATAAGGAATAATATGTCATTAGTATCCCAATCCTATGAAACAAGAAAATCATCTCTCTCGTCACCATATCTAATAAAGTCTCAAATGATCATAAACATGTTGGACTTCTAAATCAATCTCAAAATCAATGGTTAATCAATATCCATCTGATTCTTCTACTCATGTCCATCTCATTCTTTTATTCTTCTCTTCTTTATTAACATTTCTATCCAGGTATCAAATCTATGTGATATATCAAAATATACATGAGGATATTCATGGTTGATGACTATCTATGCATCGTAAAAATTGTCTACATCAAGTATTTGATCTTTCTAAAAACTTATCTTTTTTCCTCTGATCAGAAGAACCACTCCTCTTGCATAGTTATCGTGATCTTGACTGGAAAAGAGAAAATTTTGCTCGATCTCTCAAGGGGGCAGTGTAGCAATATAATTCCTTTTGTTGGGGCAATCATGGGGAACCCAAAAAACCAAGAAATTTTGAATTTTTTATCTAGGCAACAACATTGATATTGAAAAGCACCAGTCTTTGAACCAATGTAACAGGTACCTCGCTTCAAAGAGGGGAAAAATGTAGACACTTTAAATCATCATGATCGATATTACGCATCTAAATTTGATTATTAACACCATTTCGTCCTAAATCATCTCTTTTTTAACTATTTAATTAAATAATCTAAATTGTTTAATTAAATTTATTATTTTCTCGTATTAATCAAATAATCAATTTAATTGGATTAATTCATCCCCCTTCATACTAATTTTCATCCCATTTAATTAGATAATGCAAATTATTTAATTAAACTTCCTATGTCTTCCCATTTGATTAAATAACTCTAACTATTTAATTAAAGCTAAATTTTTCCCACATTCCTCTAAAATCTCCTAAATTAGACCTAAGTTAATTAATATTTGATCAATTAACCTTATCTACTTTCTAATCCTCATTAGTCCATTCTCCAACAATTAACTCCATTCAAGTTAATTAAACCCATGGTTTATAAACTCCAACTTGCACAACTAATTAATTTTCTCAAATTAATTAAATGGCTATTTTCCCTCACACTTGCATGCGAATATTCTCATGGAATATTCCTTCTTCGTTTACTCCCTTCATTGACTTTCTCACCCAAGTCTTAATGGCTCTTACATGTAAGCCATCTTGTCTCCCACCCAAACCTTAATGGCTCTTACACAATCCATCTTGTCTCTTACACAAGCCTTTACTTCTCTTACATGAGCCTTTACTTCTTCACCCACAAGGCTTTACTCCTTACATGCTCTCTTCCCAAAATATGCTCACATGTGTGAGCACACATCTCTTCTCACAAGGCTAATCAATCTTCCAATCCTTGATCCATGTCAAAATCCTCTCATCAATTAGCAACCATTGATTGGGAAAATGAATATCAACCCTTGATTCAACCATTTTCCCTATAAATAAAACTCACTCCTATGAGAAAGGGATCAACTTTTGAAAGCAAAGTTACTATGCACAATTCCATATCCATACTTGCTCTCATCCATTTTCACCATTTTAGCTCACATTTTGCATCAATCTTCATCCTTCATCCACAATCTTGAAGCTTGTTTCATCAAAGGGATTGTAAAAGGGCTATTATTTCATATCAATCTAGCACCAATCCCCCTATGGGATGAGCTTTGGGGCATTTAGATATATTTCATTCATGCATTGCTTGTTATTTCATGTTTTGTGTCAATGGTTTCCATGTTTATGCTTCCAAGAATCTCATAGGGATTTTGACTTAACTTAGCTAATGTGACTAATTTCCTTGTGTTTTAATCATGTTTGGCTCAGGTTATAATCACACTCACACCTTGATATCAATTTTTTCATCTACTTCCCACTTTCCTCAACATTTCCATTGTTCATCTTACTTGTTTATAAATTATTTTTGTAAATGTTTTATATTGGGCCTCATAATCAATCCAACCACTCCTAGACCTACCTAAAAGTGACATTAATGTTAAAATAGACTCTTTCAACTATCAGAATGATCTTTCCTACCTAGAAAATCTTGATGATCTTAAAGGCATGAAACCAAGATTAAAAACTAATGGTGGGTGATGGAGACTCTTATGCCACCATGAATGTAGTGGTTATAATTTCATATATAGGTAACCTTGTGCCAATTATAGGCTACCATTCTAGTAAATTTCATAGGATATTTACTTGATCCACACACGAGATTAATGACACCTAATTTTGAGTCAAATTGTCATAAGGTTTTAGTGACTAAACCAAGTGTTATAAACATTACTTATCTTGAGGCTAAGGTTCTATAGACCTTTGTACATATTTTTATTTTTTGTTTCATGTTGTGTCTTCTCTTATAAGTATCATTTTTTGTGTGTGTCTTTGTATAGTCGTGATTCCTATTTGATTATAATGAAACATGTTTGTCCAGTGGTCCCCTTTTGTCAGTATGCTCTCATAGTTTTGGATTTTCACTATGCCTGCAAGAGATACATATCCAAAACTAGAGATAATGTTGTCACCTCATTTTAACTTGTCTTATTTCTCTTTGTTCAGATCCCATTTTATGCAATTAACCTCATTTACCCGCTATTGATAACCAATCTAAGAAACCTCTAGTTAGGTCCCTTATATTGTATGTTGCTTAAGGATAATCAATCAATATGTTTTTGTTCAAAATAATTACAAAAATTGATTAAGAGGTATTCCTATGGTCAATTTATTGTAACATGGCCCTTCCCTAGTTGATATTATAGGCATTTTATGTTTTCAAACTCTTTAGGGACATTAGAACTCATGAATGGTTCCTCAGTTCCTCTAGTTCTCCAAATCCTTGTAAAAGAAAAAAAAAAGTGTTTGTCTTGGGTTTGTTGTCCTTGGGGGTCATATTATTATTCATGGTCAAGTTTCATCATGTTGAAGTTAGTGTTAGTTTTGGAAAAATCTAAGTTTTTTTGTGTGTTTTATGTTTGTGGTGTTTATTTTCTTGTCGAGTTTTAAAATTTTGGAGTTACTTGGCATCTTTGCACCAAGTGTTAAGGTGTGGATTTCCTTTAAAAATTTGAACCTTGTCTCAATAAATATTTTCCCCTTAGTGACAAATTCTAAGACTTAATTCAAAACCCCAAAGTCCTTGGTCCCTCCTAGACCTTGATCCATACTCTCTTCCTTCTCCATATTCTCTTTCCTCTCCAAAATTCTATATTTTTGGTGGTTCTAGAAACCTTTGCACTATGTAAATGGTTCCAAGTTTCTCGAAAAGCTTAAAACCAAAACTTGAGCCCCCAGTTCTATTTTCCTCTAGGATTATGAACCCTAAAGCCTCAAAGCACTAACTCTTAATTATTTCTCCCTTAAAATTCCCAAGTCTCGACATCCATCTCCCCTTCTAACTCTAGGATTTTGGGCTAACTCCTCACCTTTGTGCTTTGTACAAAGTTCCCAAGTTCCTCCACAACCCAAAACCTAGACCCTTTCTAGTTCCCAATCCCAAGTCCTTCCCAACCTTGATTCCCTAAAGTCACTCCCTTCCCTAAACTTTGTATTTTGAAGGGAACCTTGCACCTTTGCACTATATGTAATGTTTCTAGTTTCCCTAAAAACCCTCGAACCCTGACCCTTCATCCTTTTAATCCCTAAGTCCTTGATCCCTTTGGAATTTCAAACCTTGCAAGTCTCCTAAGATTTTGAAAGTTCCTTGCATCTTTACACCTTGTCCCCACTTCCTTCTTACTTCTTTCCATTTCTATTCAATCATTCCTCCTCAAGACTTTGGACTTCTCCTACACCTTGGAACTTACTTGTGGGTTCTGCCAATGCCCAAACTCCCACTACTTTTTAGATTATTGATAAGACCTAATGAATCTTGGCACACTTCTCCCACCTACCCTCCAACAATTACAATACTTTTTATGTACCTGGAGTAAACATTACACAACCCTTAAGGGTTTCTCTTGTTATCTTTATGTGCTAGTCCCTTGCCTTAGCATGCCAAACCATAAATGCCATTATTGATGGATGATTTTAAGATTTAAAAATAATCCTCTCTACTTTTCATGGTATGATTAAATAGGTTTTCACTTGATCTCAAGAGAAAATCATGAAGGATGCTTGAATGTTATAGTTGATTGTAAAAGTCCACATGACGTCTAGAATCTTAAAATTTTGGGCATGCTACATTTTGGGATCTTATGCACTCTTTGCACTTTAGCCTTTTGGGGGTTTCCTATAGTTTTGTACCTCCCACCCTTAGATGTAATTTGCATGGAGGGTTTAAAATCATGAAATTTTATTGTAAAGAGGGTTGATGAAAATATGAAATACTAGGAGCTTGGTAAAGGAAGATGCTTGCACAAAATAGAAGCCTAGGGTTTTTAATTTCTAACATTCAATAAAGGTATTTCGACATTGTAATGATCTAGGTTTATCCCAAATTTGTAATGAATTCATTGTAGTATATTAAGAATGAGTTTAAAGCATGGAATTTCCCTCGATTGAGTGTGTCCATGCACATTGTGTTAATTTTTGGATGTATCTTTGATTAGTTGGCCAAAAAAAATGACTCTAAAATCCTTACAAAGCTTTTGTAAGGCATATTTTCAAGATAATAAATGAAATGTTAAGGTTTTTCCATGAATTACTAAGTAGAATCCTTTAATATTCCATCATTTCTATTTTTGTAATGTACTTGTAGAACCTAGTTTATGTATGCATTTTAAATGATATGGTCTTCAATGATATCTTTGTTAAGGTGTAACCTTACAATTACAATCATTACATGTTCTATATGAATCTATAACTATGTTTCCCAACTAGATATAGGCACCCATTTGCTAGAGGATCTACCTCCCATCACCTCAACATATCAAAACAAATTAAATCTAAACATCTTTACATTTTTTGTTGTAATATATTTTATTCACTACCACATCTGAATGTGTAGACCAATATTAGGGGCTATTAAACTCATATTTTAGATCATCATTGTGCCTAGTTTATCTATTTTTATTAAGGTGTAATGCCTTGTATGTTCAAATCAAAATATAGATGTAAAGTGACATCTTGAATAGTGGTATATTGTGAATTGTGTATGGTTTTATTAAGATAAAAGTTCAACCCTTGTAAGTCATATTCTTTTGAGCACCTTAGGGAAGGCCCCGCTTGTTCTAGTAGAGTCAGAAGTGAAGGAGGCTTTATCCACCTCAATAATTGGTCTATTGTTACCCAACTTGAGCATAGGTTTGTGATTTTTTTCTTAATTTTTATACCCCTGGCACTTGGAAAATATCTAATCTTAGGGATTTATGACCTACAACGTTGTGCAACAATATATCCCATTGAAACTCTAGAAAGTTAGAAATAGTGTTATTCTTAATGCAAAGGTTATTTATTGTTGTTTCTCTCTTATTGAGAAAGTGTTTGTTTATTTCTTATTTTTAAATCGAGGTATAGGAAGAGAAAGTTATGTTGTAGTTCTAGCACTTATAGGACCCACTCAATCATTGGGGATTGACCCTTACATTATGTGCAAGGTTCTACCTAATGATAATATGCAACATATGTCACCACCAACTCCTTACTAGTGAAGCCACTTCAATAGTAGAAGTTGCTCTCATAGTCAAAGTTGATTTTCACTGCCTCCTTAGCATTGGTGTTGGACTTTGCCTCCTCATGGAAATACTTCTAGCCAAATATAGAGTAATACAAAAGAAACTATCATGAATTCATTTCCATGATGAGGAGTTTTGGTCCCCTTGGTTATGCATGATGATTGAGAGGTCCTTGATCCTCCTTCTAAAGAAACTTCCTATTTGGTGGTTCACTAGTGGTTTCCTAGTGGAAAGATCTCCTCCTCCATTTAATATTGCAATGTGTATTTAATAATTAATTTTTTTATTTTAACTATTTTTAATTTTCGATCTATGTTGATAAATTAATATAAAATACTAATAAAAATATTTAAAGAAATAGAATTGCCAAGAATTTCTTCACTAACCCAAGAGTTCATAATCTAATTTATTATTACCTTCACAAGAGTATAAAAAAATCATTACACAATCATATATCAAATATGATAAAAATAAAATGAGCTAAATTTAAGATACATGGATTTGTTTTTATTTTCCAAAATCTTTGCTTCATTTTGAAAGAGTTTGGAAAGAACTCTAGCCTGGTTTGTTTTAAAACTATGGGGTTTTCAAAAATGTCTAGGATGACCAATTGTTTAGAGGAGGGTCATATGGAAACAACTGAACCTTAGTGCTATGAACACACTGAAGCAATAAAGATAGATGAATCTAAGAATGAGTACCAAATTCATCCACCTGTTTCTCTAATTGAGGCCTTTCTCTTTCATCACACCCTTCACATCCATCACACGCTTCCCCTACACAAAACCAAAAGCACTTGTTTGTTTGTGAATACTCATTGATTAAGAGCGCCTCCAATGGATACTTGAATAGGAACAAATAATGCATGAACATCCAATAATTGGGAATTGTCCAACATGGAGAGAAAGAAGTTAGAGAAGAGAAAGAAGGCACCCAACAAACCAATGATGAGAGTGATGCCCATTACATAAGCATTGCCATAAATTGCTCATTTTTCATGTCAAAATCTAGATTTAATCACATTTGCAAGTGTCCATTAAGGTCCTCTTCGAGATGCCTAAGATTTTGCAATTCCATATTTAGTTGAATTTTAGATTTCTAATGTAGCTCTAAGGGCACTCTCTAGACGACATGTGATAGGTGAAAATTGGCCTTTAGGGCCTAATTCACTTGAAAGTTGCCTCAACACTTAGTCAATCTGTCAAATTTTTTTGATGATAGCCTAGAAAACATGACCACAAAATCACTATAGGTTTTCCATCCTCATCTATCCTAGGTGGAAAAACCCATCTGAACCAACCAAAAGACACATATGGTTTAGCAACCAAAACCCGCAAACTAGTAGCAAGTTGAAATCTCACAAAATAATCTTCAAAGAAATGAGGTTCAAATGCATTGCAAAAATTTGTTATCCATTCGACTTACATGGAAAAATCCATCTAAATAGGTCAAGTGATCTTAAAATGGAAGTTCACATTGACCAACCCACAAAACTTTGATGATATGAACAACATAAGAAGATAGACCTCATTCACTTGCAACACCTTTTAAGTTAGTCTATTTTTGGAAAGACTTTGCGAGAAAATTCCCTTCATCAACCCTATGTGGAAAATCCAAGTGCACCTGAACTTATTTGATCTGGTTTAGATCAAAAAGTCTACAAGGGAAGATGGACCCATCTAACCCATATTTCGGGAAAAGGCATGTGAACTAGATAAAATATTAAAGGTGAAATTCTAATGACCCCAAAGAGTTTGCAAAACCAACACTTAGCAAATGTTTCATCATTTAAACCTTGGTGTGGAAAAAACCTACTATATTGGACATGATAGAAAAAATCGTTTGAATTGCACTTGTGAGGAAGATGATTCCATCCAAACAGAAAATAAAAACCTACATGGGCATAAATTCTACCCCATAGTGAGTTTCATAAAACTTTAGAAGGCAACTATACCTAATTTCTTATTATCTACCCATTGGTGTAAAGAAAACCAACCCTCTCAAATGTATCCAATTAGTTATAATTTTGGGAAATGAAATGGGGGCATGAAAACTTGCAAGGACTAGCACGCCCAAAATATTATTGTAAAGAGGATTGATGAAAAGAGGAAACACCAAGAGATTGACAAAGGAATAAACTTGCACACAAAAGCCTAGGGTTTTAAGTTTCTAGTATTGGATAAAGGTATTTGGGCATTGTAATGATCTAAGTTCATCCCAAGTTTGTAATGAATTCATTGTAATCTCCAAAAACTGAGTTTAAAGCATGCAATTGACCTTGATTGAGTGGCTCCATGCACATTATGTTAATTTTTAGATGTATCTTTGATTAGTTGGCCAACCAAATAACTAGAAAATCCTTGAAAATCTTTTGCAAGGTATCTTTTTGAGATAATAAATGAAATGTTCAAGTTTGTCCATGGATTACTAAGTATACTCCTTTAATATTTTGCAATTTCTATTATTATTTTCAATGTATGTGTAGAACCTAGTTTATGTATGCATTTGAAATGATATGGTCTTAAGTGACATCTTCAGTAAGGTGACATATTACAATTATAATCATTACATGTTTTGTGAATTTGTAATTTTGTCACCCAACTGGATATAGTTACCCATTTGCCAAAAGCTCTAACTCCCATCACCTTAGCACATCAAAACAAATTAAATGTAAACATCTTTTCAATTTGTGTTGCAATATGTTTCGTTCATTGCCACATCTAAATGTGTATACCAACATTAGGGCTATTAAAAATCACATTTTTAGACCATATGTGTGGTAGCTTATCTATTTTTACTAAGGTGTAATATCTCATGTGTTCAAATCCATGTACATAGATACAAAATGACAACTTGAATTGGGGTATACTATATATCAAATATGTTTTTGTTAAGGTAAAAGTGCATCCCTTGTTAGCCATATTCTTTTCAATTCCTTAAGGAAGCCCCCCACTTGATCTACTAAAGCTAGAAGTTAAGGAGGTTTGACCCACCTCGGTAATTAGGTTGTTGTTGCCTAACCCAAGCATAGGTTTGTGATTTTCTTCCTATCTTTGACGCCCCTAGCATTTGAGAAAAGATCTAACCTTAGGGATTTAGGACCTACAATTTTGTGCACCAACATATCCCATTTCAACTCTAGAAAGTTAGAAATAGTGTTATTTTTTATGCAAATACTATTGATTGTTGTTTCTCTCTTATTGAGAATGTGTGCTTACTTCTTATTGTCAAATTAGGTATTGGCAAAAAATGTTATGTTGTAGTTCTAGCACTTATAAAACCCACTTAATCATTGGGGTATTGTTGCTTGCACTATGAGCAATGTCCTACCTAATGATAACATGCAACATATGTCATCACCAACTCCATAATAATGAAGCCACTTTCATAGAAGCCGCTCTTATAGTCAAAGTCGATTCTCACTATGTCCTTAGCATTGGGATTGGACTTTGTCTCCCATGACAAGACTTCTAAACAAATGTAGAATAGTGTGAAAGCAACTATCATGAATTCATTGCCATGATGGGGAATTTTGGTCCCCTTGCCTATTCATGACTAGCGAGATAGTTCCCTAGTCCTCTTTCTAAGGAGCCTTACTAATTAGTGGTTCCAAATGGAAATATTTCCTCCTCCTCCTCTATTTAGTATTGCAACGTATATTTAATAATTGAATTTCCTATTTCAACCATTTTTAATTCAATAATATAATACTGATACAAATGTTTTAAAAAATTAAATTACAAATAATTTCTTCACTAACTCAAGAGTTCAGAATCCAATTTATTATTACCTTTACAGAGTATATACAAGTCGTACACAATCATATATCAAATATGATAAAAATAAAATGAGCTAAATTTGAGATGCATGGATTTGTTTTCGTTTTCCAAAATCTTCGCTTCGTTTTCAAAGAGTTTGAAAAAGACCACTACCTAGTTTGTTTAAAACTGTGGGGTTTTCGAAAATGTCTAGTATGACCAGTCGTTTAGAGGAGGGTCCTATGGGAACACCTGAACCTGAGCGCTACAAACGACAGGAAGCGATAAAGACAGATGAATCCGAACACGACCACCAAATTCGTCCACCTGTTGCTCTGGCTGAGGCCCTGCTCTTTCATCACACCCTTCACATCCATCACGCATTTCCCCCAGAAATAACCCAAGCACTTGTCTGGCTCCGAATACTCGTTGATTAAGAGCGCCTCCAGCGGATACTTGAACAGGCTCAGATAATGCATGAACATCCAGTACTTTGGCATGTCCGACTTGGAGAGAAAGAAGCCGGAGAAGAGAAAGAAGGCGCCCAACAAACCAGTAATGAGAGTAGTGCCCATTATATAGTTGGGCACCACGGCGCTCAGCACTGCCACCAGAGAATTTGCCCCGTAAATGGCCAGCCAGATCACCAGAACAAAGTAGAAAAACGCAGAAGCACTGGGATTCAGACCCGCCAAGAAATAAACAGGAAGGGAAAACAAAAAGGCCATGATTAACATGAAGGGCAGAAAAACCAGAGCATTGGCAATCACATAGGAGGAAACCCTGTACGCCCCGCCGTAGGTTTCCCTCATCAAAATCTCCCGCTCCTGCACAAATATCGGGAGCCCTTCGCTCGCAGACGACATTAGGAAGGTCAGGCTGAATGCAAACAGACCGAGCCGTTCTTCCGCGCTTTCGGATTTGTAAAAAATGGACCCCAAGCAGAGCCCGGCGACCGCCGCCTGTGCCGTCCTCGCTACAAACAGCTGCTTGCTTCTCAGGACATTGAGAAAAAATCTGTGCGAAAGCACGACGATTTCATGCGCTCTGGAGGTCGCAAATCTGGGCGGATCGTAGACATTTAGGGCACCGGTTTCCGTTAGGTTTACGATCCTGAACAAATCGTAGAGGGTTACCTTCACCCGGCCCTGGTGTTGTTCCTTATTCCATTGCAGGGACCCGATGGCGTCCATGGCGTACTCGAGAATGTTAACGTGCGGCAGAACGCGGTAGCCTGCGGAGAGAATGTTGGAGTGAAGCGCCTGCAGAGACCCATGGTGGATGGCCGAGCCATGAGAGAGCAAAAGAATGGAGTCGAAAAGCTCCAGGATTCGAAACCCTGGCTGGTGAATGCTCAGAATGACCGTCCTCCCGTGGAGCTCCGCCATGGATTTCAAAATCTTTATGATGTGCAGAGCAGAGGAGCTGTCCAGACCAGACGTGGGCTCGTCGAGGATCAAAACCGGCGGGTCGTGAACAACATCGACGCCGATGGAGACCCGGCGCCTTTCCCCGCCGGAGATTCCTCTCACCCGGTCGTTTCCGATACTGGAATTTGTTACATGGCTGAGGCCGAGGTCCTTTATTAGGGCCGCCACTCTGGATCTCTTGTCCGCCTGGGAACATAACCTTAGCCTGGCGCTGAACATCAGAGTCTCCTCAACTGTCAAGAAAGGAAACAGAGCGTCGTTCTGCGTCACGTAGCCCGAGATTCTTCTGAGCTGCTTCGCGTCGGCGGGCATGTCGTTGATCAATATGCTCTCCGATGTGGGGGACCTCGCTCTGCCCGCCAGGAGCTGCAGCAGAGTCGATTTTCCTGCTCCACTCGGCCCTGCTATGGCCAGGATCTCCCATGGCTTTGCCTTGCAATTTACATTGTTTAAAATAGTCCTACTGCTTGTACTCGTGCTTTCCTCCCCTTTGCTCCAAAACCAGGCCTTGCTGCTCTCCGCTATGTTGTAGGAAAGATTTTTGGCCTCTATCTTGTACGTCCTCTGATACACCTCGCTGAACTCCAAGCTGAGCTTCGAGGCCGAACATCCTTGTGCCGCTACTGTCACTTCCTTCTCATCAATATAGCAGCTTCTCATCTCCATCACCGCTAACCCAGAGTCTACACAGATGACTGGCTTCTGCTTGAGATTTCACACGTATGTCAATGTTGGCAAGCACTCTAAATTGTAATGCTGCATGGGAAGTAAAAAAATGATGCAACTCTCACCGCTTTTAAAAGACAAGTTCTCGCCAACTGCTATATTTTTGAAATAGAGTGTCAGATGAGATGAGACGATCCCCGAAACACTGGCACTGATTGTGACGCGGAGTTCACGGGCAGTTACACTACTCGGGTGTCGGGTTGAATCCTTAAATGGAATTATTCCAATGCCCGACAGACCGTCTTTGGGCCAAGTTCGATTCAGTGTCCTACATACGAAGTAACAACTCTATTCCCTCGGTAGGAAACTTTTTCTATCATTTTATTATATAATTTATTTATTTAGATTTTTAGATTTATTAATTTGGATTAGATTTGTTGGTATGAAATTGATCCATCAGTCCGTCTTTATATTTTTTAATCATGGTAATGTTGAAGATCATATGTTTATGTTCAATTATCTTCCATGTAATAAATCTAATTCTAAAGTGGCAAACTTTTTTATTATTTTATTATATTTCTTTATTTAGGGGAGAGGGCCCAGTAGTCGTGCGGGGTCCAATAGTCGTGCACCCAATCGTAATTATAGTACCCAATAGTCGTTTATATAATGTCCAATAGTTGTGATTTGACTACCCATAATTAAACAAAATGTATGCTTTTGATCTAAAAAGCAACCAATCATGTGATACCACATCAGCGCTCAACTACTCATGTTGTAATGCACAAGAATTGGTCTCACTATTTTTTGGGGCCTTTTTGGACACCTTGACAAAAACACATGCTGATGTGGCATCATATTTGATGATGTGGCCCTGAAACCTTAGTTATAAGCAGAGAACTTGCCAAGTAAGCTGCTGTAAAAAAATAAGAGTGATTTGAAATTTCGACGTAGGATAATTAGAAGCGCGAAGTTAGGGTGCACGACTATTGGGCCCTCTCCCCTATTTAGATATTTAGATTTTTTTATTCATGTAATTTATTAATATGAATATAGATTTTCATTTTCAAAATTTGTATTTCAAATTAAATATTTATTAATTTATTTTTACTAATCATTGTAAATTAATTTTACATATATTTGAGTTAATTTATTTTACTAATCATTGTAAATAATTTTACATATCTTTGAAATATTTTGCATCTATCAATTGTAGAGATATGGTACAAAAATATTGCAAGATCATTTGAGCATCCACATCCATTAAAACATGAGCAAATCCACTTGTTTGCTCAATCAAAATTCTTACATAATTTAGAGTTTGATTTCAATTATTATGTTTTGATTTCAATTATATTACTACTCTAAATTCTCGTTAATAGTAGACACCACTTCACTTTAGACTTAAGTACATGGAGCTAAAACACATCTACTACAATCATCAATTCCTTGTGAACACACTCTTGCAAGTCTACATTCAATTCCATATGCATGTAAGTAAATTTTATAGACACAAAAATCAAGTCCATAGATGCAAATCTAAACCAAAACCAACTTCAATTAGTTTTACAAATTTTAAAGTTTTCATCTAGACAAAGACTCTAAGTTTCAATGTTATAGTGTATCACTTCATGCCATCTTGAAAAATATATTCCTCCATCAAATTTATTGTTCTATTTTCAACTCTAAATTCTAGACTTTTATTTCTATTTAATTATTTGTCTTAAATAAATTGTAATGAACATGCATTTTCATTACAACTATAAATAAATTCAATTTTTTTAATGCTTACCAAATGAATTGTGAATTTTTTAATGAATGACAAAAATTATAAAATATTTATTTATTTTTAAAGATTTCTTGTTCTAATCATAAGCCATTCTAACATGTGAAAGGTAATGTCAAACACATTAATGTAATTGATGAGTAAGTGGATGAACATCAAATTTATCTTCTTAAGAGAGTTGTGAGCTCTCAACCCTATCCAAAAGTAATGCCAAGCAAGGGATATATATTCTATGTGAATATATACATAAATATAATATTTTGTACTTGAAGTAGACACATAATGATTAATTGGAAGCGATATATCGACCATAAAATTTGAATTTGAAAAATAAATGTTTTGGACTTATTTCTACAAATCATCTATTTGACTTAAATCATTTGGTACAAATAAAACTACTCCCTAAAAATAAGTACAAATAAAATTCAAATTATATCCCACTTTTAATATATTACTTATATACCCTTATTCCCACAGTAAAAGAAAAAGATAATGGGTCTGTAAGAAACACTTTGGACGAATCAGTGCGTGACAAGTGGCAGGGTGACATGGTGGATAATTTTTTTTGTTTTTTGATCCACATGACACTCCACATAAACCTCCAAAATTAAGATACCCCACTATGAACCCCTGCCCTCTCCCGTACCTAATTTTTAAGGGTCCACTGAAAATTTCACGCAGTCATTTTCCATTCCATTTTAGAGTTTGAAAAGCTTAAATACGGTTCTACGGCCATCAAATTAATGCCTGGAAAGTTATTCCAGAGTTCGGCCAGTAGCAACACAGTTGTGCATTTCTCGTTTGGTTGATACCTTCATCTTGTTTTGAATGTGGAGATCACATGACGCGTAAGACAAAGCAGTACACAAAGGACGGAACGTTTGGTAAAACACCGCATATAGTCGCGTGTGTACAGACTGCTCGTGTCACGGGTCTACTGTAGAAATCTGTTAACCAATCAAATGTTGGCAACTTCTTATGAGCATATTTTTCCCGTACTCCAAGCCAAACATGTGACTGGCAATGCTTTAGCGGTGGGACCCACATATCTTTTTGTTTTGTGGTATACATTGTCTCATGTTTTTTGTGGCCACAATTAATTGTGCTTTCTTAGCCACAACTAAGCCTACTCACTGGTTTATTACATTAAAATAATTATTACGCGGGCCCCTCCAGCTGGTGGTCACATGCTTATTACAAAAGCCGAGAAATTGGTGGGGCCGTAGGATCATGTGCCCGCTAATTCTTGCCTTGCATGTCGGGCTTTCCCACCTTCACACTTCACTATCACTTGCTCTAATAATTGTCTGCGCACCAGTGATATTTGTTGAATTGTAATTAAAATTGATTAATAAAAGGTCTAGTAATTAAATATTCATTTCATCATAAATTGACAAGTTCATCTATAACCACCAAGTATTTAATCTATCTTATATCTTACAATATATTTTTTAATAATATAATGAACACAAAACGACATAATGTATAGGGAGAAATTTTCCAAGCCATCAAACCCCACTAATGTACTATCAATCTTAACCATAGAAAACATGGTATTAATTATCCAATAGTTAGTTGTTTGTCCTTCTTTAACGTGTATTCATATAGAAAAGATAGGGTACTATTAAAAACAAGGATGTGAAGGAGAAATTTGGATTGAAATTTTAAAATTTTATAGTTAATTATTAAAAATTACAAGAAATATTTAAAATTAAATAGATAAAATAAAATTTAAATTTTCTTAAAGAGAATCTTGATTCCCATGGCACTATTTTGCATGGAGTGTGTGTTGACCTATATGACCTTATTGAGATTCTCTTTTCTACCAATCAACTACTTTTCCAAGGTTATCTATTATGGTGATCATTTTTATATTTCTCCCACTCAACTAACGATTCACACTATTATGTTTTAATTCACTAAAATCTTGATTCAACTTATCAATTTTAGGGAGTGCATACCAACTCTAAAAATACATAGTTTCATCCCCCTTTATTGAGGATTAATTTGTCATCAACCTTGTAAATCTTATGTATTTAATTACTCAACATTATTTGAAAATTATTCTAAGGGATGAGGGATTCACCATCAACAATGATTATGTTTTACCATTAGGATTTTATTGGTACAATAATTGATTTTTACCAAGTTGAAGAAAGTTTTTGAATGGACAATGTTCATTTGTATGAGAATAAAAAATCATCTTTCTAAAACATCATTTGAAGAATACTTATTTTGAAAGAAATAATCAATGGTGGTATCCTCTAATGGTTCTTGTAGACTAAGACTTTGATCAATTGGTAAAATAGGAAATGATTCCTCAATACCACTATCAACCCGCAATGGATCATTTGTTTCCAACAAAGGTTTTGTTAGAGGATACAATGTCAATTTTTTCTTTTGATCCCCAATAGAAACAACCATATTACCTAAACAACAATTTATGAAGGAATCCATAGTGGCCAACCAAGATCATCCCAAGATTAGAGGATACCCCTCTAGTGTTATTTTAAGCTAGAAAACTATAAAGGCAATTGGATACTCTTATGAACCAATAAATAGAATGGCATATTCAATCATACCTTCAGGTTTTACTCAATAATGATTACCATCTAAAGAACTGTAGGTGTACGCCTAAGTCCTTGAAGACATAAATTTTCTTTAGTTTCAATATTCATAACATTTATAACACCCAAATCAAAAGTGTATTTGAAATAAAAATTTGTCTGATACACACCTGAGTCATTAGACTTCTAAGATTAGAATACTTGGGAATTGAAATATTTCTCGACATAAGATATGCAAGTTACTAATGACTTTTGAACATTCTTTGGATATTGTGTTGTTTTTGTGTTTCTGTATACATATTTCACAAACTATTTTAGTATAAATAGGAATATTCTTAATAGCTTGCAAAAGAGGGATTTTTCTCAATTCATTAACAAGATCAAATTAAGAATTAGATAGATCCTTTTGAGAAGGTTGGGAATGAAATTATTCTGGAAACAAAGGTGGTGTTATTTGTGCCAATATTTTATTAAGAGCAGGGTGAGTTTCTTTGAGGTCCTCCTATGGAGGTTTAGGTTCTTGGAGGGTTTTTACTAGCCTAAGTTGTAGCTCATTAATATGTAATGCATTGATAGGATAAGTTAGAAATTTATTCATGTAATTATTATAGGTAGGTTGGACCACCTTATTATTATTTGGATTTGGTGTGGGTTGTGCAAGCATTGGAGTAGCCCTTAGTGGTTGAGATGAATTTGGTGGTTGATTATCAGATGATGATGGTATAGGTGGTTAAATTTGTTGTTTTGGTTTTTGATATGGAGTAATGGTAGTTGGTTTAGGATATGGTGGATATTGAAAAAACTAAGGTGATGTTTCCCTCCATGACTATTGTCATGGTTGTGAAGTGAGCTAATGTTGTGAGTATTGATTTGGCCACTAAGAATAGGACAGGGGTTGTTTCCAACCTCCATACCATCCTACTGGGATAGAATATGGAAAAGAAGTAGGTTATCCACTAGGTCTCATAGAATAGTACTAAGGTGCATTAAAATCATTGATCATACCTAGTGCAATAGTTTGTTGTTTCCAAGGTCTTTTTTGAGCCTCGTAATAAATAGGTTCTTTAGTATACTCCATGTCTATTGTATCTACAAATAATGGTCACAAGGGGGTGCTTCTACTAGCATCCTCTAGAGCTGAAATATTTGTTCTATTATAAGGACATTATTCACTGATATGTCTCTTATGACAAGTAGGAGAGAAAATTGCAAGTGCTTTCTTAGCTTCTTCCTATCTCTTATGTGTACAAAAAATATTTATTTTTTTCCATATGACTCAAGAGATTAGTTTTCAAATCATCAAGTAACATACCTAACTCTAACTTGATAATAATCGATGTGTCACCTTGAGAAACTTGTCTAGTAGAATAACTTCTTATCTAGATTGTTGAGATCTTGACTAGTTCCTTCAAATTTTATAAATTTCATCAAACGTTAGTTTAAAAAATCTCCACCACATACAAGATTTGAATCCTCAATACATTCATCATGAATTACTCTTAGAAAAATTATTTTAATAGCCCCATCTAATAATCTTGTTTGTTGTGTCCTCTAAAGACTAAATATGAATCATTTGAGAAAATATTATAATGTTTCATCTTCTCATTGTGACATCCTAAAACTTTCATCTCAAACTTATTTTGTCTTAGAATAATCCTAATACTTCTTCAAAAATATTTCTTTCATACTATCCCATGTATAAATTGTGTGTCACTCAAGTCCCATGAGCCATCGTAATGCAACATCTTTAATGCGGATGGAAATAATTTAAGATTTGAAGTATCACTTTGGTAATCATAGTTGTGACACAACACATCAAATTCAAATAAGAACATATTGGGATCTTCAACAAAGACCTAAAGAAAATTTCAAATCATAATTAGAGATATTTTTCATGGGTGCTTCTTCTTCAGGATAGACAATGGGAAATTCAAATGTTATAAGGTTATTATTGGCCAAGGCTCATTCAACTCCATGATTATTCCCTTGTGCATCAGTTATGTTTACAAATACTCACTATGTACAATGAATAACTTAAAATATGAGGGATGTGACTTATATTGTCTCTTAAATTCTTGTGTATCACCACATCTCAAGTCATATGATACCCTAAATTATTTTGTAATATCAATTGGATGAAGAGTTTTCTTTAGCAATGTTAGTGATAATTCAAGTTGTTTTGAACTTTCCAATGAAATGCTTGGTGGTGATTCGAGATCTGATTATGTTTGTTCACTTACATATTATATAGTGTTTGACTCAATTACACATTTTTTACTCAACTATACTCTTTTTCACTTGTTTGTCCAAATTTTGTGGCTTAATCTCTCATGTGGTATTATTATGGTTTGATGAGTGACTCATAATAGTTTGCCTAAAAAGTATACATTTTATCATTTCTAGTTCAATCAATGCATCTATATGATTTAAAACAATGTAAATCAAAGATAATTTCCTCTTCTTTACCTTTATATTAGGAGTATGTGTGTGTTGTGATGTGTTCCCTCGTGCTTGTATTATGTGTTCCTTGATAACCCTTGTCACCCTTGTTGGTGCTTGGATACAAAGTGATTATGTGTCGTAAAACTTCCTCTATTTGTTCTATTATTCTTCCTCTATTATGTGCTTTCATTTTCATCAAATTAGGGATGATGCAAAGCGTTGGGGGCATTTAAGCTTCCCTTCCATGTGGACCCAATTTTTTATTTTTACTTTGTCTTCTCGTGCATTCTTCACATGGTCTGATATAGTAGGGAGTTGATGACAGTTCATTTATATACTATTACCATGCTTATATATATATTCATGAGCAACTCTAACTCTGAAATATCATATCACCCCTGTGTCTCTTCTTTGTGCTATTTCTCTTTCGCTCTTTTATCTTTCTTTCTTCTTTGCTTGAGTTGTCCCTCATATGTGTGACAACATTTCTTTCACAATGCTTCGATTTTTAGAAAATGCATTCATTTCCAATGAATCTTTTCTTGAAAATCTTTATAAGCTTTTCCAAATATCACATTCTCAACTTGCCCCCCTAATGGAACGTGTTTCCTTCATCATGGGTTTGCAAAGAAAGAACTTGATAACTTTACTCTAAGGTGGGAGCAACCTTTTCCTTCAGGAGAAGCCTCGACCTTCCCCTCGTAAGGGGGCATCTTCTTCCTTTCAAATTCCTTGATGAAGTGAACATCTTTCAAAAGGATTCCTAGATGATGAACTTATTTGAGAAAAAATGTCTCTTTTACACTTTCAAACAACACGTCCCTTGAGTAGACCCCTTTTCCTTTGAAGGGTTCCTGAGGGACCCCTTTTAATCCTTTCAATTCATTGACTATCAACATGACTGTTTGCTTGTTTGCCTATGTGGTTGGTTTGTTTTTTGACATGTTTTATCTATGGATTAATATGTTTCTTTTTAGGTGCGCCTGTGAAGCCGCTCTCCAGTCTGATTATGCAAAGTCCCCTCTCACTGGGCTTCCTTCAATTTCATGAGAGAGAACTTGGGGGTTTCCTTTTTGCAAGTCTTCGAGCCTATAAGGCACTTACTTCACTGGGCTTCCTTCACGAGAGAGAACTTGGGGGTTTCCTTCTTGCAGGTTTGTAGGCCTATGAGGCGCTTTATCCTGCAAGATTTATCCATCATTGGTCTGAGGTCCTTCGGTGTACTTTATACAACTTCATAGTTCTATGGAGCTATGGAGTCATTATGTTCAAAACTCCCCAGAGAGAGTACCTGTGGAGTCCTTTCCTGCCCCGTGCTTTTGAGTTCGCTAGATTGTGGTCTGCTTCCTCAATGGTTCAGGTATACATTTCTAACCCTACTAACTCTTTGATCTACTTTACCGAACACTCATCGATATTTGTGCCAGTTAAAGTGGGGGAAAATGTATAGGAGTGAAAATTGCACCCCTTGATAAAATTCCCCTTTCACATACCCTCACCTTAGAAAATCAAATCCAAAGGCAAAATTCCACATCGCCCACGTACCTTCCATCCACCTGGCATTTTTCCTATGTGCCAATGAGAGAATCTTTTTTGAGGACGAACGTGCGACGTATAGACGTCTACGTGACGCACTACCATTCCTGACAGATTCCTGCGTCTAAAGTTGGTAGAGGTGTTACACAACCGATTGGGACTAAATTGTAACATCCCTCTTCAACCAACTAACTCGAAAACACCTTATTCCTTCTCATCCCACCTTCAAAAACATTCATTCTCACTTCATTTCACTCTCTAGCAATTCTCTAGCAATCCTCTAGCAATCCTCTAGTAATTCTCAAGAGATTCACATTCAATCTCTCAAGCAAATTATCATTCTCAAGCAACATTTCAGCACTTCATTATGAGCATTGCAGTAGCATTAACACTCCATCAACTCCACATTGCAAGTGTGAGGCAACCATATAAGTGTGGGCTTGGAGTCTCGCAAGACCTCCCTTCATCACTGCTATGGTTGTGGTGACTTTGCCAAGTCCATACCTTGCTTTCTCATTCCATTGGCTAGTGAGGTTTTGGGTGGAGGTGGTAACGCTTCACTCCTCTCCTTTTTGATTTGATAGAGTAGCATAATATTGTTTTGTAGTGTTCATTGCAATCTTTCTTTCTACTTTCTTTATCACATATTCTACTATGTTGCTTTATGGCTATCCATGGAGGTGGAAACACCAAAATAGGGGTCTGACTGAGGTATGCCCCTATACAGCTCCAACAATTTTCCCTCTTTCTTGTGTGTAGGTGAACGTGTGTGTGGAGCTAGCTAACAAATAGCTACTTTTGTGAGATCATCTTCATCACCCTAACTTTTATCTACTTTATTTATCATCCTCGTCTCTATTTCTCATACTTCATTATTATGTTTACCTCATTAAAATCAACTAGCTAGGCCATCAATAAGTTTTTAGGTAATTTTTATTGTACTTCATATTTTTTGGCCGTACAAACACGAGCGTGCCATGTTTTCGTCCCAGAATCGCAATGTCATCCTTAGACATAGAGTTTGTCTGAGGTGCAGTACTGACTCCAAAAGCTATCTCTCCTAGCTTAAACTTGAACTTCGGATCTATAGAGTGACAAAAGTACTACATAGTGCTCTTCATTCTCAGTCCTCACCCCAAAACATCCCTTTAGAGTGAGGTAAGTTAGGGCAGCCCTTCGCTCTCGGTTCTTGTGACCTGGAGCCTTGACGTGGTTGGTCCCCCTCTCTTACAAAAATGAACTATGATAATATTGTCTATTAAATAAATATTTAGTGTGGTACATCTAGGAGGTTTTTTTAGACACATTAGATATTTATTTGGGGCCACTTGTAGATTTGTATGTAACATTGGGTTAGTTATTTTATGTTTGGAAAACAAAATAATTAATTGGAAAAAGTATTTAATATCAAAAATTAAATGAGGGGTCAGTTTTGTATACTCATAGTTTTGAGGCACATGACCTTTTATATTACCACTCAATTATATTTGGGTGAGATTGAGTCTATAAAAGAAATCACATGTTTAGTGGTCAAGTTTGGATGGGTTAGTGAGTTGTCACTGTATTGAGTCCTTCTTGGGAGTGCATATATGAAGTGTGGTACGGGATTTATAGATTAATTCTTGGACACATAAAGGATGCTTTGGAGAGGCTTGATGTTTCAGAAATGTTCATGGACAATTTGCAATGCGTGTAATGTTTTATTATTGAATAATACATGGAGTGTGGATAATTTTGGAGGTTGGATTTTTCCCTCTTGAGGGTTTTCCCAAGGTATATCATGTGTTATATTTTGGCTTGTCTATTTGATCTTCACGTATGGTTATTATGTAAGCTTGCATGCATGATTTTCTCTCATGGGGTTATGTAGGAAGTGAATCAAACATTCTAGGTATCATGCATTATTTTCTAACAAGTGGTATATGTTGTCAAATGAAATCACATCCTAGTGAATGTGCTGTTTAGAACTCCAATGACACAATGGAACCAACCTAAAGGTGCGGGACCTTGAAAATAACGTCAAATCTCCAAAGAAGGTCAGTTTATTTTGTAAACTAGATGCAACAATATTGATCCAACCCAACATTGGATAAATCTACACTAATCCTAATCTATCAACTTGCAAAAGGAAAAGGGAGAAGAGATTGTTTAAATGTGAAAAGATGGTGATACACCAAGATTAAAGATGTTTCTTCTTTCCTATGATTGCATAAAGATTCAACATAATCAATGAAGAAGTTTACACAATTCCTTGTTTCATCAATTTTACAAGCAAGCATGAAGGATGAGGTATGAAAGATCAAAAAATAGAGATTACCCACAATCAACACTTACAACTAATTAGCACAATAATATAGCCTAGAAAGATGATAAGAGTTTATGAATGTATAAAGGGATCAAACATTACAAAGGATACAACATAAGAAGAAGAGGCAAATAATATTTTTAATAACATAAAGGCATAAAATCCAATCCTATAGTTGTAGAATTCAAATGTTGAATAAGTCTACTAGAGAAAATATAGGGAAGAACCCTTCTAATGAGCATAAAATATTTATCTAAAGGTTGTAAGAGAGACACAATGAAATGACTAAGCCGAAAAACCTAGTGAAAACCTTGCAAATCATGTACAAACATGTATACCTCAAATCTCGAGCTGAAATCCTATAAAAAGGGCTTGACATCCATGTCATGCCTCCACATTAATGCATCCATGGATAAAGAGTAGAAACCCCACAAAATTCACTACAAAATCATGGCTAGGGTCGACCCTCTAACAAAAAGTAGTATGCAAATAATAAATGAAGCATGGGCATTGTTTTTCCACTTGGAGTTGGTAAAAAATATATTTAAAATATTTCCTATAGCTCCACAAATTAGATCTGGTCATTGGGGAAGCTTTTACAACATTAATGGTGATTTCTAGGTTAAAATGTGAAAATCCATTGAGCGATGAGAGTTAGGAAAGAGGAAGGAAATTAGGCATTTGGAATTTTGTCCAAATGTCCCTTAGGGACTTGAAGTTTCGGCATGACCAAAATTTCCTTGAGGAAAAAAAGTCTTGATGCGACATAAAGGGAGTGTAGACACTTAAAAATGACCTAAGCCTGCAAGCTTTATTTTACCACTTTCGTCCTAGTATAATTATGACATTTAATTATGTCCTTGGTCCACATTCAACTATTAATTAAATAATTCATTATTATTTAATTAATTCATGTCTTTTGTATTCTTCATGATTATTAAATAAATAAATTTTATTTATTTATTCAATACGTCACTAAGGGTCTATTATCTTCTCACAATTAAATAAATTTCTTAATTTATTTAATTACCTTTATTCATTTATGTCTTCTCAATTATTAAATAAATGAATTTTATTTATTTATTTAGTATGTCACTAATTTTCATAATTAAATGAATTTATTAATTTATTTAATTATCGGTCATAATCCTCTAAATTAAATAATTATCTTTAATTATTTAATTACCTAATTTAACATTTCTCTCATTTTAAATAAATTAATGATCTCACTTTATTAACTGTCACTTCATTTTAGTAAATAGTTTGAAAAATGATTATTTACTGTCACACAAAATCCATATTTTGAATTTAATTTAATTCAAAATGGTAATCTTCTTCCAAAAATCAAGTAATTGAGCAAATTCTTGATTTTCCAAATTTGCTTTTTAGTTCAACCTTTATCCTCTTGATTTTTTGAATCTTACAAATCAAGCAGTCTTTATATTCCTAATTTTCGAAATCTTTATCTTTTTGACTAATTATCACATTTATTCTCGACCGCTGATTTGATTTTCTCAAATGACATCTTGGCCAATCATTTAAAATTTTTTCCCTAACCCTAATTAGGGATTGTCACATAAAATCTCTTCCACTGATTTTAGGCTTTGTCAGCTTTCAATCTCGTCTGTCCATCCAAAATTGCATTTTCTATAAAATGTCAATTTTGCTCATATTTTAGACCACTTCATTATTATAGACATTCATGCTTAGAATTTACTTTGCTTTTAGCTTATTTGATTTGATTACTTGTCATAGTCATTTGTCATTTGTCATTTGTCATAGTCTTTATTTTGTCATTCAAATCCTTCAAAACTTGCATAGGGCTTTGTCATAGTTAATTTCTCACACACATACAAATCTGAGGGCAATAATCATACGATCGCTGCAAGCTAGAAGGTGCTACGAAGGTGAATTATGGAAGCTTCGAGGAATAACTGGTATAATCCTTCTTGTTTAAGCTTTCTTTGTATTTCATAGCTTCTTTAGGTTTTATGTTATAATTTAACCATCTAACTTATCTGAAAAATACCCATTGATACATTGGTTAACCCGACACATTTTATTTTTTTCTATTTTTCATACAGTTTTCGGTTTTCTTTTTCTTTTTTTTGCTGGTACAAGTACGAAATGATGCATTTTCTATTTTTCGAGCTACATCTGCTATGTCGCGACACATTCAACCGACTAAACAGCGCATTCGATTTGATGAACTGCAATCGAAGTCAGGAAAGCCACATTTGACATACAGAGCCGCATTTGAAGATTAAATCGACACATTTTCTTGTTAAACCAGAATGTGGGACTACAACGTAATCGCTTTGATGTGATGCATTTTCCTGGTAAAATTTCTTTTCAAATTTTGCATTCGGGTTTTCTTTTTGTTTTCTATTCTTGGTTGTTTTACATTTTGGTTTTCTTTTGCATTCTACTACCAAGGATTTTTTTTCGTGTTACTAATCTTTGTTTGCAACGTGTGGCGGTTACATTTCGTGGGTCCAAGACTAGTTGATAAAACTACTAATTGTGGTTTTGCAGGTTCGAGTGTCCAAGATTCATTCCAAAAACATTGTGCTTGTTCTTTTTAGAATAGAAAACATTTCTTTTGGTGCATTTAAAATAAACTTGTTTTTAATTCTTTCTGATTGTGTTTGAAAGTGGTAGGTGAATATGCTCTCACCCTATGCAAACTAGGTGATTAGAAAGTCAGAACCACTTTGTCCCTGTGTAACCTTGATGCAATAACTGAAGTATCCTCTCCCCTTGCACAGTCATGCGATCCTGGGTGTAAGAGAAATGATTATTGCCTCTAGAAATCGGGTCTGCCAGGGGATTTCATCACCTCTAGGCAACTCAAACTGGAAAGGGAGCTAAAGCCAAGCTACCTCTGACTAGTATATAAATGTGAACCTTAAGGGAAAACCTAAGATTACGAGTACAGATGTGTCATACAAACCAAGTAGTACTCCCCAAAACCTTTTTGAGCTTAACCTCTTCAGGTTAGAGTGCCTCCTAAACAGAGCTTAATCTTGCGCCCCATGTATGGCCACTCGAACGGGGGTCCCGAATTAAACACCATTGTTTAGTAGCCAAAAACCTTCTATTTGCTAGCACAGCACCAGTTGGTGTGAAGGCATCCACATCTTCGCAGTCTGTAGTAGAGGTGATCAATCTGCCACGGGAGTTTCATGGGGGTTGGAAGCTTGGTTGGCCTGAGAAGAGAGTGCACTGTAAGGGGGAGCCCGTGCAACCAAGCTTCTGAATTCACACGCTATTGATATACAATTGGGGAAACCCACGTGGAATCTAGCGAATACTGTCCTGGCTTAACCATAGGATTGTACTTGTTCTCTTTTGTGTTTGATTACTTTCAAAATATCGTGTTTTCCAAGTGTTTGCTGGTTACTGAAACGAAACAAAAAACACTCGAACATCTGGAAACAAATGGTCAAACTTTAAAAAATTTAGGTTTTTGACCACAAACATCAGAAATTTGATTTTTTACATTCTGCAATGCATTTGTTAAATTGCAATCGCTCTGTCACACCACATTTTCCAGATTTTGCAACGCATCTGCTCTGTTCAAACACATCTGCTCATCCAAACACCACATTTTCCTGTCTTGAGACACATTCGCTATCTATAAAGCTACATCTGCCAAACTGAATCACATTTGACATCTGTAAAGCCGAATTTGCAACACTAAACCTCATTTCCATTTCTGGAGCCGCATTTGATTGCTCCAATGCATTTGCTTCTTGTAACGAAGCAATCGCCTGACAAAAAAAAACACTGTCCCAGACCAGAATCTGAGTCCAAACACTTTACCCTATTGTCAAATATCTTTTTCAAAAAGTCTTTGTCAGAAACCATAACTGAAATTGCTCAAAATGCCCATCATTTGCATTCACTAGCTTGCATCTCATCCATAGGGATAACTTTCTAATTTTTAGTTGCATTCCCTAGGTGTCATAATCGTCAGTTCTAGCACAAACTTGTCTTTAGGCTTCATCTTGGAAAACTTTGGATTAGGCCAACTCGTCACACTTTGTAAAACCATTGTTTCAAAACTAGGTTATCTTGGGACATAGTCATTATTCCTCTTTTCAGTCATTGTCCATTTTGTGGGAACCTCCAACTCAACAGTCTAGTTAGGAAGGCTCACTCGTCATTCAGACCTTGTCACTTAGTCCCCTTAGCAAGTCCTTTTGATAACCAAAATTGAAACATAAGTCAAGCATTGAGTGGTTAAGCAAAACCTTTTCTTCAAATATTGTCCAAACTTAGTCCTCATTTTAAACTTAGACTTTGCATTGTCCATCTCTAGTCCTCATTTTGAACCTAGACTTTGCATTAATCATTTTAGTCCTTAGTCAACATTATCGACTTAGTCCTCATTTGGCACTTCGACCTTGACAACCTTGGCACCTTTCCTTTCGTCATTTCCTTAGGCAAACGTCATTATCACCTTGCATTGTCATCTTTTATTCCAAAATACAAAAAAAATAGTGTCATAACTTGTCATTCTAGTCTTCAATCTTACATTCATCATTGTCGCATTGCCATCCCTTATTATCAAAAATCCCAAAAAAAACATAGTCTTGCATTTTCATCCTTTATCACAAAAATCCAAAAAAAAAGGCTAACATCATCCTTGCATTTAGTTGTCATTCTCATCACTCTCAGTTGAGCAATTTCTTTTTATGGTGGAAACTAGACTCCAAAGAAAGAAACAACAAATGGAAAACTTTGGACAAGACTCCAATTCGAATGTCACCAATCAGACTTCTGACCCAAATTGGACTTTTGACAACCCATTTAGTGACACAAATACTCAACCCCTCATCACCATACCATCCTCATCAAACAACCCCTTTGAACCATTCTTACACAAGGATGCATATGGACAAATAATTGAGGAAAACCTAGAAGTAGCAGCACAAGATCCAAAAGCGGCCTACTTCGTAGAACAAATGGTCTTATATGATAGACAGATATTTGGCCATACTTTTAAGTGGGTTTGACATTAATACTTTGAGATCGACATCTCCTGACCATAACGTCAACAATACACACAACATGTCCAATAGTGGCCAACCTCCAAACACCACAAGCAATACCTTTTTTGATGCTACCTCGCAAAATGTCACAACGACCATGAGTGCTACCTCCAACATTCCAAACAATTCCAATTCAATCAACGCTACATTCATTGGAGGAACACAATCCATCACATTTCCCACAATATCCACAATATCGTCACAATCGGCTCGAGCCACCTTTAGGTCCTCGGCAATGTGGGCAAGTTATTCCAATCCTCTCATTACCACTATGGTAAATGTCATGGGGGCATCATAAAGCCATACAAATCCTCCATTGACAACTACATCTAGTATCATGAGTGCATCCTCATCAAATCCTCCCATTGGTACCTCACTTAATCTTTTGGGAGGAAGTAAACGATGTATCTTTATTCAAAGACCACAACAAAATGTTAACACGTCAACACAGTTTAATGCCATCACCTCCCAAGGACAAAATACAACTATTCCCCTTGTACAATCCCAACAATTTGGACAAGGCAGTCAAAACACACAACCGATGGCATCATTCACATATCAAAATATTCATGGTCACCATATTCCCCAAATATCAACCCAAATGGCTGGGGGACACATTCTGACATATTCATCCCATATTCATAGCCATCAACACACCCCCAATCCAAACTTTCAATACCAACAACATGAAAATATGAACACATCATACATGTCACAACAACACATTCCTCAACACCACACCAACATCCACTCACAACAAATGGGGACCCATGGTGTACCAATCAATCTAATGTATGGGGCTACAAATGACCCTATAATCGATGCCTTGCAAGAAAAGTTGATGGGTCTAGAGAAGACCATAGAAAACATACAAATATCTGGCAAGAAATTAGAAGTGTCATATGATTTATCCGTATATCCCTTTGACATGAACTTATACATGCCACCATTTCCTCTGGGATATGTGTCACTAAATTTTACCAAATACAGAGGAAAGACAAATCCTATCGAACATGTCCGAGAATTTACAACCAACTATATGGACGTCGCATATGAACCAACATACTTGATGAGACTCTTTTCTAAAAGTCTTGCAGGTCCTGCCCTTGAATGGTTCTCCACTCAAAAGGATATCCAAACATGGGATGAACTTAAACGCAAATTCGTAAAAAATTACTCGTACAACATTGACATGGACACCTCTATTACTAGCTTATGCAATCTCATGCAAGAGGATGTTGGTGAAACATTCATCCCATTCTTCCAAAAATGGAGAAGTCTAGCTAGTCGTTGTCACATTGACATACCCAAAAAGGAAAAGGTTGACATGTTCGTTCAAACACTTCTAGGTCCCTTAAAATATGGATTGCAAGTGAATTTTTGTACAACCTTCACAGACCTAGTCGAAAAGGGTGTCCACATTCAGAAAGATCTTATTGCAAAAGGAGAGCTAAAATATGGTCCTAAAAACACGACTGTAAATCCTCCCGCTGACAAAAATAAGTACTGGGTCAAAAATAAACACGTTACCAATGATGGTGTTGTCGATGCCAAGGCTGTCAACACTATGGGTCTTGTACTAGCTCTGAAAGGGGTTAAAACGCAAAACAACCAACGAAGATACTGACACCCCCTACCAATGTCACTCCAAACAACCAAAATGGTCTAAACAGTCAAAATCAAGGACAATTTCACCAAACAAGACAATTCCCAAAAAGATGAACATACTCTGCTTTGGGAGAACCAATTGAGGATGTCCTTAAGAAACTCCTCCAAAATGGTCTCATCACACTTGAAGAACCTAAACCATATGACCCAGGGTAGTTTAAACCATCATGGTGGGATGATAATGCTTTCTGTGAGTACCATCGGGCTAAAGGACATAAGACATCATCCTGTCGACAATTCTAAAATATTGTGCAAGACTTTATTGAAAGCCGAGTAATTGAATTGGGTGGGCCACAATTTCCATCAAATGTCGACCATACAATTCATAAGAACCCATTGCAAGATCATGGTTCTAATAACGCTTCCATGTCAAGTCCTAAGACAAACAATAATCAAGTCAATTACGCTCGTGCCAAGTATGACTATTTCGGTGGACCTACTATAAACAATATCCAAACTAATAATGAGTGTGTCAATACCATCATAGTCAAAAGAGCACCTCAATGCAGCACCACTACTCGAAGCGACAAGATCACCATAGATGGTCTGCCTCCTACTAGGCAACCTAAGATCACCATACCTGGTCCATCTCCTAAACAACCGCAACTTGGCTCATCCGCAAAGTAGTGGTAACCCAAGAGTCAGTTTAACCTTATCAATCAATTAGGTAAAATCCCTACACATATTTCCATACTTGAGCTGCTTCGCATTTCTCCCATGCATAAGGCTATACTGGACAAAACCCTGCAAGAGTCATCCATCCCTAAGGATATTGATGTCAACCAATTTGAGACTATGGTGGGATACCTCACTACACCTCGCCATGTCACCTTTTCTGATCAAATTTTTTCGTCACCTAAGACCAACCATAACGATGCATTACATATTGAAACTTTCATCCATAAGCACAAGGTCAGAAGAGTTTTAGTAGATGGCGGAGCAGGATTGAACATATGCTCCTTAAAACTGGGTAAGGCTCTAGGATTTTTTGATGCATGCATAGACCCTACAAAGAGCATAGTCATAAAAGCATATGATGACAAAGAATGCTCTTCTAGAGGTGTTATTTCTCTTACTATCAGAGTGGGACCAGTCATTTTGGATACAACTTGCCAGGTCTTGGATCTAGAGTTACCTTACAACATCTTGCTTGGTCACCCATGGATTCATGCCTTAAAATCCATCCCCTCCACATATCACCAATGCTTGAAATTCCCATTTGACGGCATAGAAATCACCATATATGGAGACCCCGACCCTTTTCAATATTGTACCAATCTAAGGGGTATTTTTGAAAACTGAGTGCCCATCAACCGTGAAGCTCCCTGCTCTTCTACTTCCAACCAAATACATTGACTCATCCACACTCACATCATCATCCACGTCCACTCCATCCACATCTTCCACCATGCCACCATCTTCCACACTTCCTAAGGCTGAGCCCACTGTCAAGATCTAGGACCTAGGCTATGGAGAATTCAAATTGCATACGGCTTATAGCATCACGACAATACCCAAGTCACCAAAGATCTATGGTAGACCATGTTTTAGAATGGAACCCAAGGAAATTTTCAAAGTTCCACCAAAAACGGTTTTTATCAAATGGGGAGACATGAGCAATGAAGACATTGTCGATATTACAGGATGGCTCTATAAAGAAATGGCACACCTACCCCCATTACTAGTTAAGAAATATGGCAAGGGATATGACATGATGAAGGCTAAGGGCTATGATGGAACTAGTGGCCTAGGCAGAAATAAAATTGGACAAAGAGAGCCCATAGAATCTTTCAAAATACCAAAGTATCTTGGATTAGGGTATGGATTGCCTGACAATGATGATTGACGTACCAATGGACTTTCGAGTGAGTGCATGCATGCTTCGGAAAGTGTCGAGACTATCAAGGAATCCCTTACCAAAACCGACTCCCAAGAGTGGGAATTTGGCTCCCAATGATCCTTAAGTGACTATTGCCTCAATGATTTGTTCATTGAAACTGGGGAGCTTACCTATGAACAAATTGTTTGGCAAACATTTAAAATCGATCATGCACCAAATAGCCAAAGTCCCATTTACCTCCCCCATGACATATAAGCCCCACCATCTGAAATCCATAACCATCAGTCGAATCAATTTGAATTGACAGATAACATTGATACCCATGACTCTGAGTTCTTCACCCCTTATTTTGACAACGAATATGAGACAAGTGAAGGGGAATATTGGATAGAGTCTGACATGGAATTGGATGATGACAACTTCATCTTCAATGTCTCTGAATCCGTCTGCATGCTTTATGTGTGATCAATTTTGGGTGTATGAATACATGTAGATTTTAAAAAAAATAAAACACACCAATAAGACATTATATCAAAACAAAAAATCAATTAAAAAGAATGCAAACTCAGACTTTTGTCCTTGATGTTGTCTTATCATCCTCTATCTCCAGTGTTTTTTTCGATTCCAGCTTGCTCTCAGATTGTATGCTAGGATCAACAAATAGTCTTCCTAGAGAACGAGATTTGAAGGATGATGATTGTATTCTATGCTATGATATGATTAACATACTATGAATGCTAAACATGATTGCTAGAACGTAAAATTACGAAATGCTATAAATACTAAAGTAGATAATGACAATGCTAGAATGAAATTATGCTCTAATGCGTGTATATCTATAGGTATCTGTGTTGTGTGTAACCAATGCTTGGATTCGTAGGGGTATTTATAGAGTTTTCGAAAGATTCTGATTGGTTGATGTGATCAATGACTATGAAAATTCCTAGCAGATTGAATGGTCGAAGATGGATAAGACTGGAGAGAAAAATAGAAGAAAACTAGAAGGCAAGATTTGTTTCCTTTTTCGTGGAAGAGATAAGATGAGATGATAAAGATGAATTATAAAAATCATCTTTTTGTGAGATTTTGGAAAGATTTTGAAGATAAATAATGAATTATAAATTCAATTATTTATTTATGGGTGATATGGAGATTTTTCTCAATTAAACAATCAATTAATTAGAAGAAAGATTTGAATAGAAGAAAGAAAATATTTAAATTTAATTAAATCAAAAGACTTAATTAAATTCAAAAGGTGATAATTAATTATAATAAATAAAAGTGTATTTATTTAATTAATCAAGTAGACATATGAATGTGAAATAATTAAATAAAGTTGATTTATTTAATTATGGTGGAAGAATAAAGTGAATGAATGATATAATTAAATTAATTAAATTTAATCATATGTAGAGGAATTTTATAGAGATTAATTAAATAATGAATATTTAATTAAGTGCCAGGATTAATTAGACATGACCAATTTTATGCATATACATTTTGCCCCTCTTTGAAGTGATGTGTGAAACACATTGCTTCAAAGAAAATATTCCTGCTTTTGAAATTTGTTGTGTTTGATTTTGCCCTTAATTAGAAAAATTTTAACTGATATGCCCCTGATTAAAAAAAACGTGCCTGATATTGATGATGCCCCCTCGGGAGGTAAATCACTGATGATGAGAAAAATGTTGAGTTGGTGATGAAATTCGGATGATGAGAGGGACACAGTGATTTAGCTCCCGATAATTGATTAAAATATGCCCCAATTTGAAAATAAGGTCAAAGTTTGATAAAAAGATGAAAATAAAAATAAAATGCCACAAAAACCCACCTTAGTTGACCTTTAAAAGGTAAAAGGGTAAAAAGGGAAAGTCATTTTCACCTTTTGAATTTTACTGATTTTGTGCTCTGATGGTGACTTGGTGAGATGGAGATTTTTTATCACAGGCATAGATTTGAGCGGGCCCGCCGATACCAAAGACCAGTCGCGTACGGACCACTGGTGAGTCGATTCAACCCTCTTTGCTTTGAAATTTTTCATTTTCAGTCGAATTGTGAGATGTTTTGGTGCGGATTTAGGGTTAAGCAGTCCGTTTTAGTGCTTTTATGGAATAAAATAGCGCTTTCAAAAAAATTCGTAGAGCATCTAGGGCATAATTTAGCGCTTTGAAGGTTTAGATAGATTAGCGCATTTGATAGGTGAAATAGCGCATATAGGATGTCTATAGAAAATTTGGTACATTAGCGTATATAGGAAACAAAATAGTGCTTTTAGGGTTTTCACGCATCAGATAGATGAAATGGCGCATTCGATTAGGGATTTAGCGCATATAGGGAAATAGCGCATAGAGGAATTGATGTAGCACTTTCAGGGCACAGAATGATGCATATGGGGTTTTAGCGCATCAGGGGGAAACTTCGGCGCATATAGGGTTTGAGCGCTTTTAAGCCGCAGATTAGCGCATCTAGGAAATTTAGGCAGAATGCACTGTTTGATAAAAGTGATGAAAATGATGATGTATTATTGCTTCTTTGGTCAAGAGATAGCTAAATTGTCTTGTCATCATGCTGATATGGATAGAAATGATAGAAGATTTGATGATGAATTGATAACTTTGTTTCCAAAAATAGAAAGCAAAGAGTAGATAGCTGCTAACTTTGTTTCCAAAGAGTAGAATGATTGATTGCATTTTGCTTAATAACTTTTCTTTTATAAAACAAAGAGTAGATGATTGATATGACTTCTGATAAATTTTATTTTTGCGATAGAAAAAAAATAGTAGATGATGTGATTGAAAACATATTTGCATTCGTGAATGAAGTACAAATAGGCTGATGATTTGATTGTTGATAAATTTGCTTTCCTGAAAAAGAAAAAGAAATAGTAGATGATGATATAGTAGATTGATTTGATGTTCAGATAGATAGATTTTGCATTGATTTCATGATATGAGTCCCTTAAATAGAACACTTGATATGGTTCATGTGATATGATACACTTTATCTGATTTTGATTGATATGGGTCATTTGATATGAATCTGATGGATATGGGTCATTGATATGTATGATGTGAAGTAGATAGATTGCTTTCATGAGTCGATGATATGAGTCTGATTGATTGTCCTTGTGATGACCAAAAATAGGAGGTTTTCAAAAACCTCCAGATTAGAGAGCGCTTCCCTGTAGGTTGGGATTTGATATGAGATCTCACACCTGCAAATGTACAGTTGATAGTTGATTGTGGGTTGGGACCATTATTGTCTATGCCTCCTATTCGGGTCAATAGGGGACTGTTGACTGCACTAGCAGAGAGATGGCATTCTGAGCATAATACTTTTTATTTGCTGACAGGTGAGATGACGGTGACCCCAGGGGACGTATACATGATTTTGGGGATCCGAGTGGTAGGTGCCCTTGTGTTCTATGACCACAAGGAGTTAAGTGGTACAGATGCACTTAGGAGGGTGTATGGGGATGTTCATATAGCAGGGTATTGGGTGCCATGGGCAGATCTGAGGGAATATCTGGCCTTACCTGCAGTTTTGGGTGCATTCATTGGAGGCTTCCTTTGTTCGGATCGCCAGTCAAAGGGACTATCAGTTGGGTGGGGGAGGATTATTGAGTTGATGATCGGGTAGCCACAGAGATATGCCTGGGGGAGTTGTATGTTGGCACATTTATATCATGACTTGCACTAGGTGGTCTACAGAGGATCAACTAGCTTGTCTTGTGGTGTTACCCTACTCCAAATCTGGGCATGGCAGCATATTGCAATTACGAGACCACTTTGTCCTAGAGTTAGGCCACCAGACATGCCATACGTGTATGCATATTCTATTTCACTTGTCCAGCCCAAGCTAGGCAAGGTGGAGTACTGGAGACAGACCCTAGATGATGTGGATGTAGTGATATGGAGGCCATACGTGGATTGTGATGTGTGGTACACATATCATTTCAAGATGTTGTTTGTATGTATACCCCAATTTCTAATAGGTCGTACTCCATTCATTATAGAGAGATTTTTTGCCTTGCGAGTACAGAGATAGTTTGGATTCACATAGGGGATGCCTCAGGGCGATGCACACTATGGACGGTGCAAGGATGAGCCTAGATGGGGGCCCTACATTTCTTATCAGGTTGCATATACAAATTATACAACATTATAGCTTGAGGTATGGGATGGTAGGCCTGATATTGTTGATGCAGGTATGTCTGAGGAGTACTTTGTTTATTATCACACACACCCATTTCCACGGTTCACATGTCTAGATGAGCCGACACCCATTTTGGTGGCACCACAACCAGGGGTTTGGAGATAGGAGGATGCGACAGGTGGAGAGCAAGCAGTTGGTGGAGGAGAGGAGGAGGATAGTGGAGATGAGGAAGAAAGCTCAAATGATGGCGATGGGGATGATGACAGAGATGGCGGAGGGGAGGACCAGAGGCCAGTGAGACAGAGGACTGATATCTTGGGCAATGCTAAGGTCATGCAGAGGCCGAGGAGTGATACCGGAAGATAGACGGTGATCAAGGTCCCCTCTACAACGCAACAGGTGCAAATAGATACTGTACATGCTTAGGTGCAAACACTTCAGGGGTAGCAAGCATAGTTGCAGAGCCAGTTGGCTCAGGCTTAGAGTTTGGTAGTATAGTTATAGGCACAACTTGCGTAGCCACAAGCACAGTCATAGGCACCTCCGCCTACTCTGGACCCACAGGTAGCCCAATTGATAGCAGAGAGGGATTCTTTTAAACGGAGGATAGTAGAGGCAGAGGGTGTGGCACATAGACTCATGGGCACCATTGAGAGTGCATCTTTGCGAGAGGCCATTGCAGAGGGATTTGAGATTTCCAGGGAGGACGAGTACTATCAGGTGAGGTACGAGGAGTTGTGTCCTCTCGACTGTAGAGAGCCTTGCCCTCGGTCCCACAGTAGGACCAGGAGCAGATCGTGAATGACGACATACAATAGAGGGGTCACAGGGCCACGACAGGATCTTGATGTAGGGGGTAGTGGTAGGCCATCATCCCCGAGACCAGCTCCATCAGGGGGGTCCACCAGTCAGCCGTGATTTATTGATGCAGTATCATTGATGTATATCATTTTTGGAGCATGTACATTGTTTTTTATCATATCTCATGTATCTCTCTATACTGTTATGTTTCATTGGACATTGGACATTTGTATGTATTTTTGATGAGCGATGATATGCAGTGGCGATGATTTTTGATGATCTGCGTGTTTGATGTGATGATGTGATATACATGTATTTTTGTATGATATAGTATGGATTTTGATATGCATTATATAGAGTTGATGACTAACATGATATGCAGGATGATTCATGTGATGATGACGATTTGTGATGTGTACTAATGATGTCATACAGGTGGATGACTTATGATGTGATTATGAAAATATGCCATAGGATATATGATATGTTTATGAAAAATGATGTGGAAATGTAATGTGGGCATGGAATGTTTGTTTTTGGATTTTTCAAATGCAAAAAAATAGATGTGTTGAAAAATGGATGTTTATGTTGATGAGATGCATCATGAATTTGTAGTATGTATGAGTTAGGAAACCAAATGATATGTGAAATGAGTCAAATGTTTATGTGGAAAATGTCATGATACATAAATGATATGAAAATGATAGATGAGTGCAAGATAGGATAAATAATGGGATGAAATGTATGATGTAATGAAATGTAATGATAATGATAATGAGATAAAATGATGATGATAATGAGATAAAATGATAAGTGATAATGAAATGATAATTATAAAATGAAATGAAATGATAATGATAAAATGAAATGAAATGATAAATGAAAATGAAATGATATGAAATGATAATGATAAAATAATCATAAAATGAAATGATAAGAAATGATAATGAAGATAATAAATGAGATGCAACTGTGTAGAATGAAAATGAAATGATAAGAAAGTGATAAGTGAGATGTTTAATGAGATGAAGATGATAGATAATGAAAGTGATATGGAATGCCCAATGGATAAATGAATGATGTGAAATGAGAAAGGACCTAAACGATACAAAAATGAATAATAAATGATAAACTATATGATATGTATAGGACCTAGATGAAATGATAATGATAATGAAATGATGATGAAAAATGGTAATGAAACAAATGTCTGAATGTCCTCCACAACTAGTCCAAAAAGACATGACAACCATTGATGTTATTGTTCAGCCTTTTAAAACTCTGATGCAAATCCAATATGTAGATATGTACAATGATCTAAATGAAATGCAACAAAATGAAACCAACCATTTGTTGAGCCTTTTGCTAGCTTTCTTGAATCATCATAGAGCATTTTAAAATGTTGGAACTATGTACAAGCATTAGAGGGGAAATTAGCACCAATGATGCCCTGAGAACAAATTTCATGATTTTTGATATAGCAAGTGAACACAAGCATTAAGGTATAATTGAACCGAGATGACCTGAGTAATTCTTGCATAAACAGACAAAGATTAACCACTTTATGATGCAAATTTGGAACTGTCATCAATTATATGTTTTGGAAATCATGTCTCACGACATATTTGCAATAGATTGATAGTTAACCTCAAGATAACAGACAAAGAAAAATCATCCTCTTTCCTTGCCACTCTAGTTGAGGACATCATTGAATGTGCTCTAGAGGAATGATATTGAAAGTGAAACAACCATTGTTCAAAATATAATACTGCTATTCCAAACATTATTCAAATTTTAGATCATCTAGATATGTGTCATGATATGGTACTTGCTGAAAATTGTTGTGATATGGATCAATGATTGAATAGTTGCTCATAGGATTTGATTGTTTGTTTGCATGATTGGATTTTATGTCATTGTCTAGCTGCTTTGATAGAACCTAAAAGTTGAGTGCCCCTAGTATGTCAACGTTTGCCCCCAGTATTGACACAACTTGCTAAAATGGATATGTATAATGATCAAGCCATGGTAAGATGTTATCACTCAAGGAAAATGATGGCAGTATGATGCTATTATGGTTCTAAGATGATGGAATAAAGGAAGAGAAGCTAAGTGCATAACATGAACTAATAGATGGAGAGCTACAAATAGCGTCTGTTTGCCAAATTTTCACTATTTGTTTTTATTGCATTTTTCTGATTTTTTGTATTTTTCTTGTCAATAGATTGCCTGTTGCCAAGTTTTCACCTTATGATGATTTTTTTGATTTTTTTTTTTCAGGACTTTTTCTACTATTTTTGTTATTTTTTTAAGACTTTTTATGCTGTTTTTGTTATTTTTTCAGGACTTTTTATGTTGTTTTTGTATTTTTTTCAAGACTTTTCTGGATGATGATAACTGCTTTAGACATAATAATTTTACAGGTGCATGTTGTTGATGGGTTTGTCAAACAGGTCCCCTTCTGGCGTTGATAGCATGTATGCTCCTGAATCATATACTGCTATGACCATGTAAGGGCCCAACCAATTTAGTTTGAACTTACCTTTCTTCTCTCTGTCTTGTTGATTTCATGGGTTTTCCTTCAAAACAAGATCACCAACCTGAAAGGCACATGGCTTGACTCTATGATTATAGCTGTGAGACATCATCTATTGATATGCTTTCAAATGATCAACTGCTCGTTGTCTCTTCTCATCAAGGAGTTCCAACTCTTGCAGTCGAGAAACTTTGTAGTCATCATCTATTGTGAGACCCTTCAATGATACCCTTAGTGATGGAATCTCAACCTCTAGTGGAAAAATGGCTCCTGCTTTATAGACAAGAGCATACGGTGTTGCTCCTATTGGCGTTCAGATGCTAGTTCTGTAGGCCCATAATGCAAGATTGAGCTGAACATGCCAATCTTTCCATGCATCATTCACAGTCTTCTTCAAGATTTTCAGTATTGTTTTTTTTGAGGCTTTTGATTAGCCATTCCCTTGTGGATAATAAGGTGTTGAATATTTGTGTTGGATACGAAATCTCTCACAAAGTTCATCAACATCCTAATTCTTGAATGGTCATCCATTATCTATGATGATGGAGTTGGGAATGCCATACCGACAAATGAGATAGTTGAGTGTGAACGATGAGATTTGTTTGTTGGTAACCTTAGTGAGAGGTACTGCCTCAATCCACTTGGTAAAGTACTATGTCGTTGTGATGATGAATTTGTGTTCATTTGATGATGAAGGATGAATCTTTCCAACTAGATCTAACCCCCATTGAGAGAATGGCCAAGTTGGCATGAACGGTTGAAGTTCTTGTACAGGAGCACGAATGAGATTCCCATGAATCTGACATTTAGAACACTTCTTCACAAAAGTGAATGATTCTCTCTCCATAGTCGGCCAGTAGTAACCCATTCTAATCAATTTCTTAGATAAGGTCAATCCACTTGAATGAGTACCGCAAGTGCCACTATGAACTTCTTGTAAAGCCTTGTCAGTTTCGCCACTTTCAAGACATCGAAGTAAAGTACCATGAATATCGCGATAGTAGAGGGTGTCAGCGATAAGAGTATAGCGAGAGGATTGGCGAATAAAGTTGCACTTTTGGTTACGAGATAAGTCAAGTGGTAAGATGTCATCTTTGAGGTAGGCATAAATCTTTCCATACCAAGGTGAATTAGATCCTACTAAGTGGCAAATGATTTGGCTTTCAGGTGTGTCATAAGTAGGTGTAAATGATTGTTCCACCAAAAATTCATAGCGAGCTTGATTTTTTGGGAGTTGCAATAATGATGTGGTCATGGCCATGGCGTCAGCTGCCTTGTTATCAAGTCTTGGAATCTGTATGAACTTGATATCCATGAATTACTTCTTGAAATCGTCAACCATTTTCTTATATGGCAACAGTTTGTCATCTTTGGTTTGATAATCATTATTAATCTAATTAATGACTAACTGTGAGTCACCATAGACTTGTAGTTCTGTGATCCTCCATTCCAATGCGATATTGAGTCTAGTGATTAAAGCTTCATATTCGGCTATGTTGTTGGTGCATGAAAACATTAGCCTATATGACCGAGGAATGGTATGTCCTTGAGGGGTGACAAAAAGTATGTCTGCCCCCAATCCGTGTTGAGTGAAAGAACCATCAAAATATAATGACCATGGTTGTTTGGATTTTGCAGTGAAGACATCAACATCTGAAAATTCAATGTGCATGGGATGTTCTGCTTGTAGTGGTGCTTCAACCAGTTGATCAGCGATAACTTGTCCTTTGATTGCTTTGTGATCAACATAATAGATGTCAAACTCACTTAAGATCATGACCCATTTTTCTAGCCTTCCTGTCAATGTAGCTTTTCTTAACAGATACTTGAGTGGGTCAATCTTTGCAACAAGATTGATTGTATGAGTTAACATGTAGTGTCAAAATTTCTGTGATGCAAAGACTACTGCTAGACAAGCCTTCTCGATGAAAGTGTAGTTGAGTTCATGACCTGTTAGCATTCGAATGATGTAATAAATTGCACGTTCCTTTCCTATAGAGTCCTCTTGTGCTAATAATGCCCCAAAGATGTCTTTGTTGTGGCAATATATAAGATTAGAGGTTTGTCTGGATTTGGCGGTACTAGAATTGGTGGGTTCATTAAGTACTACTTGATTTGTTGAAAGACCATTTCACACTTATCATCCCATTTGAAAGGAACATTATTATGCAGTAGATGTGTGAAAGGTAGACTCTTATCTGCCAGCTATGCAATGAACCTTCATATAGATTAAAATCGTCCCTATAATGACCTCAACTGACTGATATTCCTTGGTGGAGACATTTCCATGATTGCTTACACCTTGGCAGGATCTACTTCAATTCCTTTTGTTGATACTAAGTATCCCAAGAGCTTTCTAGATGTGACCCCAAAAATGCATTTCTTGGGGTTGAGGCAAACTTTGAACTTTTCCAACTTTGCAAAGATTTTGGATAATATTTCAAGGTGTCATTTTTTTTTTTAGACTGCAGGAATCGGGTAGCACGACCCCCTATAAACTGCAGTGCGCCTGGTAAACTTTTTAACGTGACCGGCGGCGCTGGCACGACACGCCCTCCGGTACCACGGGACGGGGGGAGACTAGAACTCGTGACCAGCAGAGCCGCAACGGAATTACTTAGCCAACCGAGCTAGGGCCCCCGCCCATTTCAAGGTGTCATTCTCTTGTGTATGACTTTTCCAATATATCATCTACATAGTCTTCCATGAATGTGTGCATTATGTCATGAAAAATTGTAGTCATAGCTCTTTGGTAAGTAGCCCAAGCATTCTTTAGACCAAAAGGCATGACGTTCCAACAATAAGTCCCCCATGGACATGTGAAAGCTATTTTGTCTTGGTCTTCAGGTGCAATCTTGATTTGGTTTCAACCAGAAAAACCATCCATTAGTGAATACATGGCATGACCAACTATTAGATCAACTATAGTATCAATGCTAGGAAGCGAGAAGTCATCCTTAGGACATGCTTTATTAAGATCTTTGAAATCTGTGCACACTCTGACACTTTTATTGGGCTTGGACACAGGAACAATGTTGGAGATCCATTCAGCATAGTCGATCGATCTTATAAATCCCACATCAAGGAGTTTTCAGAGTTCTTCTTTAACCAGTAGTGCAACATGAGGATGCAACTTTCTGAGTTTTTGTTTCATAGGTTTAACTCCTAGTTTGATGGACAAGTGATGCATTATAAGATTATGATCAAAATCTAGCATGTCTACATAAGACCAGGCAAAGTTGACTTGATTTGCTTTGAGAAATTCCATGAACTCAGGTACTTATTTATCTATCATTGATGTAGCTAACTGTAGAATCCTTGGTTTTTCTGTAGTTTCAAGATTAACTTCTTTTATAGGCTCAATCAGGATAGGCAATTGCTCATGATAATGCTCTGGGAGAGTGTCAAGTTTCCCATCATTTTTTGCCTTAAAAAGGTTTTCACCATCTAATACACTCTTTGTTTTATTTTTTGTTTGATCTAACACTACCAGATTCTGGTTTTCACCATTAGATCTTTCTTTTTGACTTTTATTTTTGTAGCTAGGAGACTTGACACTCTCCTGATTAAATGAATTTATGCCAAAAATTGTCAGTGGAACAATCATTTGTGTCATCTTCGGAAAGGAAGTTTATGATAGATTCATCACTTGGAAACATAGGTATATCGATAGGTTCAGATAGATCCCAGTTAATGAGATTGAGATGGATTAGTGGTAGCAAGTCATTAGGCTGCGTGAAATCAGCTATAGTTATGGTCATAATAGAGTTGTCTGTAGGATCCGAGGTATGGGGCTGATCAATGATGATACTGTTCTCACAATAGTCTTGTTCGTTAAATCTGACTCGGTATCACTAGAATCATAGTTATCTTGTAGTTCAGATCCTTGTGGTTGGGACCCTGACCCTTCACCTTCAATTAGAGTTGGGGTGTACTTGTGTACCACATCGACCTTTTTGTCCCTCTAGAACTCATCATTGTAGATGGTGTCCTATTCGTATTCACCAAAATCTGTGTCGGAGTTATTATCCACGAAATTTTAAATTGCTGTCAAATAGCCTTCCCTTCTATCAGACCCTTCTTGCAATGTGAGAATAGTATCATGCAACAGCTTAGATGTTACTTCTTTTGAGTTAGTATCATAGCCTAGTCCTGTTTTATCTTTTGCAGCAAGTCCTGGAAGGTGAATAGGCTCAACTACTCCTTTTCTCTTTCTGATAGGACCATTACCATCATAGCCCATCTTTTGCATGATTGAAAATCCTTTACCATATTGATCAGTAGGTAGTTTGACATTAAGAACTATTTCATCTTCATCTTTATAGAGCCAACTTAGAACTTCTCTATCCTCATAATCTTCCATGGGGAATTTTTTTTGATAAATTGTCCATTAAACTTAGTATTTGGCTTTGTTGGTGGTTGCGTTGATGTTGATGCTACAAATATCTAATGTTGTGTGATAGAAGGTTGTCCATGTGACCGAGGTGATATAGGTAGATTAGCAAGACAGAGAAAGTACTCCCCTACTCTATTGTCCTTGAACCGTAGTTGCTTGTCAAATCTTTTGGTTAACTAACTGATTTGTGTATTAACTTTGAGAGAAGTACTAGTAGGAGCTTCTCGATTGTTGGGGACCAAAGTATCTTGACTAGCTTTGATGTTGGCACAAGTTTTACTATTTGAATTATTAGATGGTATTGTGATCTCCTGTCCGTCATAAGGAAACTTAAGACATTGATGATATGTGGACAGGACAACTTGCATTTTGTTGATCCAAGGACGACCCAACAAGATGTTGTATGAAAGATCACGATCTAATACTTGACAAAAAGTATTCTTGATGACAGGTCCCACTCTAATCGGCAACATGATTAAACCCTTGGATGCTCTTTCCTCATCATCGTAGGTTTTAATAGTGATCTTTCTTTTGGGATGAATGGAGTCCGTAGAAAATCCTAAAGCCTGAACTAACTTCATGGTACATATGTTCAAGCCAACTCCTCCATCTATTAGTACGCGTCTGACATGAAACTTGTGGATCATGACTTCTAAGTATAGCGACGAGTTATGGGGATGAGTCATAGAAACATCATCTTTTTCAAAGAATGAGAGGCATGTGGGTGAGTACAAGTGTCCCACCATGGCTTGAAATCGGTCCACATCTAGATCAATGGATACATTTGTTTCAACAAGGGCCTTTTCTAGAATTTCCTTGTGTATTGGGGAAATCTTTAGGAGTTCTAAGATAGAAATTTGAGCAGGAGTTTTTCCAAGTTGATTGACTAAGTCATATTGATGTGGAGGTAGGGGCACATTGGATTTTGAAGAAGCACCCTTTAAGACAACTTTAGCTCGTGCCCTTGTTGTTGCGTTGACTTGTCTATATTCCATTTTTTCCTTAACTTTTATAACATTGACATGCTCATTGTCAATGTAGATATGATTGATTATATGATCATTGATATGATTCACACTTTTTCCAGAAGACTCACCCTTTTGATAGTTGGGTAAAGGGTTGCGAAATTCTTGGTGGTCTTCATTTGTTTATTGGTGTCCTATTGTGATGGTGCCATTTTCGATTAAGTCTTGGACTTGATTTTTCAAGGCTTGAAAATTATTAGTGCGATGGCCCTTGCACCGATGATAATCACAATAGTATGCATCATTCCATGATGGAGGTTTCAAACTAGGTTCAAAATTGCGTTGAGGCGACAAAGTAAGAGCATTTTTAGCCATCAATTCTTTGAATGCAGATTCTAAGGATTGACCCAGTGGAGTAAAAGTTCTTCTGCTAGAGAAGAATGAGATCATTGGGGATTCATGCTTGAGGTATTTCCTAATTCATTATTGTTATTGTTTCCATGGTAAACTTGATTGTTGGCATTCCCTTGATTGGGAGTAAAGGTTTGATTCACATTATTCCTCAGAGGAGGAGTGTTTCCTTGATTTGTGACCAAATTGACATTGTTATAGTTATTGTTGCGAGGAGCACTTGGAGCACTAAGAACAAAAGGCTTAGTTAAGACATGATTTGCATCCAAAACACCATCATTCACCACGTTATTGTTGCGAGTCCAAAACTTAGATTTGTCATTGTGGTGATTTGACGAGCTAGGATTGTCCTTATCAAGTTTTATTATCCCTCTCTGGACCAAGGCACTTTCAATGGTGATGGCATTTTCAATCAATTTTTGAAAAGAGGGAGGACAATGAAGATTAAGACGATAGCTCATCTCTTGATCCAAGTTGTTTATGAAAGTGGTGATCTTTTCCTTTTCAGGAACATGATGTGGGTATCTAGCGAACAATCTTCTCCATCTTTGAAGAAATGTAATGAATGGTTCACTAGGTTTCTATTTAGCCTTGTAGAGATCAATCATGGTTATTTGATGTTGTATATTGTAGAAATATTGTGATATGAATTTGTTAATCAATTCCTCAAATGTCTTGACATGCGGTGTGATTTTTGATAGCCATTCCATAGATTGGCCTCCAAGAGTTCTAGGAAACAAGCGCATCAAGTATGTATCCTCATGGGAAAACTCTAAAGTCATATTTCAGAAGTCCCTAATATGATCAATTGGATTTGATTTCCCATTGTAATGATCAAACTTTGGGATTTCACAATGTTTGGGAAATGGGATCATGTTGAGGCGTTGATCAAAAGGATAAGGACATATGTCATCAAGAGCATATGTATTCATTGTGGTTCCCCCTTGTAGGTCTTTTATTTGTCCTTGAAGTTCCTTAACCTATTGAGACAATGCACTAATATCAGACAAGGGTGTGTCATCAAGACTTTTCTTTAAGTTCTCAGTATCAAAATCATGAGGCAATTTAGCTCCTTTGTCAGCCAAATACAGGGAATATTTCTCTTTGTTGCACTCTAAGATCTTTTCTAAGGATTTGTGAAATTTGGGATCTTGCTCAGCTTCTCTAAGGTGATGTTCATCTTGTTCATCATCACTATCTATAGGAGTTATGCTCATGTCTCTGTTGGAAGGGAATGGATTTTTTTCTCTTTCACTCATGTTATCGTTAAAGAGGGGATTTTTACTCACACTATAAAGGGGATTACTATTCTCACCTTCTTCTTGAGTTATTTGGGTTTGAATTTATTGTTGAATATCCTCTTTCAGCTTATTGTATTGAGATCTTGTAAAAATAGGCATATGATTTTGAAATGTTCTTCTAGACTTAGATCACAATTTGATAAGTGCAAAAATGATGATGTCTTGATCTGATAAGATGAGAATATTATGATATGATCAAAAGACGTTCCTAATTCTTGATTGTGGCTTCCAATGATAAAGGATATCAGAATCCTGTTGGGGAAGTTGAATCAATAATCAGAAATTTGCTTGAAAGGTGCACTTTTAAGATTTGATCCTTGCTTTTGAAGAATGATAGCCTAATTAAACTCACTGAAGGATTTGACTGGGATGTGTTGGATATTCAATGGAAGGTTGTGGTAGATAATCAAAGTGGAGAGGTTGATTGTGATTGTGTCATTGTGATAGGGCTCTTCTCTGAAAATAGGCTCGTGAATATAAAGTCTCTACAACGTACTCATTGGTAAATCCCCTAGCAAAATCTTGGTACCTATGGAGAAACTCATAGTAATGGAGCAAGACGTTTCGACTTTTATACAAAAACTTCCTTCATTGTAAGGTTTTCTTGTAACCTAGATGTTTCTTGGGTTTCTTGATCCTATTGGCAATCGATTTCCTAACAAATTTGGTTGATTTCCACTCTCTAAGCATGAGAGAAATGTTGAGATGCTACTGGACCAAGGATGTTACAAACTCAGATCTGTCAAAAGTAACAATTTTGGAAAAGTGATAGATGCACTACTTTGTACCCTATATGCATTGAGGAAATAGGCATATGCACCAGATAAACAGTCAAATGCGCTACAACAGACCTCAGATGCGCTACTTTGTGTCCTATATGCGCTACAAAAAAATGCTTTGACAATGACCTAAACTGTTCACAAAATATTTAGCCTATGCACTAAAACAGGCTCTAAATGCGCTGAACTAACCAGTGAATGCGCTAGAATAGACCTTATATGCACTAAGATATCCCCTAGATGAGCTAAAACAATTTTCCAAAGCAGTTATCTGAACAGTTTTTTTGAACAATTTCAGCTGAATTTTTGCATGTTCATCTTGAATGATCTTTTATCTAAGTTAATGTGAGTGAAAACACAGCAAACACTCTGAAAAAAGTTGTTTTTTTTTAAGCCCTATACTAGACATCAAGTGTATGTTCAAAAATGTTTTTCAAAATTTTTTTTCACAGGTTTCACACATAACAGACAATTCAGGAAGACTCACTCTTAGTACTCAAGTAGGTCATCATAATAACCACAACCCACATCTTAGAGCTGCATCGACTCACATAGTTGTGTCACCCCCGAAGGGGCTCCCATGTTTTTTTCTTTTCCAGGCGTGTAATCAGAGTGACGGAAGTGGATACTGGATCCCCTGAGCAAATGGTCCTTGGCAGTTATATGGTGAGTGTTTTGGGGACAGATTCTTCCCTCCCCTTGCACTATGATTATTAGGATGTTCAAAACTGACACGGTTGGCTACTACACTAGGTTCGTAGTAAGGGTTTCCATTCGGTGGGGCAATAATAAACTCCCTTAGCAGACCTCCCAACCTTTAGAACAAAGGCTTTGAGGATGGTTATCTTGCACACTACTGGCAAAAGTGGGTTTCCCCAGAATTGCTATAAATTTTATAGTGGGGTGGAATAGCCTGGCTTTGGCTTGAACCCACTTGGGTCGTTCCTCTTGGGTGAGTACTTTTTCCCACAAGAGCAGGCCCTCTATAGGATGTAATAAAGCATTAAAATTGCAGAAATTGAAAAGGAAATTGTGGTATTCTGATCACCCAGTTAAAGGGGGAGCATAGACCTATTGCCACAGATAAAGCAGACACTGTTCTTTTTGGATCCCAAATGACAATGATTTAATCTATGTGAAGATGTTGCTTCACAACAAGCATGAGATTCATTTTAACTGCAAAAATCAATGTGTGGTGACTACCCTAGATTGCTTCATTTTAATCCATGTCTACCCTAGGGTTGCTTCTTTTTAAAACCAGATGTGACTATCCTAGATTGGTTCTTTTTATGCCAAAAACAGATTTGTCTGTGGAAGGCATCAGACTCAGAACTTTGTTTAGTTACAACCTGTAAGTGCTAAAAGATCAAACAAAAGCACTAAAATAAATAGTCAATGCGCTAAAACAAACAACTAATGAACTGTAGAAAACCTTAAATGCGCTAAAAGAAATGCAAAATTTTTTTTTTACAAAATTTTAATGAAGTGAGCTAAGTGTATGCGCCATTTTGTTCCTTATAAGTTTTGTTTTGTTCCCTAGATGCACCAAAATAGTTCCTGGATGCACCGAAAGACCTGCAAAAGCGTTGTTAGAAGTCCTGGATGCGCTAAAGAAAGCCACGTATGCGCTAAAACATGATTTTTTGTCAAAAATCCAAATTTTAGAACGAGAAATCCTATCACGAAACCTGCAAGCAGATGTCAAAAATGGGGAAAGGGCCCCATGGTGGGTGCCAAAAATGTGTGATCGATTTTGGGTGTATGAATAAATTTAGATTTAAAAACAAATCAAACACACCAATAAGACATTATATCAAAACAGAAAATCAATTAAAAATAATGCAAACTCAATCTTTTGTCCTTCATGTCGTCTTATTGTCCTCTATCTCCAGTGTTTTGTCGATTCCAACTTGCTCTCGGATTGTATGCTAGGCTCAACAAATAGTCTTCCTAGGGAACGAGATTTGAAGGATGATGATTGTATTCTATGCTATGATATGATTAACATGCTATGAATGCTAACACATGATTGCTAGAGCGTAAAATTATGAAATGCTATAAATACTAAAGTTGATAGTGACAATGCTAGAATGCTAGAATGCTAGAATGCAATTAATCTCTAATGCGTGTATATCTGTAGGTATCTTTGTTGTGTGTAACCAATGCTTGGATTCACAGGGGTATTTATAGAGTTTTTGAAAGATTCTGATTGGCTGATGTGATCAACAACTATGAAAATTCTTGGCAGATCGAACGGTCGAAGATGGATAAGACTGGAGAGAAAAATAGAAGAAAACTAGAAAGCAAGATTTGTTTCCTTTTTCGTGGAAGAGATAAGATGAGATGATAAAGATGAATTGTAAAAATCATCTTTTTGTGAGATTTTGGAAAGATTTTGAAGATAAATAATGAATTATAAATGTAGATAGGGAAATAATCAATCAGATTTAATGTTGAAACAATAAATTAACTAATTCCTATCAAGCACAATAGAGTACGAGACAATATGAAAATCAAAATAAGAAGAAAAACACAAACTGATCTCCACGCTAAACTCTATTTATCTCCATTGCTCTTCTCCACCTGCACAAGGATGCAAGATTTCAAAGGTTGATAATAGAGGAGTGTTGAGTGCTCATTCCTGTAGCATAACGACTTGATGACGAAAATGACCAATGAAGAGAATGATAGAGATGGAAGAATTATTTTGACAGAGTGAAGATGCTAGAAGAAGATTCGATCCAAATGGCTTGTGAAAGGTTTGATTTATAGATTTTTGATTTGAACAAAGATAAGATTTGAAAATATTCGATAAGGATTTGATTTTTGACAAAAGAGGAAATATGACGAGATGAGATAAGATTTCAAAAAGATAGAAATATTTTGATTCTCTTTTAAAGGAAATAAATCCTGAAAAAGAGGAGAAGGATAATTGATGAATTATCTAATTAAATAAATTAATTAGATGCACATGAGTTCAGTTTTGGAAAGAAAGCGAGAAGATCTTTTTAGGATTTTATTAATTAAATAAATTTTGGATTTATTTAATTAACATTGAATTTATGATTTCATTAATTAAATAATATAAATTATTTAATTAACATTAGAGGAATGGATGAAAATGATTTAATTAATTAAATAATATAAATTATTTAATTAAAATTTAGAGGAATGAATGAAAATGATTTAATTAATTAAATAATATAAATTATTTAATTAACATTAGAGGAATGGATGAAAATGATTTAATTAATTAAATAATATAAATTATTTAATTAACATTTAGAGGAATGGATGAAAATGATTTAATTAATTAAATAATATAAATTATTTAATTAACATTAGAGGAATGGATGAAAATGATTTAATTAATTAAATAATATAAATTATTTAATTAACATTAGAGGGATGGATAGATTATGAATATGCATTTAATTAAATAAATAGAATTTATTTAATTAAATAGATGATGACATGGGTACCTAGGGCAAAGCATGCTACATGATGCCTAAATGATGTAATGTCGAGACAAGTGTTGTAAGAGGACAATTTTTTGATGTCTACATTTTGCCCCTCTTTGAGATGATGTTCGAGATGATGAGATTTGTGTCGAGTAACGTCATTTCAAAGAAGTTAAGGTATGGATAGAGGAAAATGGATAATGATATAAAGATAGGATGATGGAATGATGATGCCCCCTCGAGAGGATAGGCGGGTTGAATAAACATGAGTAGGCTCTCGAAATGAAATGATAAGGATAGAAAAGATGATGCAAGATAGAAAGTGGATGAAGGAGATACATGATACGTTATGCCACAATGAAGGTGAGCAACCATGATGTTTGATAAAGCACTAGACGTTATGCACCAAGATATAAGGACCAAGGTGACGATATGTCTCATGCCCCAGTGTAATACAACCTTGCCTAGACGTATGAGGAAGGAGACTTAGAGCATTAAAGTCCTAATGCACAAAAGGTATTATGTGACCTTAGATGCAAAGGATAGTGCAAAAAGCTACTCCAACATACACAAGATACGAATATTAGCTGGAATGATACAAATTTAATACAAATGCAAGATAAAATGATAACACACACAATCAAGCAAGCAAGCATGCACAAATGATACAAAAACAAACAAGTTATTGCCCCTGTCAAGTTGTAAACCGTTGATTGATTGATTGATTGATGATGATGATAGTGTTGTCATTGTGGGGAGCGGCATGTCCCTAGATCAACACGAGGATGATGATAATTGATTGATTGACTTGATTGATTTGGTTTACAACAAGATTAGGATCAAGCCCAAAGGATGTGATTGGATAATTTGACAAGATTGATCAACTTGATTGGTATGGATTAAGGATTGACTTGCATTTGGATGATTGCTTGAATTGATTTGATTGAGTTGATTGGATGCAATGGTTTTGATGAAGATGATTGATTTGGTTGAATGGTTGAATGATTGGATTAAGGTGATGGATTAAGTAGATGAAATTGGAAGAATTAATTGGATGGATTGATTTTATTGCTTGGATTTTTGTTGGCTATTTGATTTTTTTGTTTTTTTTTTTATTTTCATTTTTGAAATTTTTTGATGTTTTTGGATTTTTGAAATGTTTTGATGTTTTTGGATTTTTGAAATGTTTTGATTGTTTTTGGACTTTTGAGATGTTTTAATTTTTTTTTGGACTTTTGAAATGTTTTGATTTGTCAAAGGATGAAAATTTGAGTAGCCTTTGTGCTAGAGACTAATGACAAGGGGAAAACCAAGTCTAGGTGCAAGGAGATAAATGGGATTGATGGATGAAAGGGTGGGTGATGGGATAAGGGATAAAAGGCTCATGATATTTGGATGGATGGAAAGGATAAGTCATAGTGAATGAAATGGATGTATGCATCATAAGAGAGCAAGGATGTGATTTCCAAAGACTATGTTGCATAGGAATAACATGCCCTATTCTAGGTACAAGACTTAGGATTTTTCATGACAAAGCTTATGGCAATAGGATAATGATAGGCTTGTTTGGAAGGATGAGGTATATCAAGAGATACCCAATACATGTTTCAACATTTTTCCCCTATATCTTCATCAAGATCAAAAGAAGAAGGGTGGATGAATGGACTCGCTATGATAGGTATGTATGAATAGACTCAATATGATGGCTAAAGATGACAGGTAGGATGGAAATGATATGATATGGAAATGATATGTTGGATAGATAAGACATTGTGCCCCCAAGTATAAGTGACATAGAAGATCAACCTACACATAATGCCTATTTTCTAGGTTTTCATCATGGTACTTATCCAGGGCACCTATTTACCAGGTTTTCACCGTTGGACGAAGGGATTTCTCTTTACTTTTTTTTTTTTTTGACTAGGAGAAGGGGAATATGGAGAGGAGGGACTCAAGTGTCTAGTTCCATGAAAGGTGATAGTCCCACTAGATATGGATGTCATTGCATGGACCATGTCAAATGTCATTATGCTCATAGATGTTGGTAAGGGATGACATGAAAGAGAGATGGAGTAGGTAGATGGTGGATTATGATGTGGATTATGGAGGAAAATAGTGGACATGGATGGATGTAGGGAAGATGATAGGTGGCGAGTATGGGACTGGAAGGGATAAATGGGGAGGTGAAGCAGTATGGATGGGGAGAGTATGGATAATGGAATGGAAGGGGAATGAAGGAATGGATAAATATGGAATGGGGCTGTTCTGAAGTTGTTTGCTTAGGAGATGGTGGATGTAGTGATTTTGGTACCTACATAGACTTAATATTTTTATGACTCTTGTTTTGCTTGTGGGTTTTAGGAATTTGAGATTTTTGAATAGAGTGGGAATGTGGGGTGGAAGTGGTGGGTTGGGATTTTTGTGATGTGAATGCCTCATTTGACTTGATTTTTTCTAGTACCCAAACCATTTTAGTTTTGACTTTTCTTTTGAGTTATGGGTTTATATAATCCTTTTAGATGGATTTTATTTTGACTTTTTGTATTGATGTCCTAAGGCATGAGAACCCTTAGAATTTTTTACTTTATAGGTAGAGGCATTGAAATTCTTGCTTTTGAATCCCATGGGTATGGTGGAATGGGTGGAAGCTTTATGTTTATACAATGGGTGCATTTTTTGGTCATGATTAGGAATGTTAGGGTATTTATGGATGGAGGGATAAGGGGATTGGATAATGGGGATATTAGGTGTTGGGAGAAGTGGAGGTAGATTAGATGGAGGGATATTAGGAGTTGGAGGTAATGGTGGTAGATTTGATGGTGGAAGGTGTATGGTCACATGCTTTTGGCATTTGTAGGATGATGGAGGTGGAATGGAAACATATGTTTTGGGTGTATGATAGGGATTATGATGGAAAGTGGACTTAGGAGGCATGGAGGAAGTACCAACATCTTTAGGTTGTTGTCCTTGGGGTGTATGTCCAAGGCCATAAGAGCATGGAGGGACTTTGACATGGATGGCTCCAAAATATCTTGTTCATGAAGGTCTAGAAATTTACCTTGGTGGTTCATGTTTTGGAGTGTGCAATGGACAATGGGAATAGGTGTAGGTGGAACACTAGACATGAGTTCCTTATTGGATGGATAAGATAATGGTTGTTGTTCGAAGGAGGAACATTCATGAATGAGGGTGGAAAGACCAATAGGATATGATGGAGGACTTGCAATGGAGTCGATAGTGGGCGATGAGGGCTCATTAGGATCTTTATTAGCATTGTGTTCACTTAGATCCAATGTATTTGTTTGATCTTCTATGTGTGCTTGGGAGGCATATGTCTCATCAAGGAAGTGGATGTTTATGTATCATGGATGGGTGAGGTGGAAAGCTCTTGACCATGGAATGCATAAAGTTGGCTAAGAGGATCATCATGGTCTTCTTGATCATAAAAGGGGTCTTGATCAAAGATGGAAGATTGATCATGAACAGTATTAGGTATGTTATGAATGGAATCATTGGGAGGGTGTTGATCTTTATGTGGATGAGGGGGTAATGTTTCCACATGTTTAGGATTGTACTCTTGACATACCTCATGACTTATTTGAATGGAGGTGGAAGGGGATGAATCTTGAATTGGATCAAGGGATTGTGGATGACATGGTTGGCTTCAAGGACTTGGCATGATGTTTGATGACTCTTTTGTATGTTCAAGAATATGAGTTGGATGACATGGCAATGTTTGATTCCTTGCTAATAGCCCTTGGGTCACATCCTTTGTAGGTGTATGGGTGGAAGGTGTTGGCTTAGGGTTTTGGTTTTGATTGGATGATGGTAAGGGTGCATGAACTAGATTGGTGTTCCCCTTGTCGAAAGTGGCATTAGAACATGAGGAAGTTTGGCCTTGTTGCAAGGTAGAACTTAAGTTCACATGTGTTTGTTGTGATGTGGCTTGATAGGTTGATGTGGCATTGACATATGAAGAAGTGGATGGATTAGATTGGTATGAGGTGGAAGGAGAAGCCCCTCGAAGTCTAATTTTATGTTTTGGTTTTGTTTCATGATTTGAACTAGAGAAAGAGACTCCTTGAATTATGACTTCAAGCTTAGGTTTTGTCTCATGATTTGGCCTAGAGGGATAGCCCCCTTCGATTATGATTTTGGGCTTATGATTAGGATTTGGCTTGTTTATGATTATGACCATTTTGACAAGTGGTGACTAGGAGTTTGTTGGTGATGGTGATGATGCAGAATGATTAGATTGGATGACTTGAATTGATTAGGATGAAAGTGATAGGATATAACTAGGAAGAATGATTAGGATGAAAGTGATTGGATATGAATGTGTTGGAAGAACGTGTAGAGTGACTTGTCTTTATGTGTTTGGTGTTTAGCTTGATTGGGAAATGTTTAAATGAGTGATCACACATGTGCACACATAAATCACTCACGCAAGACACATAAGAAATTTTGAAATTTGAAATTTGAAGAATGTAATGATGATTATTAAACAAGCACACATAGAATACACATCAACAAGCCCTATGACTAGTCAAGTGGGGTATGGCGAATTATGTCTCAAGCTAGCCTGCACAAGGTTGACTAAGGAATGATTTGAAAGAAAAATCTTGCCACACAGCCAAGAGAAAGGGGTAACCCACCCTTCACCTTCACTTCCCAAAGGTATAAAGTTCTTTGGGGCTTAGCCAAGAGTGACAAAATTTTAACTCCCAAACAAGCATGTCTTTTGATTCACACTTCAATTGAGGTCATCCCCAGGGGTGATGAAATCCCCTAGCAAGCCTCCTAGAAAGGGTTTGACAAAAGAAAACCAAGTGAGGTGTTTGTGATCACACACACACTTGATTCACACTCACAGTTGTTAATTGACCCTTAGAAAGGAAATATGTGAAAGAAAGCAATGAAGCACTCATTCTTTTTAGATCCCAAATCAAATGTGTAGGAAGATAGTGGTTAATTTTAGACCCAATTTTTGAAGTGTGATTGAAGACAAAATTCGTTTTAAGCCAATTTCAATGATGTGATGAAACAAGATTTGATTTTATGCCCCAAATTGAAATATGTGACAAGATTAAGAGATTAAAAATGGAATGTGTGCACCTGATTATTCACTTTCCAAATTGTTGTTGTTATTTATCCCAATATTTTTCCATCTCCATATGATTCACCAACAAGTCACCAAGACAAAAAAAAACAAATTAAAAATCTGCTAGAACAAAAGTCATATGCGCTGAAGAATATATGCAATTTTGATAGATTTAACTCTATAAAAGTTGATAAAAAAAAACTACACCATTGGATAGCTTATGAAATTCTACCCCAAATAAAAAAAAAAGGCGCTGAAAAAGACTAAAAAATGACCAAGATACGACCATTTTAAGATTGACTAAAAAAAATGTTGAAACAAAGGTATATGCGCTAAAACAGACCTCATATTGGCCAGAAAAAGTCCCATATGCGCTAAAAAAAGAAGTCCCAGATGCGCTAAAAGAAGTCCCAGATGCGCTAAAATTATTTTTTATTTGTTTTTACAAATTTTTTAATGAAACGACATATGCGCCATTATGTTCCTTATAAGCACTGAAACAGTTCCTGCATGCGCCGAAACAGCTCTTAATGCGCCAAAAGACCTGTAAAAGCATTGTTAAAGGCCCTAGATGTGCTATAGAAACCCTCATATGTGCGAAAACGAGAATTTTTTTTCAGAAAGCCGAATTCCAGAATGTAAAACCTGTCAGAAAACCGATCTCCACGCTAAACTCGATTTATTTCCATTGCTCTTTTCCACCTGCACAAGGATGCAAGATTTCGAAGGTTGATAATAAAGGAGTGTTGAGTGCTCATTCCTGCAGCATAATGACTTGATGACGAAAATGACCAATGAAGAGAATGATAGAGATGGAAGAATTATTTTGATAGAGTGAAGATGCTAGAAGAAGATTTGATCCAAATGGCTTGTGAAAGGTTTGATTTATAGATTTTTTATTTGAACAAAGATAAGATTTGACAAGATTCGATAAGGATTTGATTTTTGACAAAAGAGGAAATATGACGAGATGAGATAAGATTTCAAAAAGATAGAAAGATTTTTATTCTCTTTTAAAGGAAATCAATCCTAAAAAAGAGAAGGATAATTGATGAATTATCTAATTAAATAAATTAATTAGATGCACATGAGTTCAGTTTTGGAAAGAAAGTGAGAAGATCTTTTTAGGATTTTATTAATTAAATAAGTTTTGGATTTATTTAATTAACGTTGAATTTATTATTTCATTAATTAAATAATATAAATTATTTAATTAACATTAGAGGAATGGATGAAAATGATTTAATTAATTAAATAATATAAATTATTTAATTAACATTAGAGGGATGGATAGATTATGAATATGAATTTTATTAAATAAATAGAATTTATTTAATTAAATAGATGATGACATGGGTACCTAGGGCAAAGCATGCTACATAATGCCTAAATGATGTAATGCTGAGACAGGTGTTGTAAGAGGACAATTTTTTTATGTCTACAATAAATTCAACTATTTATTTATGGGTGACATGGAGATTTTTCTTAATTAAATAATCATTTAATTAAGATTTGAAGAATAATAAAAGATTTCATGATTAAATAAAATATTTAATTATGATTTGAAAAGATATGAAGGATATTTAATTAAATAAAGATATTTAATTAATTTTTTAAGAAATGATATATAGATGAAATTAATTAAATAAAAATATTTAATTAATTAGAAGAAATATTTGAATAGAAGAAAGGAAATATTTAAATTTAATTAAATCAAAAGACTTAATTAAATTCATAAGGTGATAATTAATTATAATAAATAAAAGGGTATTTATTTAATTAATCAAGTAGACATATGAATGTGAAATAATTAAATAAAGTTGATTTATTTAATTATGGCGGAAGAATAAAGTGAATGAACAATATAATTAAATTAATCAAATTTAATCATATGTAGAGGACTTTTAGAGAGATTAATTAAATAATGAATATTTAATTAAGTACTAGGATTAATTAGACATGACCAATTTTATGCATATACACTTTTTGCATCCTCCCCTCAATTCACCAATGCTGACAATGACATTTCCCTAGTCTATCTGTAATTAATCATTTGGGACCAACAAGGCCCTCCAATCCTAGATACCTTTCAGAATGACGAGGCCATCGCAGAATTTATGTGATTACGTGAGGGCATACCCAGTGGTGATCACAAGGATGGATTCACCATTGACCTAGATTGTGCAGCTTACTTCAGGGAGACTGCTCCGTCCCCTAGTTGCAAAATTAAAAATAAGAATAAAGCAAAAAATGAAATGTCTTTAGGTGAAAATTGAAAGGCACCTTCTGACGACAAAAAAGTAAAAACAAAGGATGTATCTGTGGGTGAAGATAGTTATGCTCATAGAGGAAACCATAGAAGACAACATATCAACCACATAAGATCCAAAAATGGTCATCTTTGCGACATCCTTGACTAAAGAAGAGAAACCGAAATTTCACAAATTCTTTGTTGACCGTAAAATTAACTTCGCATGGTCCTATGCAGACATGCCTGGACTAGACCCAAAACTGGTTCTACACCATCTACCATTATTGCCAAATTCCAAACTAGTTAAACAAAAGCTACACAAAATGCATCATCGGGTCACTCTATTACTCAAGGTTGAGTTGAAGAAACTTCTAGACGTTGGGTTCATACGGTCTATTAATTATGCTGAATGGATATCTAACCTAGTACCAGCAACAAAGCCAAATGGGATGATCTGTGTCTGCACAGATTTCAAAGACTTAAACAAAGCATGTCCAAAAGATGATTTTCCGCTACCAAATATAGATATCATCATCGACCTCATAGGAGGGTACGAGATGCTGTCCCTCATGGATAGTTTTTCAGGATATAATCAGATGTGTATTGCCCCCAAAGATCAACATAAAACATCATTCACTTGCCCTTGGGGTACATACTGCTGGAATGTCATGCCTTTTGGTCTTAAAAATGTAGGTGCCACGTATTAGAGGGCTATGACCACAATCTTTCATGACATGACACATAAGATAATGGAAGATTACGTGGATGACCTTTTGGCTAAAGTAGTAACAAGAAAAGATCATTTGAAGGTGTTAGACACAATTTTCAAGAGACTGAAAGAATATAAAGTCTGGCTGAATCCTAAGAAATGTGTCTTTGGTGTAACATTTGGAATTTTTTTGGAATACATAGTTTCTCAAAGAGGCATTGAGGTCGATCCAACAAAAGTAAAAGTCATCATGGACATGCCTCCTCCTAGAGGAATTAGTGAACTCAAAACCTTACAAGGTAGGGTGCAATCTATCTGGCGCTTCATAGCACAATTTTCTAATGAGTGTCAACCATTCCAATATCTTCTACGCAAAGGCATCCCCTTTGTGTGGACAGATAAATGCCAAGAAGCCTTTCAGCAAATAAAGGACTACTTACTGTCACCGCCAATTAGTATGCCTCCTATTCAAGGAAAGCCTTTAATCCTATACATCTTGGCCACTACATCATCATTGAGGGCATTACTAGCACATAACAACCATGATGAGAAAGAAAGGGCCATATATTATATCAGTCAGACACTGGTTGGATATGAGCTGAATTACACATCCATTGAATGTGCTTGTCTAGCAGTGGTCTTTGTAGCTCATAAGCTAAGACATTATATGTTGAGCCATTAGATACAATTGGTAGCAAAGATTGATCCTCTCAAATATCTATTGAGTCATGCAGCATTGATAGGACGTCTAAACAAATAGGTAATGATCTTGAGTGAATATGATATTGAATATGTAGAAAGAAAGGAAATAAAGGGACAGGTCATAGCAAACCAACTAGCAGACACACCTATACAAAGTGATCACCCTTTAGTGGCAGATTTACCAGATGAGTCAATATTCCATACAAAACCTAAGTTACCTGGAGACTCTACTTTGATGGATCTCATACCAATCATAGCTCGGGGGCAGGAATCCTATTTATCACCCCTCAAGGAGATTCCATTCCTAAATCCTTCTGCATAGCTTTTCCATGTACCAATAATGTGGCAGAATACGAGGCACTGGTCACAGGACTTATAATGGCAATAAAATGGAAAATCAAAGCACTACATGTCTACGGGGATTCTCAATTAGTCATCAACTAAGTGAATGATGACTATGACACTAAGGATGAGAAACTAATGCCCTACAAACGAATGGTTGACAACTTTCAGACATATTTTCACACGGTGACTTTTGAGAAATTTTTGAGAGTGTAGAACAAGGTGGAAAATGCCATGGCTACAATAGGCTCTCTCCTCAACATTCCAAGCAATATGCCTCAGCTAGAATTCCTAATAGAAAAATTGTTGGTCGCCGCCTACGACATTCCAGAATCTAAGATGGTTTGCAAGCTTGTTGGTCCTGATTCTCCTTGGTACCAAAACATTCATGACTACCTTAGTCTCAAACTCTCCCCTCTAATCTATCCAATAACTAGAGGAAGTATTTTATCCGAAAAGCTACAAGATATTCCATTGTTAGTGACACCCTTTACCGCCGTAGCTTTGAAAACACCCTCCTTAGATGTCTCGACACTAATGAAGCACGCACAACCTTATGCAAAATACATGAAGGTATATGTGGGTCTCATTCGAGTGGTCCTACTTTTCCCAAGAAGATAACAAGACTTGGGTACTATTGGCTGACCATTGAGAAAGATGCACTAGAATATGTCAGGACTTGTTGCCAATGCTAGATTCACAATGATTTGATTCACGCTCTAGCATAGGAACTTTGGCCAATCACTTCTCCTTGGCCCTTTGCACAATGGGGACTTGACCTTGTGGGAAAGATCCATCCTACCTCATCAACTGACAACAAGTTCATCATCACTGCCACTAAGTATTTTATGAAGTGGATCGAAGCCATCCCCCTTACATACATAACTGGAAAACAAATCTCCAAATTCATTCTTAACTACATCATTTTTCGGTATGGTCTTCCGCAATCCATCATCACTGAAAATGTATTTCCGTTTAAGAACCAAGATGTTTGTGAGTTATGTGAGAAATTTCACATCCAACATCATTTTTCCTCTCCGTATTACCCATAGGGAAACGGTCAAGTCGAGGCGTCAAATAAAACCATTGTTAAAATTCTGAAAAATACTGTCAATGATGCTCGCCATGACTGGCATATTCAACTCAACCCTACTCTGTGGGCTTATTGCACCAACATTTGTACACCCACAGGAGCCACTCCATTCACTCTAGTCTTTAGAGCTGAGGCCATCTTTCCCATCGAGCTTGAAATTCCTTCTTTACGAGTCTCCCTGAAGGGTTTAACTGATGAGGAGTACATACAGTCACGCCTACATGAGTTGGAAATGTTAGAGGAAAGACGTCAAAATTTCTTGAATCATCTACAGGAATATCAAAATCGTCTCTGTTGCAATTACAACATGAGATTCATGGTCAGGAAGTTTGACATTGGTGACCTAGTCCTCATGTAGAATCCTAAGAATTAGGCTGACAAAGAAAAGCCAGGAAAGTTTGAACCAAATTGGTTGCGTCCTTACGTAATCATATCCTCTTTTGGTTCTTAAGCGTATCAGCTGGCTACTCTAGATGGTGAAAATTTGACAGAGACTATCAATAGTCTACATCTCTACAAGTTCTATGCATAATATCAGAAAGTTGAGCCAAAAACCTTAAAATACAAAAAAATTGAAAAAGGATAAAAAAATTGTTGCCTTGATGAAAACTTGGCAAACAGGCATCTCGGCGGCACAAAAAAAAATGAAAAAATGACAAAAATAATAAAGAGAAATAATTCCTCCAACAGTGAAAACCTGGAAAATAGGTGCTTTGGATAAGTACCATGGTGAAAACCTGGCAAACAGGCGCCATGCGTAGTCAATCATTGCTTGACCATCTACTACCACTTTATCTGTCTTGGCCTATGATGGAACACATTTTCTGTCACCACCCTGACCTTTTCCATGACATCATACCCTTCCTTTCATGGTCGACAAACGATTGATATCAAGTCCGATATACTGTCCATCAGGTATCCCATGCATATCCTTTTCACGTCCTTTAAAATTGGCTAAGTCTTGGACCTGACTAGGGGAAAAATTGTATCATGTGACTGCAATGGGTATCACGCATGGTCTAGGCAATTGTAAAAAGACAAAAACATCACAAAAAGTCCCAAAAAAAGATAAAAACATCACAAAAATTCTTGAAAAAAGTCAAAAACATCACAAAAAGTCTTGAAAAAAGACAAAAACATCACAAAAAGTCCTAAAAAAAGACAAAAACATCACAAAAAGTCTTGAAAAAAGACAAAAACATCACAAACAGTCCTGAAAAAAGATAAAAACATCACAAAAAGTCTTGAAAAAAAAGACAAAAACATTGAAAAAGTCCTAAAAAAAAGACAAAAACATCGTAAAAAGTCTTGAAAAAAGATAAAAACATCATAAAATGTCCTAAAAAAAGACCTAGAGATCGAAAAATGTCTTGAAGAAACAATAAAAAATGTCAAACTGTCTCAAGAACGCAAAATGAAGTCATTTCCCATTGAAAGTCTGTCATGTCAATCCATCAGTCTGTGTCAGTTGTCCGAACTACATTGTCTCTGCGCATTTGCTACGTAGGCAAGACTTATTTTTGAGTCCCCGAGACATTAGGTCAGTCCTTTTAGGTTTGTCAAAATAAAATCATGATGCAATCTTTAGTCATCAAGACAAAGTCATTGGTCGTGTCGAACTACAAGGTCTCTGAGTGTATGACGTAGGCAAGGCCATTTGTTGATGAGCCCCCGAGGCCGCACTAGGTCAGTCCATTAGGGTTCATGGCACTACATTGGCACACACGTCAAAATGTATTCAAGTCAAACAAGTAATTTCAAAAAAGGAAAAACTCTTAAAACAAACTCTGGCAATTCCTTAATAAACATGACAATCACATCAACATGTTAATATTGATATATAGTTGACACAAGTCAATTCGGTCAACTTCAATCAAATTTGGTCAAAACAAATTACATTATCATAACCAGTCAAACTGTCAACTCTTGGCTATCTTTCAGATGTGTCCTTCTTAAGAATAGCCTTTGTCATTTATGCTTTAGGATGTGTCCTTCCTAGGCATTGTCATTGTCATCCGACATTTTGAGGGATCCTCTTGACATTTAAGGATCACTCCTTTTGACATCAGTGTTCTTCAGATGTGTCCTTTTGAAGAACAATCTCTCTCATTCATGCCTTAGGATGTGTCCTTCCTAGGCATCATCACTGTCATCTGACATTTTGAGGTATCCTCTTGACATTTAAGGATCACTCCTTTCGACATCAGTATTCTTCAAATGTGTCCTTCTGAAGAACAAACTCTGTCATTTATTCCTTAGGATGTGTCCTTCCTAGGCATTGTCACTGTCACTATCACTAACATTTTGAGGGATCCCTTTTGAAATTTAGGGATCAATCCTCTCAACATCAACATTATTCAAGATGTGTCCTTCCTGAATTTGGCAATCTTCGACATTCGTCATCTTGGCATCGTCAAAACCTTGACAACCTGGCATCTCAACATCATCAAACCTGACATCTTGAAATTAAGATACTCGACATCCAGACACACTTGGAAAACACTTGGTACTTGTCTTTGGCTTTTTCATCATGTTACTAGTTTTTTAGCGAGGTCCTGACAACAAGATTTAGAAAAGCAGTGATGTATCATGATTTTCTTATCTTGTCTTTGGTTTTTTTCATCATGTTACTAGTTTTTCAGTGAGATCCCGACAACAGGATTTAGAGAAGCAACAACATATCATGACATTTGTCTTGTCTTTTGACACTCATGTTACTAGTTTCTCAGCGATTTCCTGACTATGGGATTTAGAAAAATAACGACATATCATGATCATGGTTTTATTTTGTCCTTTGGGCAATCATGTTGCTAGTTTCTCAAGGATGTCCTGGAAACAAAATTTAGAGAAGCAACGATGTTTCATGACTTGTCCTTCTTGTCTTTTTTCTGCTCGTGGTTGATTATGACAAAAATACTGGGGCAATTACACTCTTAGTATGAGTCATGATCATCTATGTCTGTGACTTATTGTCTTATGTGACGGTACAACCTTGGACACCTTGATTTATGTCATATCATGGTGTTTGTTGGTCATCACAACAATCTGCCCAATGATGATTAAGAGCAATAAATATAAAAGTCCTATGGTAAAGTTTTGAAGGATTTGGTCTAGGAACTAACATCCATCTCCTTATGTCCTTTCATCTTCTCTTGTCCATCTCTCGATGATATTCTGTGACATACAAAAACATAAGTGCATACATAATCACATAGACATTGCATTAGGTCCATACATTGCATCATCCATAGCATTAAATCATATACATTTCATATACATATTACATTATACATAGTCATGCATTAACATAAGCATAAACATGGCATCCATTCAAATAAATACATCATATCATCATCATCCATGGCGCAACATCGACACAACATATAAATAAGCATTGCATTATCATGGCATTACATCATAAGTAACCATCATAGGACATACATGATAGGACATATAAATAAATAAATACCATCATCCATCATAAATGCATATCATACATAAATTATCCATCATGCATCATAATGCATAAATCAAATAACATCACATAACACACATGTAGGCCGCATCAAAACTTCATCATATAGCATCATCTCAAAAAATATAATGTCACAGGATAAAGTCAAGAGATATCCCAAAAATAGAGCTCGCAGGTTCAATGGTCAATACATAATGTGTCATAACATAAAGTCTGAAACATGAAACCAAATGTAGTAAGAATGTCCCTAAGAAATGCTCAACCTCGCGGGCGAAGAGCAGGGTGTGACTGAGACTTGTGCCTAGCACGAGGTACCGGTGGAATTGTAGCAACTCTATCCGTGGAAACCAATGGAATCGACACGATGCATCATTCCATAATACGTAATCCGCGGATGACACCGCACCGACTCTCCGGGCCAGCGTGGATCTATCATCGAGGCGGACTGCACCGGACGGCGCATTCGAACCCTCATGACCCATGAGTGCCCCGGACCGCGGATCGGAAGAATGTCTGTGATGGGACCTGTGACTCGAAGTATGCCCTGAAGAGGTTGAGCCCCATGTACTACTTTGACTACCACTGCCACTATCTGACCTGCTGCCACTACCTGTTTGTGTCCTGGTCAGAGTGGGATCTCTTATCTCAGCTAGCACAACCTACTCATACAACAACATGTATCGCCTGAGCCGTACACTAATCCTGCCAAACTCCCGAGCTAGATCTGCAGATGGTCCTGTACATAATCGTGCAAACTCTTTACACCACTATGCTGCCTCTTGTTGGCGGATGACTGCCTAATCCCACTCTACCTGAGCCACCTCTAGCTCTGACTACAGTGCTCTGACCTGTGCGACACTCTCATCCAGTCTCTTCTGTAGATCTGCCACCCTCTGGTTTGTCGTGGCATCATGGGGCAATGCCGGATTTATGAAGCCGATTTTTGTTTTATTTACTGGTTTATCTCTTTATTATCTTTATTAACGACGGTTTTGTTCGACCTTTTTAATCTCTGATTTTTCCTAAAGAGGAAGATTCTTTGCCTGATTGATTTTTTTTATGGACGGATTGAGGAATTTTGATTTTGCTTACGCGCATTTGGCTGATTCTTTCGATTATTCGATTTATCTTTTGATCAGACTTTGTTTCGATTCCCGATTTTCTTCGACGCTCTCTTTCGATTCGATCTTTTCCTCATCTGCCACAGGGCACAAGGGGTATCATCAGCATCTCCTCACAATTGGCACTAGCCCTCGATCTGGCCACTGGCACTCCGGCCAAATTGCCCGCCACCACAAGTCATGCAACCCTCAACTACCATCCCCTGGGATCTGCAGTCCCACCCCTCCATCCCCACTACTACGCCACTAGACTATCAGTCTATTGCACAACAAATAGTATAGGAATAGGCAGACCCCAGGCTCCCTCCCTCGAGGATTTGGCATACTCGGTTGTGCCTACCAATACACCCTGTTGCTCTCCAAACTATCTCAGGACACGTTGTGGAAGATACAACTCTATGATGATCTGAATCTGCACTGTCCTCCCAATCAAATAACGATACTGTCTACAGAAACTGAGGTGGTCATCCTTGTCATCCCACTACTCGTAGTCTCTGTAGGGCCTCCAAATGAATGTAATCATGGTATCAATACGATGGTGCCACCAACCTATCTCTCCAACCCTCGTCTACTGTAGAGCACCATCATAGTAATACGCATATGGCATACCCTCGGCTAGTTGTGGTCTCTGGATAGGAGGTCGGAATATCCCCGCATGCTCCCAAGCCCATATCATCAAAAGTGTTGTGCCACACCTAATACTCTGTGCCCTCCTATAGGCCACCTCGTGAAGCTGATGGTAAAGCATGCCTAACAAATAGGGCCCCTAGGCATAAACTGTTTTGTCTCACCTCATGCTCACTAGCACATCACCCCAACCAATGGGAAACCCATGTCTACGGCGGTTAAGAATCAGTATCCCACCAATCAATGTCACTAGCAGTGCATCAAACTGGTTGTAATGCTCTGCCATAAACTCCCAGCGGATCTCGTATTGCTCAATGTCGAGTCCTGCACCCTGATCGTGATAGTAGGTCGTAAAGGTCTGATAGCCATACTGAGGGTCATAGACGATCCTCTCTCCTCGAATAGGCAAACGAAGAATATGGTAGACATCCTCCAACGTCACAGTAGCCTCTCCTGTCGGCAAATGGAAAGAGCATGTCTCAGAGTGCCATCTCTCGCACAATGTAGTCAATAGTCCCCTATTTGCCTGAATAACGGGCATATAGGCAACATAATACAAACCTAGCTGCATCAACCGTCGTCGCTCTCGCAAACTCAGCTGATCTCGGAACCAGAAGGTCGATGGCCTACTCTCTCGAGTATAAATAGGTGCTAGCTGTCTCTGCACATGATCAAACAATGTGTCAATACCTTATTGACAATCATTATTATCATTTGTGTCACTCAAAAGCATTAAAAATTTGAAAACCATCAAAATCAGCATTGGTCAAAGTCAAAGTCAAATGCATCTCGTTGACTTCAAATGTGTCACAAGGAGGTGATTACATCATTTTGTACTTCAATTGTGTCTCAAAATGTTGAATGCGTCATTCTATTTGTCACTTGCGTTGCAACAGGGCATTTGCATCGCGAATTTTGGCATATGCATCATTTAAAACATATGCGTCATTTTTTACCTCAAATGCATCGCACTATTGCGAATGCGTCATTCCGCCTATCAATTACGACTCATTTTTGTGAATGCGACACAATTCGTGACTCTATCCTAAAAATCTTGGCGACTTAGCATCGAACGCATCAAATGTGTCAAACACGGCGCAGATGCGGCCATGTGCATGCATATGCAGCTGCAACACAATTGATATTGACTTTGTTGATGGTGTTTTCGTGCACAGCAACAACTCCTCGCATGTTCTAGATAAATATTCTATCTCTCTTGAAAGATAATCACCAAAATAAATTGTTGAAAATCACCCTGCTGTCCTCTGCGTCAGTCATGACAATGCATAAACAACTTAGATAAATGTGAAATGCCGTAATCACAAGGGGCTTCATTAAAATGAACAATGTTAGAAGTGAATTTTCATCGATGTAACAATATGGTGATGCTTAACCCTAAACTAATCCGTGATTCAAATAAACAAGAAAATACAGATAAGGGTTTAGAGAGATTCTATTCTATTCTAACTCCTAAGATCAATCACAATAATGATGAAAGCTGCAAATGGACAGATCCCCAATAAAACCGATCTCTGCTTGATCAAGGACAAACCTGCAACTACACAGAAATGGTGCGATCTTCTGGGAAAATCTGAAGATTTTCTCGTACTTTGAACATTCATCTAATGTAAACAAGCATTCACAGCTGAACTTAGCACAGAAGTGAGGCCCAGACTAACTTTACACAGCAATCTACAATCAGCAAATTGCTAAAAGTATGGACCAGAAATCGATCGACATTATTAACATTTCACCATTATTGTAAAAGAGCTGAAATCTAACATCTAACATCTAATATCTGAGAATCAAGAACAAGAAACTATAAAAACTGTTGAAAATAAATACAAAGTTTGCCAAATCAACAATCCAATTGCATTACTTCTCCAGCATTACATAACAATTTCAAGTCTCTCATCTCCTACAGCTAATTCTGAAAACTACTTGCCAATTCTGGCTTTCTAACTTAGCAAAATTCTGGCCTAGTCAAACTCCTAGAATCTCTCCCTTTACAAATGAGGCACAAATGCCATTTATAGAGAATCCCCCAAACATGTCGGCCTAATTAGATTTTACAATAATAATTGGCCTCAAAACAGGTCGGCCTAATGAGAAATTCAAAAGAGGACAAGATTTGCATTAAATGCATGAATATTATCCATGTCGGCCCACGATCTCCAGCAAGATCAAATTCACGTGCCCTCCAGAAAGTCCTCCAGTTGTAGACAGTTTTGGCACGGATTCTTAGGCAGGTCCCACTTTGAAAATTTAAATTGATCATTTCCAGATTTCCCTCCTTGGCACGAATCCATATGCAAGTCTCCATTTTAATATTTGTTTAGTCCTGAAAAATAGATATCATCATTAATAGCCCACACGTTCAAATTAAATTTGAATAAAATCTTGACCTTTTCTAAAAAACTTACATTTTTATAAGGAAACTTTCCATTTTCATAATTTTTTCCATTTTTGGAAAAAATTTTTATTTTCAATTTTTTTATCTCAAGAAATTTTTCATTTTCAGGATCATTTTAAAAAAATTTCCATTTTTGGAAAAAAAAATCATTTTCAGAAAAATTTCCATTTCGGGAAACCAGACCAGGGGGAGAATCCGGGAAAATCCAGGTCAGGCGGACTCCAGACTAGAATCCGGAAAAAACCAGCCAGACATGATTCTACCGAATAAGGCAAAAATTTCAACAATAGATCATCAAAAACGAATCTGGCGAAATGCGCGAAAACATCGTAATATATCAAATTGGGTTTTACTGGTGTCGAAAGACGACATCAACACCCATCAATTTAATCCAAAGATTTCCCCACCCTGCACAAAGCCGTTAAAATCCGGGTGAAAACCGGTGGATGTGGATTCACGATCTTCGGCGATAAAATTGATTCCTTTTGGCACGCATCGACGGAAATCAAGAAATCCGAAAATCCAGTCGCCCATGAAAATCCAGACGCAGCAAAAACTGGAAAACCGGAAGAAATCCGAAATCCGTGCCCGGGGCGGAAAATCCCGTGACGCAGTAAAATCCGCAGAAACAAACCAGAACTGGAAAACCGGCCGCGACCACGGGACGGTATTAAAATTCTCGTATCTTCTATGACATACCCTCGAAATCAAGAAACCGAAAATCCCGTCAAAGCGGTAAAATCCCGACGCGTAAAACCCGACTCGCGATAGAACCGACTTTGCTATGAATCCGAAAATCCGTGACGGACCGAAAATCCCGGATTGGGGTAAAAACCCGGATTTTGCCCAAAACTTAGTTTCTTCGAAGTGCAACTTGGGGAAATCACTTGGGCAAGCAAGATGAACATCTAAGGACCTCCAAAGGCAACCAAATCAATAAAATTAAGGGGCCAAAAGACACCAAAAGCCAGAGCAAAAAAGGGGGTCCCTACTTTCAGTGGGGCGTGTGTGCAAAACTGCACAACAACTCTAAAACCCTAAATTTTGCACGCAAAATGATAAAATGACAAAGTGGGTTAGGGGTACATACTGCTGGCTCTGAACCCTCGGGTCACCTGAAGGTCTGCACGATCTCTCCGCGATGCTCGGTCACTGGAATCACCATGTCTGCTACTGTCCTCTTCGCTCGACGCTCTCAAATTTTCTAAGGTGAATAATGAAAACGAATTGACTTTTACCCCTTTGTCAACCTATTTATAAAGTCAAAATGACATTTTTCAACTCTTTTATTACTGGAGGCCCTTTTGACCAACTTTGACCACCCTTTTGGTTGCTCTAAACATGCTAGAATTTGAAACTGTCTGCGCAATTGTCTTTCTGATCATTAAATTGACTTATCGGGACACTTTCCAAATTTTTCTGTCACTTGGCCAAAGTTCAAAAATTTTCCCGAAGGGGCATCAATACCTTGTACCTTCGTTGGGGCATGACTTTAACTTGTTTTCTTTGTCACAATGTGACATGCTACATTATGACAAAGAGGGGAAAAATGTAGACACTTAAAAATGACCTAGGCCTGCAAGCTCTATTTTACCACTTTCGTCCTAGTATAATTATGACATTTAATTATATCCTTGGTCTACATTCGACTATTAATTAAATAATTCATGTCTTTTGTATTCTTCATGATTATTAAATAAATAAATTTTATTTATTTATTCAATACATCACTACGGGTCTATTATCTTCTCACAATTAAATAAATTTCTTAATTTATTTAATTACCTTTATTCATTTATGTCTTCTTGATTATTAAATAAATGATTTTTATTTATTTATTTAGTGTCACTAATTTTCATAATTAAATGAATTTATTAATTTATTTAATTATCGGTCATAATCCTCTAAATTAAATAATTATCTTTAATTATTTAATTACCTAATTTAACATTTCTCTCATTTTAAATAAATTAATGATCTCACTTTATTAACTGTCACTTCATTTTAGTAAATAATCTGAAAAAGGATTATTTACTGTCACACAAAATCCATATTTTGAATTTAATTTAGTTCAAAATGTTAATCTTCTTCCAAAAATCAAGTAATTGAGCAAATTCTTGATTTTCCAAATTTGCTTTTTGGTTCAACCTTTATCCTCTTGATTTTTTGAATCTTACAAATCAAGCAGTCTTTATCTTCCTAATTTTTGAAATCTTTATCTTTTTGACTAATTATCACATTTATTCTCGACTGTTGATTTGATTTTCTCAAATGACATCTTGGTCACTCATTTAAGATTTTTTTCCCTAATCCTAATTAGGGATTGTCACATAAAATCTCGTCCACTGATTTTAGGCTTTGTCAGCTTTCAATCTCGTCTGTCCATCCAAAATTGTGTAACGCTTGAAAATTGATGTTCATTTAACCACACAATTTACCAAACTTAATACATTCCAAGTATGGTAAAAACAAAGGATGCATATGTCATGATCTTTCTATAAATGCTAAAAGATAAATTTCAAAATCAATTACAATCCATGTATGAAAAATAAATAAATTTAATTAACAACAACGATCATTGCATTGTTACATATATGATTGTCATTTGCATATCAACGAATTTTCGTAAATTCACTCAAGCTTTCAATTGCATTACCAACTTTCAATCAGTACATCTATTTCAATGTTACATCAAATCTTCTTTCCAATACATCTGTTTCAATGTTACAATACTGAATTACAAATAAAATTACATTTACAAGTGGGATTTTCAAGCCATTCAAATAATACATGAATACATTTATAGCATATAAATCTTTGAACCTCAACTATCGTGACACCACTGGTCTTCTTGCAAGCTGGGGCCAAGAGTGTGATTAAGGCGCCTTTTCCGCCCAACCACGAAGTACAATACTTCCCCGAGTTCCTTCCTAACTCAAAGAAATCCCCAGCCTTGCATGAGGAGCCTAGCAACTTGAAACAACAACATAGGAGGGAACTCTCCATGCAAGCCTGATGCCTATATGCATTCCTAACATGAGAATCACATATTTATTGCAAACAGGAGGTGGTAGAGACCTATATTCATTTAGTTCTAGGCTTTTAATTCCATCTATTTCAATGGTGCAAGTGCTTGGCCAAGAATAAATAAAATAAAAGATAGTTTTAGAAAAGGTAAAACTACCGCCTGTGGGGTTCCACCTTCGACATCCTGTCCTGGAAGTTTCTCAAAATACAGTAATAATGCAATTCCATCTAAGTTCACTTTCAATTTTTACACATTTCTAATTTCAAGGAAGTTTCATCATTTTTCCAATGTTTGCACAAAGATTGTCAAAATAGCTTCATGCATGCAATCAGTAAATGGGGTTTTCTTGTACAATTTCAAGTGAGTTTTAATGCAAAATATATTCAGTCCTAATTCTATTTTCTAAATTAATTTTGATCACAACAAATAATTATGATAGTTTCAGCCAAAAGAAAATTACTCTCATAAGAAAATCCTCTAGTTTGTTATTATAGACATTCATGCTTAGAATTTACTTTGCACTTAGCTTATTTGTTTTGATTACTTGTCATATTCATTTGTCATTTGTCATAGTCTTTATTTTGTCATTCAAATCCTTCAAAACTTGCATAGGGCTTTGTCATAGTTAATTGCTCACACACATACAAATATGAGGACAATAATCATACGATCACTGCAAGCTAGAAGATGCTATGTAGGTGAATCATGGAAGCTTCAAGGAATAACTAGCATAATCCTTCTTGTTTAAGATTTCTTTGTATTTCATAGCTTCTTTGGGTTTTATGTTATAATTTAACCATCTAACTTATTTGAAAAATACCCATTGATACAGGGAGAAAAGGGGAACAAGGAACAAGGAATAGATTTAGATAGAGGGAACTCAAAATCCTAAAGGACCAAAATGTCCAAAGGGAGCCAAAATAATCAAAGGGAAGAAGGGGGAATGGGGAATGAGGAATACCAAAGGGAACCTGAAATTTTGAAAGGACCAAGATGTCCTAAGGGAACCCTGAGTCCTGACATAACCAAAGGGAAGAAAAGCACAATGGGGAATGAGAAATAGATTTGGAGGTTTATTTGTCAAAATTTCCAAAGGGAATCAAAATCCTGAAAGGACCAAAATTTCCAAAGGGAACCTGGAGTCTCGATGAAACCAAAGGGAAGAAAAGGGGAAGAGGAAACAAGGAATGGATTTGAACATTTGGACTTTGTCCAAATATCCAAATTTCCAAAGTGAACCCAAATTCCTAAAAGGACCAAAATTTCTAAAGAGAACCCAAAGTCCTAACAGAACCAAAGGGAAGAAAGTGTTGGAAAGGCGGCTGCCGTTGCACCAAAAGATCGACCTATTAATGCCGAATATAGCCGCTAGATTTATACAAGATCTAAGATCCACAAGAGGTAGTTAAAACATGTCACAAAGCCCGAGTGCCATGTTGTCCCACACTGAGGATACCAAGGGAGACACCTTGCAACAATCCCCCTCAGCACAAATGAGGGGTTTGAACCTGTGACCTCGGCTCTGATACCAATTGTTGCAAAGGCGGTTGTTGTTGCACCAAAAGATTGACTTGTTAATGTCTGATATAGCCATTGGATTTATACAAGATCCAAGATCCATAGGAGGTAGTTAAACCATGTCACAAAGCTTGAGCATCACGCTGGCCCATGCCAAGGAGACCAAGGGTGACACATTGCAACAAAAAGGGGAATGGGGAATGAGGAATGGATTTGGACATTTGGACTTTGTCCAAATTTCCAAAGGGAACTCAAAACCCCAAGAGGACCACAAAAAAATGTTCTTAGGGAACAAAAAGTCTCGAAATGATAAAAATGTCCTTAGAGAAAAAAAGTCTCAACAAGAAAGTCCTTAGGGAACAAAAATTCTTGATAAAACCAAGGGTAAGAAAAAGAGAACGAGGAATGGGGAACAAAATTATCCAAATGTCCAAAGGGAACCTTAAATCTTGAAAGGACCAAAATGGCCAAAGGAAACTTTAAGTCTTGATGGAACCAAAGGGAAGAAAAGGGGAATGAGGAATAGGGAATAGATTTAGACTTTGTCCAAATGTCCAAAGGGAACCAAAAGTCTTGAAAGGACAAAAAAAAAATCCTTGGGGAACAAAATGTCCCAATAGGATAAAAGGGAACAAAAGGAAACTCCATCCAATTTTGGGATTTTTTAAAATTGGTATTTAAATGAAGTTTGAGAAATGGAGACTACAAATACCATAGACATATTACACATAAATTATTAAAAATTACTTTAAATAGAAATGAAACATACAAATTTTCAAGAGAGACCTAGGCTGAAGAATGGATAAGTATAATCATGGTTGCATGTAAGGAGGGTTCATTGCAATTATTATGGTTAGAAAAAAAGTGTCCATACAATTAAAGAGTGTGCACCACATCTAGAGACTACATGAAGAGCCACTATAAAGTAAAGAACACACCAACATAAGTTTATATATGATGAGAAAAAAAAAGCATTCAAAATAATCCACATACACCAAGAAACTAAGGCGAAGGGCTCCTAAATCTAGTAAGAGAGGCATCCATCATAAAAGGAGGTGTGTGTATGAAAATCTGATCTATTACAATGAATTCAAAACACATTTAATAAAACATTAGATCCAAGAAACTGAAAGAAAAATAGAATAAACAAACTGTAAATGGCAGCCTCCCCGAAGTCGTCTTATTTCTCTCTATCTTTAGCGTTTTGTTGTTTCCAGTTGCTCTCAGACTCAACAGATCAAGCTCAACAAAATGGACAACTGAAGAATGAGATATAAATGAAATGCATACTATGCTAAAATGCAAAGATTATGCTATGATGAGAAAATTGCTAAAATATGAATATTGTTGTGATGCTAAAAAGATGTGAGTGCATAAGCTAATTGCGTATATGTTCATGTGTTCGTCGTGTGTTGTAACCAATGCTTGGATTTGCACCTGTATTTATAGAGTTTTTGAAAGACTTTGATTGGCTAAATTGACCAACGGCTGTGATAATTCCTAACAGATCGAACAGTCGAAGATGGATGAGACTGAATAGAAAAATAGAAGAAAACGAGAAAAGCAGGATTTTTCCATTTTCATGGAAGAGATAAGATGAGATGATTTAAAAATAATCTTTTTTAGAAAAAAAATAGAAAGATTCCGATAAGATAAATAATGAATTATCTAATTCAATTATTTATTTATGAGTGCATGTTGATTTTTATTAACTAAATATTTAATTAAGATTTTGAGGAAATCAGAAGATTTCATAATTAAATGAAATATCTAATTATGATTTGAAGAAAGTAG